>JACAZG010000012.1:1800000-2261502 GCA_014461125.1 Mycena kentingensis (nom. inval.)
GTTTGGACAGATTCGTGCGGTTTGGACTTCGCCGTTCGGTTGGATGTTGGATTCGCATCCACAGAGGATAGGAATGCAGACTGGAGTGCATTAGAAGGTATCCAGAGGGCGAATAGACGGCGCCGTACAGAACATGGTGGGCGTAGCGGTCTCAAAGCGGTCTAGCTGTGCTTCGTGAGAGTCTCTACCGCCTCGGCCTCCGCTGCGTCTTGCAGCAGTCAGAATGGCTTTATGCAGTCTGGCTCAACCTCTCTCGGATGCGAAGAAGCCGAAGCGACCGCAACAAACTTACTCTTTTCTCGTCCAGCCCGTCCGCCCGCCATCCGCTCTTCGCTGCTCCCTGTAATGGAGGAGGCGTCTCAAAAACCCACGATTCTGCAGGCTCAAGAACTCGAAACCCTGTCGAATACGAAGTCATGCTGGCAGTCGGCGCACAGTTTGCCACTCCGCTTGCCGTAAAGCACCCGCTGGTTCTTTGCATCCCCGCCCGCTGCGCGCCACAATTTCCACCAAATGCATCTATTAGGCGACCACCAAGAAATATACAGCGACTATCGAAAACTAGTATGGCTAACCGGGAAGAAAACGAAGGGAATCACGTCCGTTGTGAGGGATAATATACGTGGACCAAAGCAGAGCAGGAGCAGATGAGGGATAACGATACGCAAGTAGTGTCCAAGTGAGTAGATTAGTGATATAGTGCCTCTGCGGAGAAGGCCTGTGGCGCGTTTTCATCGTGAGGGTGCTCATGCTGCGTCAAAACCGCCGCCGCATGGTCAAACACTCCGACGCCGCCACCAAGGAATCCCGTCGGGCTGTAATGCGGCGAACACTCCGTTCCGTCGCTTACCGTAATCGGGTTGAAGCTGAAGTGGTCCAAGTCGCGCGTAACGCCAAAGAACGGGTTTGTCGCGTCCGCCTCGGTTTTGAAATGGGTGATATCGGGGCCGGCGCTGTTGGGCAACGAGCCCGGGAAGCTGGGCGACCCGCTCGAGCTCACACCCGTACTGGTGCTAGTGCCCGAGGTTGCGGTACCGGGAGGCGTATAGGTCGGCCAGCCGCTCCCACGCGCTCCAGCCCCATCGACGCTATATCCCGTACTCGGCGCCGAATCGTGAGGACCCGAACGCGGCGACGCGTCGTGCCCCAATAGACTGAGCGGCGGCAGAATAGGTCGATCCCCGAGTAGCATAGGGATGTTGTGCGCATTGTGGGCGTCGGCATCAGAAATCCATTTCGGCGCGAATGGCGGGTACGGCGACCCGTCGGGGTAGGGCGTAGCATGCCCGGATGGCGGCGCGTGGTACTCCATGTCGCCATAGCTTGCCATCCCATGGTGCGCCGCGTGTTGCTGCTGCTGCTCGAGCTTGCGCTTCTTCTTGTCCTCCCAAATCCGGCGAACGGTATCCTCGCGCTCCTCGCTTTTTGAAAACGCCCAGGTCATCTCCTTGAGCACCGCGAGGGACAAACGAATGCCCTCGTCGGTGTCAATCGATGACCGCACGCCCTCCATGTCGAGATGCATAAACTCGCGATTCTCGACCGCAAACTCGGGCGCGTCGTTGTCGATCGTCGCGCAGAGGAAGCCGGCAAAGAAGCAGCCGTCGCGAACGAGACCGGCGTCCCACGCGAAGAGACGCGACGGACCATGCGCAAAATGGGTGCGCATGAGTGCCAAAACGGCAGGCAGCAGCCGTAGGCACTTGCGGCTAGCGATCGCATGTAGCTGGTGCGGAGGTAGATGCGTAGCCCCGCGCACAGTAGGATGCGGCGAATTTGCGGCTGGGAATAGCGTCGAATCGGCGCCTTGCATCGAGTACTGTTTCAGAGTTTCACGGATGATATTGTCTGCGTCACAATTAGCGGCCCGTTCGAGGGTATAGAGAAAGAAGCTCGTACGGCACTCGAAAATATATATCTGTACGCCGTTCATTAGTGGCTGAATTGGCGCGGTAAAAGGCAAAAAAAATCGAACCTGCCATCCGGTGATAAACATATGAAAGTCTTCGGCCAGATCGCCTCGATGGCGGAGCGCCTCTAGCTCGTCCCAGCAATGCTCGAGTCCGTCCCAGATTGCGCGCATGCCCTCCGCGTCAAGACCACTCCCATCTTGGGCCCGACGAGCGGCGTGAGAACCGGTAAGAACAACGTAGACGCGTCTGCATACAGCACTAAGCTGAAGCGGGATAGCAAAAGACTCGGCCGTGGTCATATAGGCATGGAGGGCCGAGCTAAGCTGGGGATGGGAGCTTTGAGGATGAATCAAGCGATGCGGAATCGAGCTTGGAGGAAACGACGGTGATACCGGGGAGGGTACGGGAGAGTTGGTGTTGAGATTAAAGCCAAAGGCGGGTATTGTACTTTGAAAGGATTGGATGTCGTCGTCATTGCTGGCGCATGATATGTGAGTTGGACTAGGCGTGCTAGACGCAAGCGTACGTACAGGATGAAGCGGCCGCCTCGCATGCCCGTCGTTATTCCCTCGTGCATGTAAGCATACCAGAGTATCCTCGCTCGAACGATCGAGTCGTCGGAAGCATGGGGAAACGAATGCGTAGACAGCGAAGGTCCTCCCGAAAGGGTGCAAGCTGCTGCCTGATTGAGAGTAGCTTCGTACATGCAACGCCTGTCGAGGGGTGAGATTGATATGTCTGCAGGCACCCAAGTTAGCTTTGTGCTGGACGCGAAATGGTACGAGGGCGTCATGTACCTTCCATGAGGGGCAGAATGAGCAGCAGGACGCGTATGCCGTCCCAGGTTGGACGGCGCATGATTGCATGCGAGTCGATGAGGAGGAGGATCTCTTGGACCATGCCTTCAATGCGGCTTTTGCGTTCGGCTCTGGCACGTTCGGAAACGAGCTCGATGCCCGTTTTTGCTGCCCCCGGTCGAGAAGCCAAAGCGCGGTCTTCTGCTGTTGACGCCGAGGACGGCCGAGAGGAATCTTCGTTCGCGGGAAGACCACGCTCGTCTATGCCAAACGAAGCAGCCCAGACGACGAGAAGGTGGAGGAGGATTTTTCCTTCGTTCCCGAGCGAATGGGTGCCCTTGCTCTGGGCAATGAGTCGCGCGGGCAACTCGGTCGGGTCGAGAATGGGACCTGTGTAGAGCCGCGACGGTGTCAGAGATACTCTTTGACAGCAGCGGCAAAATGTGGCGAACGTTGCGAGCTGAACCAACTCCAGAACGGAGACGAAAAGAACTCGGGCTTGATACTGGGCAAACGGGTGGTGGGCGGAAGAGAGATCGAGGACGCGTCGTCTCCGGCACCTTTGCCGTAGATTTGCCTGCAACGGTCGATGAGCGGGGTTTGACAAACGCCGACGCCACCGTACTCGACCTGCTGCAGCCGCCTGCCTCTTCTGAGAAGTTTGACCTGTGCGGCATGTTGGTCGGTGGGATTGCGCGTCGCGAAGAGGGTTACCTGCTTGAGCTCGGCGAATTCGTCGCTGGAAGGGCGCGTCGACGGAAGCAAAAAGAGCAAACGAGGGACATACACGCATTTCAGACCGCGTTCCTGGCAGTTTGAGCAGGCAGGATGCGGCCCGTTGACAACGGGGGAGGTCCTTCAAGTCGCAGCGGACTCTGCTGCTTGTTAGATGGTTCCTCTGAAGATGTAAAAGAGTCGACGCGCCGGCGCATGCGGCACGCTCCGCAAGCCGAGTATTGTTGTCGCGCTGGAAGGCCACGGTGAGGAAGTAACATTGTGGAGAATAATGAGGACAAACAAGACTTGGGTTGGCCAGACGGCCGTCGGTAAGGAGCGGATACACTGCGAGGCGGTGGGTTGCGGGTAGCGTTGGGGGACGACGTTGGCGCGCGGGGGGGCATTTGAGGTGTTGGGGCCGGATGAACAGGTGGGTGGTTCTTATATCGTGACGAGAGGCGATCTTGCCGTTGTTAGCGCTATCTTCAAAGCATACTTGATTGGTAGCGCTAGTACAATCATTCAACAGCGAAACCACAACGCCGGAGCCCCCGCGTTAGCTCTCCAACAGTACGCTGCTCAGGATTCAACTGCACCTACGATTCAGCAGAAAAAAACCGAGAGATTCTCTTTATTACCTTCCTATCACGTGCCATACGCCCAACGTCGCTGCCATGCTTGTCCGCCAACCGCTCAAGGTATGCCACCTCGAGCTGAGACGGGTGACGCGGGCCCGCAGCTGGAATGGCTCCCGATACGAGTCTTTCCAGCACTGTAGCAAAATTAGACGTAATACTGTCAGATCAAAGACGCCTTCGGATTAGGAAGGGAACCCCCGCACAAATCGGTCGCCGTCGACTGCCCGATCTATGCGTAGGGCTGCTGTGCTCACCTGGTACAATGCCGCTCGACGCGTTGGTGTGGCTCCCAATCCACCTTTTTTCTGCATCCGTCATGTTGTTTTCTTTCAGCTGGTCGGATTCTTGCTCTTCCTCTGGAATCTCGATTGCAACGACATTGCCATCAGCATCTCTCACAATTCGGCCGTGTCCTTTAGGCAGCTTCGTCGGTATTGATGAAGTAGCTGGTCCACCGTCAATATGAGGTCGCTGCTCTGTCGGTTCCACACCGCCCGCCGCGGACGGATTTAGTGTGTGGGCGAGCCCGAGCGCAGCGTAGCTAGAAAAGCAATACATAAGCACTGAACTCGAGACGGTCGTCCAAGCGAGCAGGGGACTCGAGAATAGAGATCGTCCGAACGAATAGGACGACCTACTTTTGCTTTACTGTTTTGGACTTGTCCCAAAGGCCACCATTCAGTAATGCACTTGCTGGGCCTCGTATAGCTAACGTAGCCAAATGAGCGTCTGATGGAATAGCAGGAGAATGGAGGCCTACGGGGCATTTTTTTCAGCTTGCGCTTTGCGTGGAGTGAGTGGGACATAGCGCGGTGGGTGCCCGACCGTGCTTTGCGCCGCTGTCGAGGGTTCGCCATGGAGGTTCTGAAGAGCTACAGCCGTTTGACGGCTGTGACCCGTCAAACTCTTCCCCGTCATGTCCCGCGTCGTGTTCACCCCAACCCCGGCCTACGCGCACACCATCCAGGTAAACCCTCACTCCACTACTCCGATGTTTCACTTATAATTCAAGATGACCAAACGTTGGGCATCCAGTCTCGGAATCTGGGGCGTCGGTGCTGGCTCCGCTGCATTCCTCGTACGTCCTCCGCCGCCCACCCTCCGCGGCATCCCTAAGGGTCCTTTACAGTTGCTCTCCGTTACTCCGCTCGTTCGACGCGAAGTTCTCGTCAAAGTGCCTGTGGTCAGTCGGAGCCGCATCCCGTTCTATTTACCTTTGTCCTGCTTCCTCCCAGAGCAGAGACTAGAGCCCCGGTTATTTGATATGACGCTGACCATCGGCTAGTTAAACTGGTACTTCGAGGACAAGACCCCAGCCAGCGATAAACCCTTCTAAAATCCTCGCCAGCTCCAAACTTTGTCGAACGATAGATTACATCCCCGCGGCGGGACGTACGGTAGAACAACAAGACTCTTTGCGCGCATTCCCTATACGTCCAAGTTGCGAAGCCCTGTCCAACAACCACGCCAGCATCATCTCATAACTTGGCCATTGTGCTTTCCCCCTCGGTCGGGTTACTCGTCAGGTCAATACCTAGCTTGCCTTCTAGGGCTTTTGCAGCGGCTAGTGTCTCCCCAATTGCTACGTCTACCGCGGCGCAACTTGAGCATAATTTCAACAAGGCAATCTCTGCAACCTACGGATCGTCACCATTCCGAGCTGTTTGGCCGCTTTGAGGTTACTGGCACCTCCGGGTCAACGTCCGAACGCTCGACGCCACGGAGACGCACATTCCGATATCGTCGAGGAACACGACCTGGTGTGCCTCGAGCCCGTTGCGCTCCAGGGCCATCTTGTAAAAATGCGGTTCGGGTTTTCTGCAGCACGTTGGAATAGCTTCACGGGAGCCTGAAGTAAGGTTACCTCGCCCCAAGCTCGCTGCTGTCGCAAAAGTCGTCAAACAGTCCGCGGAGGGAGCTCGACACCGCGCCCTCGTCCCAACCGAGGTATTCTAGCTCTGCCTGGGGTATCGGGTGCTCGGAAGACGTGCGCGAAAAGTTGTTGGTCAGGGCGATGATCTTGTGCTTGCCTGCGACTATTTGGGTTGGATTGAGTAAAGGGACAGACGCGACACGACGCGACGCGGACGCGTACGAACCGCGTATTCTGCGGATGGCGCGGAGGATGTGTGGATCGAAGACGGCGGCTTCGCGCATCATGGAGCCAAACAGCTGCCAGTGCAAAGGTAGGTCAGGTCAAGGTTGGGTTTTCGCTGGCAGGTGACTACTAGTTGCAACTCAAGCACCTACTTCTCGACCATCTACGTTCAGTTGTTTGGGCAGCGGAGGACAGGCTACGTCCTAAATAAGGGGCCCTGGACCGGGAATGTATCGTAGTAGCTGAAGCTGGACTCACTGGTTCCACGACGTTCGCAATAGGCCGCGTACCAGACGTTTCCTTTGACGGTGTCGGAGAGATCGCGACTGAACTCGTCGTAGAATGGCAGGAGCGGTATTTCGCCACGCTCAAAGCGCTGCCAGGCTCCATTTGAACCACGCTCGACACTGGCCCGGTGTCAGAACCAGCGCGAGCAAGGAATCGACGACGCCGGTTTACATTGAACAGTTGAGGTAGTTCGGAGGCAGGCCGAGTTTGCGCTCGTACGCGGCAATAGCGATGAATGGAGACCGCATTACGACGCCCCCAATCTAGTCAAACTTGAGCTGGAGGGGCGTCTTTGCTGCTTCTGCGTACATCGAAAATTACTGCGCGAAGGTCGTTGCTCATCCCAAGTTGCGGCTCGGATGTGGTTGATTGCCGGCATGGATCGTCGTCGCCAGCAACTGCTGGAGCTGTGGCGCACTCTTTGACTCTTACATTCATGCAGTATTCTGCGGGTCTCCCCGCTGGTCACTGCATTCCGCACCTCATACGAAAACTCCCGTAAACACCGACAAAAGATCTCCCTCCTGCTCATCGAGGTCTAGCGGCTGTTTCAGAAATACCCTGCAGCTCCCCCGCAGCTGGAGGAGGCTGTAAGACAGTGTGGACTCACAGTGAGACCGGGCGGGCGGTGTGCACTGCCAATGCGCCGTCACTGGACTTATATCCGGACCTTGTGTCCGATAGAAGACGACCGTTCTTCCCGACTCTCATGTACGCTCCAAACCACCATCCCCACTACCACCAGCAGCAGCAGCAACCGCAGCAGTACTACACTCCGCCTCCGCCCCAGCAGCCGCAGCAGTACTACACTCCTCCTCCTCCGCCCCAGCACCCGCAGCCCCACTACAGCCAATCGCAACCGCAAGGGGCCTACTATGCGCAAGCGCCGCACAACCACACCCACACCCACGCACATGCCCACCACCAAGCTCGCCCTGCTCCTGGGCCAGCGGTGATTGCCCCGATCCACGATCCTTTATGGCAGTACTTCACGGCCGTGGATAAGGACCGCAGCGGTAATATTTCGCTCGCCGAGCTACACGCAGCGCTCGTAAACGTACGCCGCCGCTTATGTACCATTTCTATGATTCCGAGTTGATACGGTTCTAGGGAAACTGGACTCGTTCGTACCTCTTCTTTGCCTGAAACCCGGCCTCATTATGCTCTCCAGCGTTCGATATCGACACCGTGAAGATGCTCATGACCATGTTCGATACGAATAAGTCGGGGTCAATCAACTTCCGGGGTGAGCGCTTCGGCCATCTGAGGACGTTCAGACGCTCATTATTGCTGCAGAATTCCGCGGATTATGGGACTACATCAAGCGGTGGCAGGATGTATTCCGCACTTTCGATAACGATGCTTCCGGGACAATTGAGGTTCGCCCAACTCTTCCCTTGCACCCTCTCGTGTCCTAACAACCTGCCAGGGCGCAGAGCTCTCCAAAGCTCTAACCAACTTCGGCTACAAACTGACGCCGAAGTTGCTCACCCTCATCGAGCGGAAATACGCCTCAGCTACAGCCGTAGGCGACGGACCGCCGCCTGGTATCACATTCGACCGCTTCGTGCGCGCCTGTGTCGTCGTAAGGAACCTCACCGAGGCCTTCCAGCGGTACGTATTCATTCTATTTTTTACTTGCCATGGCATCAGTTCAATTCGGGCGTCGCTCATACATTGCATCCCACAGCACCGACACGGACAACGACGGTTGGATACATCTGGACTACGAGAATTTCATGACGATTATCCTGAGCGCGCCCTAGTAGAGCGGGTGCAGGACGGGTCATTTGCTGCTTTTACCACCTCGATGATTTTTTATCATATATTTTCGTGTAGTTGTTCTGTTGTTGTGCTCATAATTGTACCACTAGCCATTCTGGGATGAGTATTACGCAGTGCTTTGAACATCGACACTCCCCTCTTCTCAACCGATTTGCGGATTCCTGTCGGGAACCTTGACGCGGAAGGAAGGAAGTAATAATGCGAGTCTTAGCACGGCTATATATAGTTAGTGAGTTACCCGGCGGACTTGGAGTTGCGGAGTCCGGCTTACTCCGTCGCATTCCTTTGTCTTCCGAAGACGATCAAAATGATCCGGATCCGTGTTCTCACACGCAGCTTATAGGGAAGCAAGTTGGAAGCAAGCCAACTCCAAACGGAAATGAATGTATTTGTGCCAAAGAGCGACAGATAGTGGCCAGAAGTATCTACCGTGTCCGTGCAATAATGCGGGGCCTAGTAAGTATATAATCGAGAAGTCCAAGGGAAGGTCATAAACAAACGTAACAAAGCAAACACACAACGCGACAGCAGTGCGAGAGAAAAGATCTCGCTAGAGCGTAAATGCAACAGCTGCGAGGACAGCCAGCGCCGCTACGGGCAGATGTATCCGTGCCCGCGTGCCGGCACTGTCGCCCGTGGTTGAATTGGTGGTGCTGTTCGCATTCGCGTGCGTGTTGCCGGTGTTGGCGTTGTTGCTGGAGGAACCAGAAGGGGAGGTGCTTGCCGCAGAAGCGGAGGCGGAGGGATCTGCTGTAGTCGCGCCACCGATATCTGTTTACGCGTCAGGCCATCTTTGTTCGTTCAAAAGGTGAAAGCAGTCACAGGCAGCGAACGAGGGGAGATTGAAGCCCGTCTCCACGTACGGCTGAGTCTTGTTAAACGCGACGCCGACCGGTACAATATGCTAAGGGCCATCATTGAGTAATTGTCAACGGTGGATGAGTCGGAACGCTTGAGGGACGCACATCGAAGACTGCGGCCAACTTGGGGTAGTTGGTTACCGCGGTCTGCATGGTGTAGTTGCTGAGCTCGTGCGTGAGGAAGATCGCCCCATGGTCGTTGTAGTCGCCGTTCTTCACCGCTGCAATTAACGAGTCGTAATTTTCCTGTACCTTCGCCTCGTCCACGCCCTGCGAGTGGTCCGCTGCCGCCCAATCGAAGCTGTCTTTAACCCAGTCAAAACTTGTCTTTTAACCACCATGCGGCCCAGTAAAACGCACCTGTTTTCCACATTACGTTCGCTGCGGCCCGTTAGTGGGGAGTAGAATTCGAGACAAACAGGACACACTGAGACCAAGCTGTTGGGCAATGAAGCGAACACGATCATCGACGTCGCCGGTGGGAGGCTATCAAATTTCTTGAGAACCGTTTGCAAGGTGAGTATAGATCCCACGTACGCGCATGCATGTAGGGGTATACCCTGTAACGAGCTTGATGGCCTTGAGGGAGTACCTGCAGATTTCGCTTCAGTGCGTGCTTCAAACAAACAAAGAGGAAAGGTTGGCTCACCAAAGCTCAGCAAAAACTTGCTCGTTGCTCAGCGCAGTAAGCACGGCATGCGACCAGGTATCTTGGAACCTCCATCAAACCAGACACAACAAAGGAATAATGATGCACGTACGAACACAGATCTCGTGGCCGTCTGCCACAGCGCGCTGGGCTTGCAGGGGATTGTACATGACGTTTGACCCAATGTAAAACATGGCTGAACAGTCAGCAATCCCGCCCGGCATAGGAACAAAAAAACGTACTAGCTTTTTGTTTTTTAGAAGCAAGATAATTGTAGAACGCGTTGTGGTTGCACGCCGGACCTATTTAGCATACGTCCGTCAGTGCCATGGGGCCTCGAGCGCGGAAAGGTGCGGACGTACCGTCGTCGAATCCGTACCCGAGAGTTTTCGGCTGTCGAGGTTGTTCAGTGTGGTCCCCGAATGCAACGGTAGTTTAAACGAACCTCAGGCACCTCAGCAATGTCGGCATCGACACCAGGGTGCTTGGGCGTAAGACACTGGGTGCGCGTCCACCAGCAATCCGGGTCAGCCGCCTGGTCGTATTGGATGTTGGCGTCCGCAACGCCGTTTGTGCCCTGGCCAGATGAATCAGCGACAATAGAATTGAGCGCAGCACTACGCGCCTTGGGCTTGATGTCCGGGATATTCGCGCTGAACGAGTTGAACTTGGCCAGTCCTTCGGGATCGTTCTGGACATCCTTCGCGAGCTCCCATGGCGTAGGGAACTCTTTCTTGTTCAGCGCGTCGACAACGGGTTGGTACGTGTACGGCGTGCATTCGGCGTCGCCTGCAAAGAAACAATGTAAGCGAAGGAGGGTAGAGGCAAAAGAAAGGAAGACGTACCGAGAATCGCAGACATCTCGGCCTCCGTTGTTGGCTCTGCACGCGCGTGCACATTTATCCGGTGGGCGTTCACATTAGCGGCGAGGAGGAGAAGGAGCGTCGCAGCGCTCAGAGTTATTCTTTGTGCCATTGCGTAAGATAGAGGGAGGCCCGGGTAGGGAGGAGGGATAAAAAGGGAGGGAGGAGCGGAAGGAGGGGAGTGGGATTTTAAAGGGATGGAGGGAGGACGAAGGAAAATTGGGATGCGGGCTTACATGGCCGTGCTCTCGATATGATGATGATTGGCGGTCCGGGATTTCCATGCGTCCGTAGTGACCGTAACAGGGTTTGTAACAGATATCTCGGTGCGGCAGCAAAAAGGGGAAGGCGGAATATTTGCGTATCCAGAGTCGCAGGTTCTTCTTGAGCCGTTTTTCAACTATCTTACCTGGATATCGTTGGGATTCCTTTGTCCAATTTTTTTTCTCTTCTAATTCCTGGTCAGATATCTCCAGTACTTATTTCGAGATTTGGTAGGTTGCGTATGGCGATCCACGCGACGCAAATACAGACCCTGCCAGAAGCAAAAAAGCAATGCAAAACCGGTGCAACCGAGTTCCGCTCTCCGACAACTTTCGCGTTGGTAGTCCATCACGGCCGAGTCGGGTTTGGCGGGTCCGAAGGCCAAGACACCGATGTCTTCAAACGGGTCAGAGTCTACCGTCTACCGGTACTTACCGGTGTCTCCGGACTGCTGGAACTGCTATGCTAGTAGTATCACTTGCTAGGCGCTGCCGCACCGGGCGGCGTTGTGGTGGAAGTACAAGTGCAAGTTCGCAATTGGCTACAGTGTCGGTAGCCACTGGCATAAGCGTCTAATTATAAGTATAGTCAGCTTTCGTTGTGCCCCGTTCATGTTATTCAGCTTGCTCAATCGTGCAAAAATCGCGTCCTCATGCCAGCTCTCCCTCGCCTCTGCGGTTCAAAGGTTCGCCGCTCACACTCACACTCAAAAGTTATCCCAATCTTCCTTTGATCCTCATTAAACTGTACCTTACTCCGTGGTGAACATGCTATGCTTTCTCCCTACCGCATCCAAAGCAAACGAATACTCATCATATGCGAAAGGGAAGAGAATGCGAGTCCGCTACATCTTGGTTTCATTTGCAGCCAGCTTAGAGCTTGCTAGACGGCTCGCCTGTGCGTAAACAAGCCAGTCAGCACCGCAAACGTTCGCGGGAGCGAATACGTAACATACCGAGGGCGTACAACGCATCGAGCTCCTTCTTAAACTTGTTGTACGCGTCCTTGCGGCGTAACTTCAACGTCGGCGTCATCGTCCCTTCCTCCACCGTGAACGGGTCAAACGAGATGTGGATATTCTTGATTTTCTCGAAGCTGCGGACGAACGTCAAGAAAACGCACAACCGCGCAAACAAGGCAGACCTACCCCTTGAGCTTCTTCTTGTCTCCCTCGACCGAGAGCATCCCCAGAATGGTGCGCACAACCCGCTCGTCCGCACACGCCTTCTTCAGCTCGTCCACATCCTCCGGCCCAACCTTCTTCTTGAAGATCCCGGACACAATCCCTGCAAGCTGCACCGGATCCGGTACGACGACGCCGACAAGATACGACTGGAGCCCATCGCCATGTACGTACAGCTGCTGCACAACTGGGCAGACAGTGTACGTGTTTTCGACCTTTTCAAGCGCAACGTACTCGCCCTGCGCGAGCTTCATGATGTTCTTGACACGGTCGATGATGCGGATGCGCCCACACGAATCAATCTCCGCAACATCGCCAGTATGCAGCCAGCCCTCGTCATCAATCGCCTCTTTAGTGCTCTTCTCGTCTGCAAAAGATGTTGGCAGCGATATCCATGCAGAGAGGCTGCACTTACCCTTGTAGTATGCGGTAAAGACGTTGTGCCCTTTGATGCAGAGCTCGCCGCGCGGATGCGGCTTGTCTTCGGACGAGTAGTTCATGGCAGGGACGTCCACGAGCTTCACAATATTCGAGGATTGTGGCGGACCAACGCTACCAGCCGCAGTCGCATCCCCAGGCCAGGTCTTGGACCCGCACGCACCGGTCTCAGTCATGCCCCAGCCCTCGCTGAAGTGACACGAGAAGGCAAGGTTCATGAATTCGACGACATCTCGACTGAGAGGCGCGGAACCTGACCCGATGAGCCTGACGTTGCCTCCGAGAGCGGCGCGCAGCTATAGGTGTCTTTTAGTCGGGAGACTACAACCAGACGCACGAACAGACCTTCCGAAAAACCAACTTGTCCCAGAAAAAGTGTGTGTTATCGCCCGTTTCTTGGAATTTGTCGCGCTTGGTGCTGACTGCTTTGCGGAATAGATCGCCCTTAAAACCGGGGACGTCCGCAGCGGCCATGGCAGCTTGGTAGACGCGGTTCAAAACACGCGGGACGCTTGGAAAGAATTCGGGCTTGAGAATCTGGCTATCCTCGACGAGGCGCAGAGGATCTCCGGAAAAGAAACCAATTCGGCTGCCGATAGCGATGCAGCAGAATTCATTGCAACGCTATGGCTGTTAGAGGTTGCGACTCAAACAAACAGCGAGAGGCTTCTTACCTCGAAAATGTGAGCGAGAGGAAGGTATGACAACACTGCGCCCTCTGCACCGATTTCAAGCCCAAAAAGGTTGGTTATGACAGCGGCGGTGAACTGCCCATGGGTGAGGACGACGCCTACCAGCGGTTAACGGACTAGGTTCTTCATAGCCAGTCAACATACCTTTCGGCATGCTCGTCGTTCCCTTGACGGAAATAATCAGAAAAATGCAGCTATTCGGTGGTAAATGCACATACCGAGGTATAGCAGATGCAGGCAATGTCTTCGCGAGTGGGAGCAATGGGCTCGGAGAGATTGGCAGCACCGAGAGCTTCGACTGGCCATGTTTCAGTGAGGATGTGGTGAAGAACGCGACTGAGACAAACATTCGGGCAAGTCCTGAACGATAATACCAAGCGTTTGACCCCATTCGGACAAGACTTGTCTCGTTTCCGGAGTTAATGTGTCGATGCTGATGATTCTCTTTAGGCCAGACATTTTGGGGGCAAGCTTGAGCAGATGGGATACGTGGTCCAAAGTCGCGAAGATGACGGTCAACTCGGCGTGGTTGACGCTGTTCAAGATAAGCCGAGATAGAGGAAGAAAAGCAGGGTTTTCACATGTATTCTGCGTCGGGTGAGCAGAGGGAAGAACGCGGAATGGCGACTTCGCTCACCAACGGCGTCCTTTCCGAGAGTGTCGTACAAGCTGACACCCACTTTCTTGTAGCTGTTGAGCGCGGTATCGATAATCTGCCATTCTGCGGGGATAGGTAAGCGGTCTATACCCAGTAGATGGGACGCGGCATACCAGGTCTGTTCATTGACCATATGCCGACAGTTTCCAGGTCCTTGCCTCCAACCGCTCCGGTTTTGAACAGATGGACAAGAGCGCTTCCGATATTCCGGCGCCGGACGTCGACTTGAGCGTATGTTTGCCATTCGTAGTGGTTGGCAAACTTGAGGGGATTCTGCGACACAACGGGTCTGTGACCGAGCATTGGCTTGTCCTTGCTGCGCGCCAGGCCGCTCGTGAAGACATCGGCGAGAGTTTGCACGCTGTATTTAGACGGGTCGAGGTAGCCCCACATTCCTGACGCGTAGCGGTGAGGCCTGGGTGTGCCGGCGAGTAACGGACACACCATTGACATACTCTGCGGTCTGTCCAGGGCGTTTAGTGCCTGGAACGGGTACAGACTGCTTGTCGTATGGAAGGTGCTCGGGGAGGGGAAGGAGAGCGTCTTGAGCGAGGAAGGCGGCCATTGGACGCGACGCTGTGGATGAACGAAGGAAAGCTGGGGCGGGCCTTGTGAAATTGTCGGCGGCAATGGTGGTTGCCGGAAATCTCGGTCAGGTGCGTGTTGGTCCTTGACTCGCGCCAATTAGGACGCGATGCCCTCCAATGCAATGGTCCACACAAACTGCTTCCCGATAACACAGTCCGCCATATTCCTCTTTAAAAACCTATCTGACCCTTCTAAAGACTCCCAAATCGTACCTTTTACCAGTATACTCTCGCCTTCACCCCAGCAGACCCCAAACCCGATAAGAGGCAGCGTCTCGTCGCAGCCCTTACCACCACCGTCGCACCCAATCTGTTCACGACCCTCCCGCTGTACGATGGCAAGAATCTCTTCTGGTCCACGCAACGCCTCAACAGCCAATCTGTGTGTTGCATGACTCCCAGTCTAAGCCTACTCACTTATCGCTGCAGTTCCGCGTCCACGACGCTAACCAAACAGCTCAGCCCAACGCGCCTGGCTGGTTCACTGTCACCCTCTCGCGGACGCAAGGGCAGGATATAAATCCACACCAGACGCTCAACAGCAAACCCTCGCTTCAGTCTGCTGCTGCAGCCATCAACATTCTCCAACTTCTTCTTTCCCAAGAGCTGAACAAGACCCATCCGAACCATGGTCGTTCGTTCTTCTTCAACGCTACTGCTCACGCTCTTCGAGGAAGCGCTTTCGATTTCGTCCGTGGCTTCTACCAGGCCGTTCGGCCTACAATGCGTGGCATGGTCGTCACCATCGACGTTACATCTGCCCTCATGTACCCATCTGGCAGTCTCATGGACGTCGCACTACGTGTTCTGGACCACAAGGACCCACGCCGCCTCGAGATTCGGGACGATCACAGTCCTGACCTCGCGAAGCTCGAGCGCTTTCTTGTTGGACGCCAGATCATTGTCGAGCCTCACAATCGCACTAGGGTCATTAGAGGACTGGTTCGAGGCCCGGTTGGCGACTATCCATTCGAGCGCGATGGCGTTCCTACCACTGTCGGGGTAACTCGTCACTCGGTCACTTTGAAACAGGCTCATTATATTCCAGCGCTACTTTCAAGAAGTACACAATCGTCGCCTCCTCCACCCACGAACCATAGGCGTCGTTATATCAGGCCGGAACGCTTCAATCAAGGCCGTTGTTCCCATCGAAACGGCCAAGGTCAAGCCGGGTCAGTTTTACCGCAAAAAGCTCGACCCGATTACCCAAGCGCAGATGGTCGAACTCTGCACGGTTAATCCCGGAAACCGGCTCCGCCTGATAACCGGCGGCGGAGGTCCCAATGCACAATCACCGGTGCAGCATTACCCGCAATCACAGACGATGCAGGATGCAGGCGCGTCTCTTTTCTGTCCCTATGGAATATACTCTGACTTGCGCTAGGCATGGTTGTGCACCCCGATCCGCTCAAAGTACCAGGCGTCTTCTTCGACGCGCCGAAACTGCTCTTTGGCAATAACCAAATTGTAATCGCACGGAAGTAGTTGGGCATTGTTTGCTCACATGTTCTTCAGAAGAAACCCGATAATGGCGCCTGGAACGTCAGAGACTTGACGCTGTTCGTGCCGAAAGATCTTGACAACTGGGCAATTGTCAACCTGGCAAATCGTCCTCGGGCCACCGACCACGCTGTCGAGCAGATTCAGCGCCAATGCCGAGCTCTTGGTACGCTCTTGCATGTAAATAATTCCAGTACTCATAGTTGCTAGGAATGCGTTCGTCATCTTTCCTTGCTATCGATTACTCGCTGACCGTATCAAGGCTGCACTCAGCCCCGATTTTCGAGCACCAGGTCTGCGTATAGTGCGGCAGATATAAAGCAGGTACGGAAGGACTCTTCGTCAACAACGCGACTTTAACCGAACTCTACAGGCGATCGACGATGCAATAGTCAGACTCGACCCCAATCAACCACCGGTTGTCGTTTTCATTCTTCCTGACCAACAACCCGACGTCTACGTCCGCGTCAAGCACTACTGCGATGCCGTCGCTGGCATAATCTCCCAGTGCATGGTGTACACAAAGGCGGATCAAGGAAAACCACAATACTTTGCTAACGTCCTTCTCAAGTCCGTCAACTTCCGTCGCCTTGCAACGGGTCACTTACCCTCAATAGGATTAACGCGCGTCTTGGCGGCAAAAACTCGGTTTGCGAGTCGAACCTCTTGAGCAGTGCAGCATCTCCGGTTTTGATCCTTGGCGCGGACGTCTCGCATCCCGGGCCGGGTAGCTTCCAACCTTCCATCGCGTCTCTCGTGTGGTCGCTCGACAAGACAGCGTCGCGGTACGGTGGGGCCATACGGCCACAAGAGGCGCGTCTAGAGACGATTGTCGATTTGGAGGATATGGTCGTCAGAGCCCTGCGCGAGTTTTACTTCTACAACAACTCTGCGCCGCCTCCCAACCATATCGTCTTCTATCGGGACGGCGTGCCAGAGGGAGAGTTTGAACGGACGAGGGTGCTTGAGGTTGCTGCAGTCCAAGGTAGAGTATACATCAACGATAGAACCCTCAATTTGTCGGTGACTGAACCGCGTAGGCGCGTATCGCCAGGTCATCAAGATGGCCGACGTTTGGTCCCAGGGCTACCTCGAGAAGTGGGCGCCGAAGCTTACTTTTATCGTTGTTGGCAAGCGGTAAGCCTTGCAGCTAGTGTCGCCTCCGAAATTAACGGCTTCTTGCAATGCCAGACACCACCACACATTCCTGCCCACCAACCGAGAGTGCGTCTATACCTTCTTCCACCTCATTCACAACCTGATTCAATTAGCTATGACGATGGCAAGGGCAACGTGAAACCCGGGCTTTTCGTCGACGAGGCGCTGAAAAATCCGCATTATCCGGACTTTTTCTTGCAAGCACACTCTGCGATCAAGGGGACGGCACGCTCAGGGCACTATACGGTGCTGATGGACGAAAACTTCAAAGGCCACATTCCGACGTTGGTCCCTGCTGCCTTGCTTGTTCAGCCGCTGACAGACAGAACATGATGCAGAATTGCGCAACTCTCGTTTGAGCTCTGCCACTCGTACGCCCGTGCAACGCGGGCCGTGTCTATCCCTGCTCCAGTGTATTGTGCGTGCTTGTCGTCTTGTGTCGTGGTGCAGAGCTTGAACAGCTTGCAGATGCCGATGTACGTATTCGTGTCACAATTGGTCACGACATTAACTGATCGCCTGTTCTTTAGCTGGCTTGCCGTCGCCTCAAGATCTACATCAACCCCGAAGCGGGACTCAACGTCGACGATTCGTCGTCTGTCGGTGGCGGGAGTCAAGGGCCGGACGTGGAGGCATGGAAAAATGCGTGGGTCGATATTTCGCCGCGTCTGTCCAGGTCGATGCCATTTTTGTAACCGGTTTGTTGGATCGGAGGTAATTTGTGCAGCGTATTTCAAAGAATGTACTTGTATTTCACGAATATCGCCAAATAGGAAGGATCTGTTTCATTCAACGCTGGTCGCCGTCATTTCTTCTCGAGATCCCCAACGATGGGGCCTCGTCCCTCTCGAGCCATGTCGAGCCGCTGCCAAAAGTTGCACCCGACCCCGTCGTTTTGGGCTCCGGCGTAACACGCCCACCTTGAATAAAAGTAACAACTCAGCACCGTCGGCGGAGTGGGTTGGACTAAGGCAAACACACCAGTACCGATCGGTCTTGCCGTCCGTTCGATTCTTCATGTCTGGGCGGAGGATTGTAGGTACGTTGCATTTACATCGTGGGATGCTGGACAATTCTGATTCAGCTCTAGGAATAAAGCAGACAAAGGAAGGACACACCTTTCCGGCTTAAAATCCGGTCGATAGAACCGGAAGGTGATGTTGATGCGGATATTGGATGGCTCGATGGGTGTGCCGGGGCTGCGAGGATGGGAGGGACGGTACATGTCGATGGCGTTGAGCGGTGGGATGGCGTGTTTGAATTTTTCTTGGCAGGATGCGTGCATTATCGTGAGCTAGGGACGCGCGCGGTACGGGTTACTTGAGGGAGGCGGGGGGAGAGAGGAAAGAACGCACGGAGTTGTGGGAAAGGGGGACGTTGAAGGTGCGTGCGCTGCGCGACTCGCGCTCGTCGTTTGGGATTTCTTCGCGGAGGCGGAATAAACGGGATGTGCCTGTGTGGGTTAGGGGTTATCGGGGGGCTCTCGGGAGGGTGTACCGAGGCTGAGAGATGCTAAAATAGCCGCATTAGAGGGAATTCCCGAGCTTGAAAAAGGTGCAGGTACCAATTGTGGTGTAAGGGCCGAGGTACGTCAACTGGTCGGAGTGAAAGCTGCGAAGGGAGTTCACCGACGCACTTGACGAAAGTATAATACGTACCCAACGCTCTCCTGAGCGCCCTCGTAGCAATTCGATGCCGCGACATTCGCTCTCCAGCCGGGATCCTCGTCGGTGCCACCTGCCCACTCGAGGGGAAATCGTGGCCGCTTCTTCATTTCATTGTTCACGACCTGCTCTATGATTTGGCACGCCTCCTCCATCTCTTCAGGAAAGACGGCCGGGACGTCGGACATACGGCCATTATACCTGCAAAGAAAGTTTGCCGGCGGCCTAAACTCCGAGTCAAGAGTGAGCGGCTTACCAAAACCGGGCGACCTCCGCTGATTGCCATGACTCGTCCTCGTCTATCCCGTTGGTCCGGCGCGCAAAGAAAGAGGTGCGATGTGGGGACTCGACGACGCGGTCAAAAAGCCACCATTTGTTTCGGCTCCAGGCATGCGCGCGGTCGACCATCGCGTAGAAGAGGCGGCACGCGAGTTCCGGGGGTAGTATCGAATTGTGGAGAGTACATGGGGTGTGCTTTGCCACCATCTCAGGCGTAGGGAGGAGAAGAGGCGAATATTTGGTGGGACCCTTTGTAGTGGAAGGAGCCTGCTTGAGGACTTTCATCAAGTCGACCGTCGGCTTCTTGGGCGAGGAAACAGAGGGCGTAGGGCACGCGGGGGACCCCGACGCGTTAAACGAGATTGGAGACTGGTCCGGTTCTTTGTTTGTTGATTTCTGGAGCCAAGAATCCAGTCCGACGCGTCGTTTCTTCTTCGGTGGTGGTTTATTGGCCAATTGTTGTGCCGCTGCGGTGGGGTCGCCGTCTGCATCTGCCAGTGCCTGCAATATTTCATCTGTGGACCGTTGCGAGTCCAGCAGGGTCTGTACGATGACCACGAGTGTTTCTGTGTCGGTGGACATGGTTAGACCTGACCCTGATTGGTCACGCGTTTCTCATCCCGCCACCATATGCCCAAGATCGACGTCGTCCCAAGCCCGACTCAGACCCACAGGAAATTACATTTTGTACGCGTCTCGAAGCCGCGTTGGTGCGACTAAACAACCTGTAGCACACAGTGCTGTTAGCAGCATGCGTGTTGTACCTCACAACTTCTCTCTTCTACTCGTTCCGCTCAGATGATTTCCGCGCGCGTGGGGCCACAATCGCACCTCATTGCAATCACCTCGCGTCTATTTCTGCTCAAGAATTTGAGGTGCCCGTCGCGACCTGCTAATACACTCTGCCTGACACAATTCTTCAGGCGCGTCGTGATGCACTGGCACGTATCCTGGTCGAGTTGGGAGCGTCGGCATACGTCGCGGAGCCTTCTGCGTCTTTCAAATACTACGCCAATGTCTCGACGTCAGATTGGTCGTTGAGCGAACGGCCGTTGCTGCTCATCATCACGCCCGAACAAGTCGAGCAGGACGTCAAGGCCAAAGTGTCGATTCTTACTCCTGCTTTTGAGGCTGAGCGGGCGCACGGCCTTCCTATTGCTTCCGAGGGTTTGTTCTCTATCCGCTGCAAACTGCGCTCTCTGGACCCTTATCAGTTTATTAGACGTGTCCTTCATCCAATGGGCTGAAGAGGCGAACCCTTACGAGCATGCCCTCTCCATCCTCCCCGACTCTGCGGGGCCAGTATTTGTTGATGGCTACACGCGGACCTTCATCGTCGATGGCCTACGCGCAGTTCATCCGAGCAACGACGTCTATACCGCGCCGTACAAAGTGCGGCGACTCAGAGAACGCAAATCCAAGACCGAGATTGAGCTTATGAAGTGCGTGAACGAGGTGTGTGCCGCTCATCCTTGGCCCCACGTATGTTCATCGTCTCAAGGCGACGGTGTTGGCCATACGTGCTGTGCGCAAGCAGTTGTTCCTCGGTATCCGCGAATCGACTGCTAGTGCCATGATGCGGGGAACTCTTACTGCGGCTGGGCTTCAGGGCGGCGGATGCCTGACGCTGTTCGGCGGTAAGGGCAGAATCTTGGCCGGTCCATATCTTGACATTAACTGTGTATGTAGAAAACGCGGCGCTTCCTCATGGCGCTGGCACCGATCGTACACTCGGACAGGGCGACTTTGCGCTGTTTGACTGTGGTGCGAGTCTGCACGGATACAAGAGTGATGTGACGCGGGTGAGACCCGTGCCACTGCCAACAAAGAGTTGTGGGTCCCGTTGACCCATCTGTAGACGGTCGCAATCTCCGCCTCGCGTATCCCGCAGGAGCATCTCGACCTGTGGTACAACGTTCGTGAAGCGCAGACCGCCGCCATACAAACTGCGCGCGCGGGAGTAGTCGCGAAGGAGGTCGACATCGCCGCGCGCGCTGCCCTGAACAACACGAAATTCTTTACGCATCGCCTGGGCCACGGCACGCTTCACTGCTCTTCTCATTCATTTCTGCTGACAGCCAAACGCGCAGGAATCGGCCTGGAGACCCATGAAGACCCGTACCTCAACGGCGGGAGTCTATCGGTTCTCGAAACCGGCCACGCATTCAGCGACGAGCCGGGGTACTATGACGTTGGCAAGGTATGCGTCCTCAAAGTCTATCGCCGCTATAGACGTATTAATGGCCGTTAGGTTGGAGTGAGGCTCGAAGATTGCTTCTATATTGAGGAAGATGGGAGTGCGGTGTTCCTCACTGCCGGCGTCGGTGGGCAGGCGGAGTCGCCTTGGAGTCCTTGATTCAATGTGAAGATTCTGCGAGAATCGAACTGGCCAGCTATACACTATTTATCGAGCAGCCGCTACGTGGTGCGTTTCGATGAATTCTAGTCGGCCCGGCGACTGTTTTCGAAGGAGAGCGTGGCGGTCCGGGCGCTATCTCCACTGAATGCCCCGGGTGATCTTCATGCACACAATTGAACTCGAGAATTGACTCCGCGGGCGACGTCGGCCGCGGAAGATCTCTGCACAATTTACAGTCTTGCTGCGGCACACAAGAAGTTGAAGGAGGAAAGACTCTATAAAAAAAAACTACATTCATCTTGTAGCAATGCTCCTCACCTACAATTCATCTACACCAGCTGCAAGAAATCGAACTCGACCCCAAAAATCTATTCATGTACCATAATCCTTCTGTGCCTCGACAGCACCCAATTTCGTTGGCTCCTCCTCATTCAACCGCCCCATACGTTCCGAGAGGTAGCATGCGATGCCAGATACACCCATCATGACGACGACCCAAACGGGGGAAGCCGCCAAAGAGGCGGTTGTCGATCGAGTATGCAAAGACCGAGCTGAGAGACCAATTTTAGTCTCAAGACAAAGGGAAATCAATGCCGAACCTGATGAATGCGGGGCTAAAGCAGCGCGAACCGCCCATGATGACTTGGACGAGGCCGTTGACGGCGCCGAGGCAGGATGGGCTGGGGGACGAGTCGCGCACGAGAAGCATGTTCGTTCTGTTATCAGCATCAGTCAGCTGGTGTAGAACAAAGAATCGGAAGGTGTTTACCCGAACGCGAGCGCCGACAGTCGGGAGCAGATCAATACCACGACGATGCCGGCCCATAGCCAGACACGCGCCCCGCCCTTGACGGTCTCATTCTCCACGCCAGCGCGGAGGATGAGGTTGAGGAACGGGACGAGGAAGAAGGTGAGCGGCCACATGCGCAGGCAGCTGTTGTACAGGTTATGTGGCTTGACGCGTTTTAGGAGGATGGGCATGAGGAAGAGTTGGAACACGGCGAGGATGCTGCCGTTGAGCGCGAGGGCATAGCCGATCTCGTCGACCTATCAAAAGTGCTTAGGTTTGAGTTGTTTTTGCGTGTAGCGGATTCCGTACCGTGAAGGAGAGGCCACCGCGCTCCACGGGGGTGTAGCAAAAGAGCACGAAACCGATGTCGAATGCGGTTCCGATGAAGGCGAGGGTAAACGACGATGCGGTAACTGCGCGAATTTTTGGAAGTGCAAGAAGGTCTTTTACGCCATAGGAAGGAGGTGGAGTGGTGACTACGGCAGAGGCTCCGCGGCGTTTGCTCGGGAGGGTCTGGGAATCAAGTGAGCGGCGCAGGAGCGTCGGATCGGAGAAGAATATACCTCTTCAAGGAAGAAATACGACATTACAAAGCCGAGAACGACGAGCAAAGTGCAGAATGCGTTGGGGGCAAAGTAGGGATACCGCAGCACAAACTGGGACCCAAATAACATGGGGTACTTGGACCCGAGGTTGGAAAGCTGGCTGCCCATAAGAGGGCCAAGCACGCTTCCCAGCGGCCATATTGACGAGTAGAGCGGGTACGAGATGTGTTCATGACTCTTGTGGGTTCTGAATTGGTGTTAGATGCAGCTTAGACAATGGTTCGGAGCCTACATCTCGGCCAGAATCTACATTCACGTTAGACGGGGGAAAAGGAAGCATCGGAGAGGACATACAGAGTGGTACGTCGCGAGATTGCCGGCAAGCATGCCACCAATTCCGCGAATTATCATGATGCCCCAGAAGGATTCACACAGGCCAAGCAGTAGCGTCAAAATGGCAAGGCCACCGGATCCAATGAGGATGACTGGCCGGCGGCCTACTCTATCGGAGATGGCGGCCCAGCCGTAGCTCGTGAGGCTTTGCGTAACAGCGAATATGGCTTCCTGCGATAGCTCGCTCAGACGATGGAGACCACATAAGAGCAAGACTGCACGTACCACCATGCCAGAGTATATGCCGATCTTCGAGACGTCCGGTGTAGTGCCCAGAGCAAAGAGCCACTCGTTTATGTAGGGGAAGATCTGGGTGTAAGCTATAGGATCGACAGCACGGGCGACACAGAGTGCAGTGAGCTGGGTTGTCGGGAATGGAGGAGCAGGTTCATCGTTAGATTTGTTTTGAGATTCGAGGTCGTTTCTGAGCAGAGGCGTAGATTCGTTAGGTTCGGAGGTCATTGCGGGTTGGGGACACGAGCGTATGCAGGAAGCGGAAGGCTAGACTGGTGTTATATAGCATTTCTGAGGCGCTTCTTGGTGGTATCTGTCCAAGTAATACCCGAAAGGCGGCAGTTCAGGCCAACTGTTGTCCATCGGCTTTAGGGCCGTGCACCGTTGCTGACAACGTGAGTCTGATTCCAACTCCCAACTCAACTCGTACTCCCACTGTCGCACCATCCATGTCTACCCCAGTCCTCGTCGCTCCCCGTCCCGTCCGCTTCGCAAACTCTCTCATCACTACCCGCAACCGCATCCTTCAAGAGCCAGAGCGTGCCAAATCCGCTGCCTCGGACGAGAATAACCCTGCTGTCGATCCTCTCGACAAGGATATACCTCCGTCCCAGCGCTCTTCCCCGCGGTATGTCTCACCCTGTCCTCCTTAACCCTCCCCTCATTCCGTACGTCTAGCTCCGGCCTTCCGTCAGAGGCTCTTGAGGAGTTCCTGTCGATCCTCCGTCCAGCCTTCTTCCCTCCGCCGTCCCCGGTCCTCTTCACCCGCCGTCCTGGGTCCGTCACCCTCCCCTTCACCCTCAAGGGGCGCGGTCTCTTCCAGAGCGACTTGGTCGGGGATGGCGATGTGTCCCGCTCGCCCCAGCCAACTTGTACCCCGGACAACATCGAGGAAGAGCTGGAGGCTAATATCCTCCCCATCCCTGCCCGTTGGTTCACCTCCAACGTTCTTTGTGAGTCGATTTTCACAACCCCCTTATTGTGTCCGTCGCTCATGGCTTGCGACCATAGCCTCTCCCATCTCTCGCATGCACACTCGGAACCCTCTGAGCCGCCACATCCTCTCTCCGAGCCCCATCTCACCCATTGCCCTCTCTCCAGCTGCTGTTCCGCTCCCGCTGCCGACCCCCGACGAGCACATGCTCCTCGAAGTCGCTTGAAGCTGGACCCCAAATCTGCGTCATTGTATGTTCTGAACCTTCCTGTATCGATTTGCACGACCCGCTTTACCCACTCATCTACGACTGTCTATATTACCACCTTCGTACGTATCCTAGCTCATACTAGTTCACCGCGCCATTGCGGCGTGTCGTCCTTGGTATTTATTGTAGCATTTCTAAAACTCAACGATCCTGGATGCTCATTCCGGAGAATCTGTACCCTACCTAGCTTCATTGAATGGTTTGTCGTGTCTTGTTGAATGGTCGGAAGGCTGGTCGTCGCATGGGAGTGTGTCGATAGCATTGCTTGACCTCACCACCACCTCGCGGTCGTTACTTAATCCAACCCGGGTCTACGCACACCTTCACCAGCATGGAGCGTGCCTCCCGCAGGGACCAAGAGTCGGCCCCGCTACTGAGGAACGACGACGACGACTTGCATAGCGTCGAAGAAGAAGAGCCAACTTTCCTCGAGCGTCTCAACAACATTGCAGGAAAAGCAACGCGACCAGCAACTTCCGGAAACACGTGACGGGTTCAGCGTTCGAGTCCCGCTAGGTACACATTTAATAGTGTAGCTTTTCTATATATGTAAGCCTTTGCGGCATGCAAGTGATGGGTGGTATTATAAAAGCTGGAAATGCCTCTCGGAAGAGCTTATTTACCCCCATTGTTGTGTTTATAGGATGGTTGTCTCTCTCGCGCCGTGATGTGCCAATGGATTTCACCTTTTGTATCATCGCTACGGCTTAGTGGTTGAACGCTGCGTCGGTTCTCCGTATGCCCATGTTCGACTCTCATAAGTCCATTTTTTTCTATTTCGCCTTTTTGACCCAAAGTTCCCTGGTGCTTACTTACCTGTCGCAGTGATGAACGAGGGCTAGAAGCGAGGAGATGCAGGGCGGTACGACTAAGTTGACAGACTGCAAACCTCGCACCAGCTCCGAGGTGTCATGGGGTGTACCTCGGGGCCTTCGGAGCCTCCAATAAATATGGAATGTGTTTATTCATTGAGACCTTACGGAGGCTTCAGAACCCATGTATTACAGACTACATAATAGCGGGTGGCCATATCCAATATTAAAATGTCGCCGGCCGCGACTCGAACGCGGGACCTGCGCACCTGAGGTGTCACGTGTTTCCGGAAGTTGCTGGTCGCGTAGCATTTAGTACAACATTGCACAGGTAGCTGCTCATTCTACCGCGGAAAATCCCCGCTGAGAATACCAGGAACCATTAACACCGCTGACCCAAATCCTGCTTGTGGTCGCTCTTGTCCTGTTGTTGCTGAGCGCGGTAAGTAGACATCTCGGAACGGGTCCGTTAAGGCTAACCAACTACTTCAAGGTGTTCATAGGCCTCTTCGCGGGTGAATATACCAAACTCAAGCAGCGCGAACGCGACGGAGGGCCCAATGCACCGACTGTTACCGTTACAGCCACCCACGTTATCACCACAACCGCGGCGCCGCCGAAGCCAACGGGTGCGCCTGCAGAAGTGCGTTGAGCCGTCCAGCCCTGTCTTCCGCTCTAACACCACCTTGCCAGGACGTCTGCCTCACCCCAGAATGCATCAAGCTCTCCGCCGCCATCCTGTCGTCGCTCGACACATCCCAAGATCCCTGCGAGGACTTCTTCGAGTACGCCAACGGCGGCTGGATCGCAACGCACCCGCTGCCCTCCGACAAGGGTTCCTTCGGCCAATTCGAGGCGCTTTCCATCGACAACAAGCGCGTCGTGCAGCATTTCCTTGAGACACCCGCCGCGACGTCGTCGTTCACGACCTCGGCGGACGAGGAGCTGCTCAAGAAGCTGCGCTCGTTTTACAACTCGTGCCTCAATGAGAACCGGCTGGACGAGATTGGGACCGAGCCCCTGCTTCGGTTCGTCAAGACGGTCAAGAAGCTCTATCGGCGCGAGGGTCTCGAGATTTCTGCGACGGAAGCTGGAGAACACGATATGGGCCTGACCGCAGCGCTTGCGTTCCTCCATTCGCGAGGTATGTACTTTTTGTCGCATCTTTGTTTTCTTTGCCAACGACGCGACTAGGTATCGACGCGCTATTTTCGTTGAACATCGGTGGCGACGACGGACGTGATCCCGGGTTTATGACCCTCTGGTTCGACCAGGCCAGCCTCGGGCTCCCGTCCAAGGAGTACTACGGCGAAGAATCGATACTCGAGATATACCAGGGCGTCGTTGAGCGACTGTTCTTCACACTCCTCGAGGAAGAAGAGAAGATGGACAAGAAAGCTCCGACGTTTGTCGAGGCCAACGCGGCGTGGCCGTCGTGGCCTTGGCCGCCATGGGATGAGCCGGACGACGACAAGAAGCCAAACAACTATGTCAAGGCCGCACGATTCGCGAAAGACGTCGTCGAGTTTGAAACTAAGCTCGCGAACATCACCTTGGACGCGTATGTGTCCCGCTTACGTTTAAAACCGCGCTTACCCTCTCCAGCGACGCGTACCAAGACCCATTCTTCACCTACAACCGCGTCCCGCTCAGCAACCTTTCCGAGTCACTCCCGCAGGTTCACTTCCCCGAGTACTTTGCGACGTTCGCGCCGCGCCGCTTCCCCGAGAACGTCATTGTGACCTCCCCAGGCTTCGCCGTCTCACTCTCGGAGCTCATTGCCTCAACGTCCAACAAGACTGTCGAAGCTTACCTTGTGGCGCGTGCCGCGCTAGCACTGTCTCCGAACCTCGGAGCGGCGACCGAAGCATGGGCCGCGCAGAGGACCTTGTACGAGGCGCTTACGGGCATCAAGAAGGGTGCCGTTGGCGATAGGGCTGAATACTGTGTCGGAAAGGTTGAATCGACGCTTGGATTTGCCGCCGGAAGGTACTTTGTTAACGCAACCTTTGGCGGAGACTCGAGGGAGAAGGGTACCAAGATCATTACTGGTGCGTTCTCGTGCGGTTCCTGGACTTGGAGCGCCGACTCATACGTACGTAGATATCGTCAAGGCGTTCAAGACATCCTTACCGAACGTTCCGTGGTTGGACGAAGAGAGCGCGACGGCGGCTGCGCAAAAGGCGGACGCCATCCGAGTCAAAGTTGGCTTCCCGGTTTCGCCGAATACCCGCGACCCCAATTCGCTCCTCCGGTATTACAACACCGTCAAGATCAACGAGGATACGTACTTTGATAACATCCTTAACGCTGCGTACGTTCCTGCCCTTGAAAACATCGAATGAACGTTGACAATTGGAGTGCAGAGGAGCCGAGTCGTTCAGGAACTGGCTCAAGGTTGGGCAGCGCCGGAATGACGACGAGTGGGAGATGTGGCCGTCAATGGTCAACGCGTATTTCAACCCTCCGTCCAACGAAATCGTGTTCCCTGCCGGAATCCTGCAGCCGCCGTTCTTCTCGCATGACTGGTGCGTCAATTTGTTCGCTTTCCCTATGGATTATACAACATTGTGCCTTGTAGGCCGAACTATCTGTCGTTTGGAGCGTTTGGTCAGGTCGCCGCTCATGAGCTCACGGTTCGTTATCCCGCTTTGGCTAGCTGCGTTCCTCACCTGTTTGTTAAAGCACGCGTTTGATTCTGCGGGGCGTCTGTACAACCAAGACGGCAAGTTGGAGAATTGGTGGACGGACGCGTCGAACAAGGGCTTCAACAAGAAGCAGCAGTGCATCGAGGAGCAGTATTCCAGTTCGTCGAAATTCCATTATTTTATCGACTTGAACTGATCCGTTGTAGGCTACACCGTTGACGACGGCAACGGCGGGGTCATCCACGTTAACGTGAGTTCCATTGCGAATGGAATTTTAAGCCAGCTTCTGATAGTTTGTTCTAGGGCAATTTGTGCGTTCTTCCGTGTTTTGCTAAACTATTGCTGACTTGCGACACTTGGCAGAACGAGTGGAGAGAACATCGGGGTACGCTTGTCTTCCTCCGGAATCCGTCGAACGGCCTTTTCTGACTTTTGGACAGGATTCTGGCTTGATCCAGGCGTACCGGGCGTGGAAAGCGCAGTTTGACGAGTCGAAGAAAGCGGGGACGGAGTACCTTCTCCCTGGTCTAAACTACACTCGGTGCGCAACGGAATCTTTCATTCTCATAACCGTGACTGACTGGGAACAGCGAACAACTGTTTTTCCTCGCGTTTGGGCGGATATGGGGGAATATCATGAAACCGGCTGCTCAGGTTGCGCGTGTGCGGTCCGATCCGCATTCGCCCAACGTTTATCGCGTCGAGGGGACGTTGTCGGTACGTGTTTTCCCGCAGTTGTGGGCGCTAGACGTTTACCCTAATGTAGAACATACCCGAATTTGCTGCGGCGTTCAAGTGCCCAAAGAACTCCAAGCTCAACCCGCCGGACGAGAAGAGGTGTTTGTTCTGGTCGTAGTGGGGCTGGGCGTGTTAACTTATGATAGCGGATGTACTCGAGAACCGATAAATTGCTGTTTGTCTACATTGTCCTACAGGACGCCCTTGGTGCTGGGCACGTCGCTGCCGCCTGTTTGCTCGATTGCTTGTCGGATAGCCAGCGCGAGGGCTTTGAATGCAGATTCCGACCTGTGTGCCATGTTAGACGCGTGTATCTGGACCATGAGCCACGCACCGGTGATGGTCGTTCTCTCCGCGGAGAACGTCGACATGGAGGGTGCACCCAGACGCGATAGCGAACGAGTAGAAGATGTGGGGGATCATTTCCGTCGAGAGGTCGCCAATCTTTTCGCGCTTGAGGCCGAGGTCGGTGACGCAGTAGGGGCGGGAGCAGATGTCGATTACGGCGCGGGATAGGGCCTGCAGAAGAATGAGTATGTCTGCGAGGCAAAGAGGCGGTGGGGCAATGCGCACCTCGTCAAGCGGGGCGAACCCCGTCCCGTACCGCCGAATCCCGCGAACCTCGCCCAACGCGTCTTTGAAGGCGGTTCCGAGTGCGATCGCGCTGTCCTGTGAATACCCGTAGGAAGAGTTTGTGAGTTGGCGCGTTCGGGAGTCGGGAGTCGGGACGACGTGGAGGAGACGTATCTGCAGTGTGGTGGTCGTCTATCCAAAGATCGCCCTTGCATTTCATCGTGAGGGACATGCCCCCGTGCTTGGCAAGCGCGGTGTACATCTGCAGCAGCTCAGTGCCTGTCGCGAGGATGCAACGAGGCGGGCGCGCGTACATGGTCTAGAAATCCAATGCCCGTGGAGACCTCGATAACTTGTTTGACGCCGGGGCCGGGCGCGCAGTCGAGGTCGAGGAATACCTCGATCTCGGTCTCGTTGGTTTTGCGTGAGATGGTGGCTTGTCGGGGCATGGTGGTTGTAGAGAGCAAGGACAAAATTGGGCCCGGGTTGATGTGATTGGGCGCGGCGCTTGCGCTGATCCCGAACCATCTCTGAGTCCGAATACTTCGACCGGCTGGTCTGCGGATGCAGTCTTCGACGTCTGAGCCCGGGGGTCGCTAACAGAAGGAGGGTAATTTGCTCTCGCACCATCGCCAACTCGTCGCGTAGCTCATGATCACGGAGCCTCAAAAAGTCCTCGATTTTTTTTTTCTAAGTTGAACGCGGAAAGCGACTCTTTTTGGTGGAAAAAGCGAGGGGTTGACTGGGCTGGAGCTGGAGTACCTGGCTGGGTTAAAGGAGCAAGGACTGGTTCAAGTTGATGGCACTCACCATCGCGAGAACAAAGGCTGACTGACATGACATTTACCTAAAACCCAGCTTAGACTCGAACCACCATGAGACGCGGCTTCCTCAAGAACCCAAAGCCGCAATCTCCCCCGCAGGAGAAGCCGGAGCCTAAACCGTGAGTGTCTGTTCTCTTCTGTGGGTCCAACACGTGCTAATTACATCCAACTCGCAGCTCTGCCACTCCCAACGGCAAACACACTGAACACGCGGCAGAGGAGAAGGAGGATGAAGAGGCGCAGACCAGCACCAAGTGCGTGCCAGTATCGCGTAACTTCACCGTCCTTACACGTTTTCTAGCGGTGCCACTCCGAACAATGTCGACTATCCCGACGAAGTCTACAACTCCCTTGAGCCGCTCAACCCACATCGAGCACCCGCTGCTGCCCTCGCAAGATACCAGAAGAACTTCGACACGCAGACGACGCGTTTCATCTTCCGCAGCTGGCCTCGCGACCCCAATGGCGAAATCGCGTTCATGAAGGGCGAGCAGCTCGGAAAACAGACGCCAAATGGGCTCATCTGGGGCGCGACGCTGTACGACTTCTACTACTACCGTCCCATGGCGGATTGTGGATCGTATCTCGCCACGACTTCAGGCAGCCGTTTGGCGGCCAAGATGCGTCAACTGGGAGAGTTGGACGCCGCGAAGAACGAGATCGCGTGGGCAGACAAGGAGCCTCAGCCCCAGCAGCTCGTTCTTCCGGAGCAGATTGGGCTGGATATTATCCCTCGCGAAGGGATGGTGTGGACGGCCAGAGAGCAGTCGGACGAACGGCACCACGTCCGCTCGTTGCGCCCCAAGGACCAAGAGCTTGCCTACGAGATTCCCCTTCCTCCGCCGTCCGACGCCGCTCATCTCGACATAACCGAAATCAAGCCCGAGAACTACCCCGGCCCATGGCCACTCGTTCCCTTTTCTCAAGCGGAACGCGGCCAAGGGATCAAGCTCGAGACCCTCATTCCATACTCGCTTTTCCCCAAGGAACTCGTCGTCCATGACCCGTGGAATCTCCTCGCAATGCGTAAGGCCGACAACCCGGACGCAGCCTGGACAGAGATGACGGATATAACGCACATCTACACGCTTTCGCCACTCACCAAGCTCGGAAAGGCGAAATGTGCGCAGCAAGAGCAGCTTTACAACTCGGCAATGGACCGCGGGATTAGCGAAGACGTACTCATTTTCCCTACTGACACCAACGCCGCCGTCGACGACTCCCTCCCGTTTATGCCGCCGATCCGCGTCAAGGTCCCGCCGTACCCGCACAAAAAAGAAACGCCCGCAGCACATCTCTACCTCTCGCCTACCCACAAAGCCGGAACCGGCAACCACTCCGACGTCTTCTACGCTGAATGGGAGCTTCCGCGTTCGTTGCTCGTCCCCGACGAGCTCTGCCGAGGCTGCATCAACGACGAGATTGCTGCGATGCGCAAGAGTGGCGAACTTGCGAAGCTCGCCAAGGAGGTCGTCGAGAAGGCACGCGCGGAGGCCGATCCGGAGGACAAGCGGGAGTTTGGGTACGCGGAGAAGACGGTATACACTCCTGCGTCGTACATGGTCGACGAGAACGGCGTCCCCCAGAACGTCATCGAGCCCGAATCCCAGAAACGCCACTGCGTGTATGAGGGACCGATGGTGGAGATCGAGACAAAGGTTCAGTGGCAGACGCCTCAGCGCGGCCGCAACTGCATTCACCTCGTCAACAAGTATGGGATGTTCCTCATAAACCCCGCCCCGCCGACCGCGACCGTCAGAGTCTGCGCGAAGCTCTCTAAACAGGGTGACAGACACCTCGAGCGTGAGGCAAAGGTGTACCAGGCGCTCCCCGCGCACCTCGCAGAGCACTACTCCGGCTACAACATCGTCCGCCCCTCCCGCGAACCCGTTCCCGTCGGCGCCGTCGTCCCACAGTTCTACGGATACTACCTGCCGCCCGTCTCCGCCCCCCGCCTCCTCCTCGAGCTACCTCAGTCCAATAATGCTCCTCGAGGATTGCGGGAGGCAGGTCGAGCCAGCGCAGCTCAACGCAGACCAGAAGAAGGAGTGCTGGTCGCTGATGTACCGTCTGCACGATGCAGATTGGGTGCAGCAGAGCGTCGCGACGCGCAACATTCTCATGCAGACGGGGCCGCTGACGGTGGCGCAAGGCTGGATGCGCGACATGGGCGCGGGAGAGGATCTGCGTTTCCGGATTATCGATTTTGGGAGAGCGAGATATGTTGGGCCGCCGGCGGAGGAAGGTGAGGAGGATGTGTACGCGGATGTGCGCCTCGACGAGCGACCCGACAGCGCTATTCAGCGCGAGCGCAAGGATATCGACACCATGCTGGACCAGGGATTCGGAGCGAATCTGAAAGGGCACGGGTATCTCTGAACGCGTAAAATCGAATTCTTGTAATGTGCAATCTGTAGTTTTGAGAAGCTTCCCGAGCGCGGCTGCAATAGGTTGAGATCACAACCGTGGAAACGCATGTTCGCCTTTGTCTTGCTGACTTGGTCGCTGCTATACCGGTTGCACGAGGCGGATTGGCTGCAGCGAAGTGTTGCACCTCGCAACATCGTCATGCAGCCGAGCCCGCTGACCCTGCCGCAGGGCTCCAGACACGGGTCGGGTACGGCGGCGGATATGCGCTTCCGTGTTATTGACTTTGGGAGAGCGGTGTATTTTGGGCCACAGCCCAAGGTCGGCCAGGATGACATATACTGTGGGTTTCTGAGGGGGTGAAATGTAACGGGTAACGGGACGAACATTTCATTTCAGTTGTAACGCGTAACAGAGGGCAGATTTCAGGTCTCAAATGGTTCAAAATACTAGTGTCATGTTTTTTTTTTGGATCAAAAAGCCCATTTTTTTCGGCCTGAAAATGTACAAAAAATGTATAAGAAGTACTCGGTTTCCTCCAGCTCTGGGTCCTGCTGCAAGGACAAAGAAGATTTCAGTTGCCATTCCAATGTAACGCCGAAAAGCAGGTAGATTTCACATTTCAGTTGAAATACATCCTGTAACGGTCCACATTGGGTTTCACCCCCGCAGAAACCCACAGTATGCGGAGTTGAGGCTGGGTGACGCACTCGGAAAGGCTCTTCTGCAAGAGCGAAACGATGTCGACGAGATGATGGGCCAAGGGTTCGGGTCGAGCACGAGGTAACATAACACATCACAACCGCGGGAATACATGTTCGCCTTTGTTTTACCCCAACTATCTAGTCTTGCTCATCATCTGACATGTCCAGTACTTGGCCCTCTCCAGTCCAATACGGGTCGCCATAAGAGAGCGTCAACTCTTCCCCGAGTTTAATGTTTTGCGCTACATTGAAGTGAGTACACTCAATGTCAACCTGGCCTTGAGCCACGTACAAGCACGAATCCCCAAACGCTTCTGGCCGTTTACTAGTTTTTCTGCTCATAATTATTAGGCCAGGTAGCGATCTAAGAAGCTACTAATACGTACGGAATGCCTCGCAGTTTGGCTCGGCGGGTTTTGCGTCATTCAGAAATCGCGTCAGGTTCCCAAGGAGCCGGGCGTCGATGCTCGCGCGCCCCAGCTCATAGCAATAGTTGGATAGGTGCTTGTGTAGAATCTCCCTGTGACTCGAATCAGATCCTGAAACTATAGCAGGTAGTTGATGTCCTGACCGATGGCCTAGCGATTTCGCGTCGTTTTCGATCACTTCGCCGACATATTCTGAGGATAGATGAGATGCATCGTGGAGCCGTTAGAGCGAACAAACCCCCGATCATCTCGCCCGTGTCGAAGCTCTGGCCGGCGTACGCGCCGAGTCCATATTGGGACTTACGGATGACCACGGCCGGTGGGGCTTTTAGCCAACTTAGGGAAAGGAGCTTGTGAACGGTACCTTGTCCTCACCCCGCTGAAGCTGCATATTATCACAAAAGCCTCGGCCACTGCGAGGATTATGTGGTTGGGTAGACCTTTGGTCGATGTTTGCACGGCCCATCCAAGTCGATAATATACAGCTCACCGTGCGCGACAACTAGTGCATAGCTCTGGATCACACTCTCTGCCGACAGCTTTGCATGCACATATAGTTGTATGGTTGGTGGTCTTGCTCGGGGAGTTGCAGCGTTTTCGACCCTTGCAGGTGATATTACAGCCTCTCCAGCGGCGCTCGCCTACATGTATGAGAATGGCATCGATACAAATGGCGGAGACAGGCGAACATGTTAGATCACAACCACAATTGCGTTCGCAGTGCGCGTTTTGGCGGACACACTCGCAATTGTTTTTTTTGTTGCACGGGCCGAAATGAGAACACGGATACGTGCTGTAGGGTAAGCATATGTTTCCGACGTGGGCGTAAACTTACTATGATCTGAGTTTCTTTTCGCCTTTTTCGGTCACTGGATAGTCCATATCAGGAGTGGAGAATGAGCGCGTTATAACGATACCTGGCTTGAGCTTGAGCGATTCTCCCATATTTTTCTTCTTTTTCTTCCGTTTCTTGACGTCGATTAGCGCGCGGCGTAAGTTGTACGCCTGCCAGGAGTAAGCAAGGCGCGGCCGCTGACGAACGAGCTCATGCGACGACATACAACGCGACATTCAATCCTTGAGATGTATGCCAAATCGCAGGGCGACATATCCGGGTCGATATCGAGCAAGCCTATTGCGAACTTGACCTCGGCACTCATGTCCTCGTCGATGTCCTGGTTGTATCGTTCAGCGAAAGGCACAAATCAGAGAATCGCAGCTGACGGACCATCTCATCGTCACGATGAAAGTCAACAAAGCAGTTGTCGCTGCACGGCTCTTTCTCACTCCCATTTCCTCTCCGCTTACGGTTCAGCAACTCTTTATGTGGGAGCGTTGTCGCTTTCGCCGTGATCGGTTGCGAAAACCAAACGTAGTCGTGCGATACTAGCGTCCTTCAGCAGCTACTCGATTTGCAATGAACGAACACACCGTGCAAGCGACAAGAAGGAGTTATGCAGCCCAAGTTGGAGCAAAACTTTTTGTTGATGGCGTTGATCTGGTCAATAATATCGTGGGGTTCCGGACGTGCGACGCCGAAATCATTGGGAAAATCGACGCCTCCTGCGTTGGACCACAGAGGCATGTCTCTGGAGAAAGGTAATTGAGTGGCAATCTAATCAACGAACGATGCTCGCGCCTTTGTTTGCATCTCCAAAGAAATCCACTCTCATATGATCTACCCACCCGTTCGATCCAACCGTAAAGCGGTTCCTCGCCCATATTTGGAACACTTTTGAGGACATAGTCGAGATCTGCCTCGGTGTAGCCCAGGTTATACAGCCGCCGAATCGTCTCGTATCTTATGAGTTCTTCTACAAGAACGGCGCGCCAATCAGTATGAAGAAGCGCCGGAGGCGCAAAACTGTACCGTCGGGATCCGGGATCGCAGCATGGAACGTTCCATCCTCGGCGGGTTTTGCCCACAAGGCGCCTTTCGAGAAGTTATGAATGTACTCGCTGTATGGGAAGGGCTGCTGGTATTCGGCTTCCTGCCACTGGTCTAGAGCTGGGTAGTCTTGTGCGTCGGCGAACGGCATATAGGGCGCTTCAGTGCTGTCCTCGCTCGGAGCGAGCATGTTTGCCGGCGCAGGCACGCAGTATCTATAAGCAGGATGCGCCATGAACTCCCGCGAGCAGTGGTCGTCAACAAGAGGGGCCCAGACGCTCTGCTGGACATTGCCGTCGGCATCGAATTCGTAGTGTATCACCGCGTCTTCCCGAGCGGCCGCCGGAGTAAGAAGGAGCGTTGGTACAGAAGTGTCTTTGCTCGAGGTTGAAGTCGGGATTGGTGGATATTGTTGGTAAAAGCACGCCATGGCTGGCTTCACGTGCCACTCCTCCTTGTACTTGCGGAACTCACCCTCCACCGTTGCGCGCATGTTTACTGCTTCACTGAATTTGCGTGACTGTTCCCGTAGTTCGACCAGGTCTTGGTCCTGCTGGTCCTCTGCTTCGGAACCAGATTCTGAGCCGTCCGGCTCTGAGGGCGTTCTGCTGAAAAAAGAGTTTTCGGCGGACATGATGGCAGGAAGCAAGATGGAAATGATCACCTGCTGATTACAAACGGCGGCGCAGCAACTACATATAACATCGCTATATGCGCTCTTCCGCAGCCTGGAGCTGGACTCTTAGACTCTGCAAGCACCGACTCATTTATGGCTGGGTTTCAAACATTGATGCAACCGTGGGAATACATGTTTGATTGTGTACAATGTACTTATCCTGATAGTTGTAGCGAGTCTAAAGGGCAAGTATTTCCAGGACATCGCCAAGTAGGTTAAAGTAGTCCAAGGTGGTTTGTAAAAATTGGTCTTACAGTGAGTTCTCCCGTCTGGAGCGTACAGTACCTCAACCAAGTCCCTAATTATCACCAACCTACACTCCAAAGGTAGCATCTCTCTCCCTCTTTTTTACGAGTGCTAGAAGCCTGCGACGAAAAACTAGAAGAAACAAAGACCAAGTGGCTGATCGCATAGTACGGAAATGATCTGCGCCCACATCAGCTTGCAATAACCCCATCCACCGCCCTCAGCATCTAGGCAACATCTTGTCTTATGACAGCTCCCCTTCTTGTTGGGGTAGTACTCCTCGCTGCACGCGACTGAGACTTGCCGGTGATTGCACGAGTTCGCTCTTCGAATCCGAGAACCTGGTGCTAGTTTCTCCGCATCGTAGAAGCTGGATCTACTAACGGGCTCCCAACGATCGATGATCCTACCGTCGACATTGAGACGCAGGATGCCAAGCCAAAGCCGCAGATTCTCCAACTGTCTATGTAATAGCATTGTTCGTCGCCCGCGATCATCTGTCTGATAATTCGAGTCCTTCTTCGCGCGTGAGGGCGTCAACATGGTCATCTCATGCGTGGCTCTTCCGTTCTTCGGCATGCCATCGACATCTTCACGCTTGCTGGTGTCGACGCGCGCGATGAACGTGAGGGAACAAGGATTCTGGGATGGGTAGGGCGGTCGTCGACAGCACAATGTGAACTCCATCGCTATCTCACTCCGAGGCATACCTGTAAGCATCTAATCTGGCCTGGCCTAATATTATCAAGACAAGACCATTTTGAATGGATGCACCGGGCTTTGCGGCGTCTGTTGTCGGGGCACCGTATATGGATGCTTACCTTTGAGCGGATGGTAATTTTAGTTCACAGGCATGCAGAATCTGGTGCATATCAATTAACATTAGAGAACGCTAGGGGCGGAAGGAAGGAAGGGAAAATAATATCGGAATCCAAGTAGTTCAAAGGGTCAACCGCCTAGGGATAGTTCAACGTCGGTGGCCTGCGGCTATCCGCGTACATCGACGGGCCACGGCTGAGGCCGGCCGCGCTGCTGCTGCTATTGCTGCTGTACGAGTTGATGCGCGCAAACGGTGACTGCACAACATTGTGGGGCGCAGCCAACGCCATGGACGGCGTGTAGACCGTCATGAACTCGGCGGAGGGGGCAGTACGGTTGCGGCGCTTCCGGATAAAGAGGAGAACGCCGAGGGAGGCAAGTGCGAGCAGAACAAGCACGCCGATGACGGCGCCTACGATTGCGCCTGTGTTGTTGGCGGAGCTGGATGAAGCTCCGCCGGGTGCGGACGCGTCGGAGGGCTGCCGGTCGGCGGCTGAGGTGGCGGAGGAGGACGAGTCTATGGGGGTGGTGACAATCTCGGCAGAGGGCATTAAGATCGACGCTTGGGTTTGGGTTTGGGAGGAAGTGGACGTGGACGTGCTGGGGACCGCTAGGCTAAAGGAGTCCGAGGACGTTTGACTTTGGACACCAGCCGCCGCCGCCGCCACTGGCTGAACAACAGTATTGACCGAGGGCGCGTCGGCAGATGGGGGATTGGCAGCAGGGGGATTGGCAACAGGGTCTGCCGCGCCTCCCAGAAATGGGCCGTTATTAGTAGGCTCGACTTGAGGAGTTTGCGTGGGCTGCTGTTGGTCAGAAGCAACAGGTGTGTTCTGCTGCGTCTGCTGCTCCCCGCCGCCATTATTGTCGTTGTCCTTGTCATCGTCGTCCTTGTCATCTTCCTTGTCATCGTCGTCCTTGTCATCGTCCTTGTCATCGTCCTTGTCGTCGTCGTCGTGGTGGTGGTCGTCGTCGCCGTGGTCGTCGCCGTGGTGGTCTTTATGCCCGTCGTTATTAATGGTTTCGGCAGGCGGCGGAGGTTCGACGACAGACGGACTAGACGCGTCTTTTCCTGTGTTGTCCACTGGGGGAGGCAGAGGAGCAGCAGGAGTAGGTGGGGGAGCCGCCGCTAGCGGTGGTGGCGCCGACGGCTCCTTTGCGTCTGAATCGACCTTGGGCGATCCTCCAAGCAATCCTCCGGTCAAGGTTCCCAACCCATCGTGCACACCAGTCTGCACGATTCTAGTTAGCACTGTGGCCACAATAAGAAGACGCGACGCACAGTGATATCCTTAATGAGACCGCGTCTTCCTGAGACCACAACAGCAGGCATAGTTCATGCGTGTCCAGCACAAGGAAAAAAAAGGGGAGAAGAGAAGGAAAAAGGCCCTACTTGGGGAGGAACGAAGGGGTAAAAGGGAAAGGAGATGGGGTGCAACAGCAATCTCCGTCGTCGCACCCGTCAATCTGGGGCGCGTGTGAGTACCATGCTTCGGTCACTTGCTCGCCACCACAACCACCTCCGACGCGCACTTCATACCATGAAAATTGTCCCCGTCCCCGTACGCAGCGATAACTACGCCTACCTCCTCATCGACGAGAGCACAAAAGTCCGTCAAGCAACAAAAAAAATACCAAGTTTCTAACTGCTTAGCAAGACAGCCGCCGCCGTCGACCCGTACGACGTACCCAAAGTAACCGCCGCCGCAGAGGAGCACGGCGTCAGTATCATTGCAGGTATCACCACGCACCACCACGACGACCATTCCGGGGGAAACAAGGTCAGCACACGACAAGCATCCACATCTCGACTCAAAAGTAGATACTCCACTTGTCCAGGTGTTCGCCTCGACCTATCCAGACGCAGTCATCTACGCAGGCTCAGACGCCAGTCCAGCCGCAACAAGGATCGTAAAGGACAAAGACGAGTTTACCATCGGCGCGAATATCCATGTCAGGTACGTTTGTGGGCGCACCGACGATCTCTCTCAACTTTGTGCTCCTGCACAGATGCCTCGCGACGCCCTGCCACACCCAAGACTCAATCTGTTTCCACGCAACTTCCACCTCCACCTCTCCCTCCGAATCCGTCGCGGACCGGCACCCAGGCGCAGTCTTCACCGGCGACACCCTCTTCATCGCAGGCTGCGGCCGCTTCTTCGAGGGTACCGCCCCCGAAATGCACGCCGCCCTCTCCTACCTCGGCACCCTCCCCGACGCGACCATCACCTACCCCGGACACGAGTACACCGCCGGCAACCTCGCGTTCGCCAAGGTCGTCGAGAATGGTAATCCGTATCTGGACAAACTGCAGGAGATTGTGCAGGGGAACCCGGTGACGGTGGGGTTGACCACGATTGGGGACGAGAAGAAATTCAATCCGTTTATGAGACTTGAGAGTCCTGAAATTCGGTGCGTTCCTTTGGTGCGTCTGGGAGGCGGCTAACGTGTTGGACAGCGCTTCGATGAAGGCTACAGAATCGACGCCGGAATCTGCAATAATGGACGCGTTGCGAACGGCCAAGAACAGATTCTAGGCAGGCCCCCCGTCTCAATCCAAGCACATCCTTGACGCGTCCCAGCTCACCGCGTCTGTAACTTTCCTGTAATGATTCCGCCATCTGTAAATACACGCACGAAGGAATATAAGCTTGAGAAGTAAAGGAAAAAATCGAAATCCGTAGCATAACATCGTGCAGGCATCCACTACAAACAAGCTATCGGCAGCCCGAGCTTCATGCTCGTTGTGTCGCGTTTAGAACCCAACCATCCTCTTGATCGTCGTCCGTGCGTATGGGATATACGACAAGCTGTACCAGGTGTATGCGAGGAACTGGATGATGACCAGGACTGCAATGTGTTTGTTAGCGTCAATTGCAATCGCCACAGGCAACCGAGACAAAAACGCACTCAAGCAAAGAATCTACGGCGCTCGTCAGCTGCAACCCAATTCCAGAGAGCATAGAGACGCACATCGTTACCGAGCACAAAAGCGCCGACAAATACCATTCCAATCGAGGCGATGAGGATGATTGTGGCAACCACCCGTACGGGTTTGAAGGCCTACAAGCAAGCCGAGTGAGCGTAGCTCAGATTCCGTCGGTCGGGAGGCCATACCATTTTGATTTGTGTGAGGAACTGCGGCGCTGCACGTTAGCAAGCAGCCGCGGCAATGACACGGAGACTACGGCGACGCACCCCAATCAAGAACCCCGTCCCCGCGAGCGATATTATCGTGCCGAGGGCATACAGGACTGGCAAGTCCGCGCGTCAGCCGTCGCAGATCAGCTCGCTCCAGAAAGAACGCAAGACGCACAAGCAAACAGCGTAACCATCCCGAGGAACAGCACGATGCTGCCCAGAATACTGAGGAGGAAGCCCAGCGCCAGACTACCCGCGCGGTCAGCGTGCGGAAGGGGGATGAGGAAGCGCCACGCACCACCCGACGAATCCATACAACCGAGTGGTACGCGAGAGCCCGAGAAACTTGAACGCCGAGTCGCCCTCGAAGAACTGCGTCTCGGGGACGGCGGAGCCAGCGGACTCGAGGTTGAACCAGCCTTTGCTCGACATGACGGTAGTGGTGGAGGTATGGGAAGAGGAAGAGGCGGAGGAGGAGGAGAAGAGTGTAAGCAGTGCTGGCCGCGCAGCGTAAGAGAGGTCTCAAATCAATCAAGCCTGCCACCGAGCCGAGGCGTAGAACCCAAAGAGAAAAGCATTTCATTCAGGCAAACATTGAAACAAGACAAGATTCAGATACATCGCAGCAAACAACAACATGGTTTTTCGAGAAGCGTTCGTTAGAGTCGTTCAATTGCCCTGCATCGGCATTTTGCGTCGTAGAATATCCTGCACATCCGTCACGCTCCGCGCAATGTCCAGCGTCGGCGCGCCACCAACGGCAAGCGGGAGCCGTTGCTTTGTGGCGACCAGCGACGTCTGCACACCAGGCAGAACTCGCGGGATGAAATCCGTTATAAGCTTGTCCTGGAGCGCCATTTAGCTTGCTTTAAGAACCCAAAAGACGATAAACGTACCTCGGGACGAAGCAACGCCGCTGTTCGTTGCAGCCACCAGAGAGTGTTCTTAAACGCCTCATCGTTCGGTGGCGTCTCCGACAGGATAGACGATAACTAACGCGGCCATTAGTCAACAACTCGAATGCCAACTGAACAAAAAAAACTCACTCGTGCAACGAGCGTAAGGATCACAGCCTGCGAGACCAACGTTGGCCCATTCAAGGGCATGATAAGTTCGGGGTTCGTATGCGCCAGCAAGTCCCGGAGCTTGGCCGGGTCCTGCGTGTGCAGAATATTCAGATAAATATCATCCCACTGGTCGGCCTTCATCGGCGGCGTCCGCTCCTGCTGTTGCTGCGGCGCTGGCACCGTGACTGGCGGCGGCTGCGCCGGATGCGACGCCTGTGGAGCGGCAATCGCCGGCCCATACCACGCATGGCCGGAATGCATGACCGGTTGCTGTTGCGGGGGAGGAGGAACAAAGTTGTTGCCCTGTGGCGGCGGCGGCAGCGGTCCGTAGTTCTGTGGCGGTCCCTGAGGCGGCATGTTCTGGCGGAGCTGGACGGGTTGAGCATGCTGGACGTTCGGGCCAGGTGAGTTGTGCACCTGTTGTTGCGGCGGCCCAGGGAAGGGAGCGTGCATCGCGCCGGTCAAGAACTTGACCTGCTCCGACAACCCCCGAACGGTATGCTCAAGCTCACGAATCGAAGCTTCTTGGCTGCGGAACGCTTCGCTCTGCCACGAAACGAGCTCGGCCTTGATGCTATGGATCTCTCCGCGAACCTCGCGGAGAAGCTCCTGGTGCATCGCGTTCGTCTGCGGGATGAGAGTCTTGCTGACCGACTCTTTGACATGTCGGTCGATGAGGGGCGTGAGGTTGGAGGAAAGCATATGCGCGAAATGCGCAGAAATGTCCGGGCGAAGGAGAAGCTTCTCCATCTCCATCGGCAAGTTCTTCGGAAACAAATCAACAAACGGGCTCTCGTAAGGACCAAAAAACACCAACCTGGTTAACAATCTCAACAAAGCCCGAACTAACGCGATCGTTCAACGCCGTCTTGACCTCGTTCTTGGTCATCGTCTCGAGGGCGGGCAAAATCGACGTCTGGACCTCGCTCTTGACCGCCATCTCGACAACACGGGTCGTGTTCCTCGTCAACTCGGTTGAAATGAGCTTAAGGATCTTTTCTTGACGGACAAAGTCTTCCGACTGGTCGTGCGCGCGCGCTTCTTCCAATCGTTGGTCTAAATCAAGGTCAACGACCTCCGAAAGACACTGAAAGAAACACCGACTTTGTTTGTCCATCTCCTTGCCAATCAGCCGTCCAATCCGCGAATGCAAGCTCTCCTCCATCTTGCGAATCTCCCGGTTCAGCGCCTGCGTAACCGCTGCATCCGTTTCCGGATTCGTGCTGGCGTTGGCGTTCGCATTCTTCACGCCCTTGCCTCCATTCTCCTCCTTCTCCTTCCAGTTGACGTTCTTGCCCTTGCCGCCGCGTCCCTTGCCTTCGGGACGTTCCTGCGGCGCGTCCACCTCCCCATCGTCCGACGGCGTCCGGATCCTCGTAGGCGGGTTTATCGGCGCCGGCGCAACAGGCACAACCTGCGCCTGTACCTGCTTGCTCCGCGCCTGCGTCTGCACAGGCGGCTGCGGCTGCTCAATGGGCGGCATCGGATACGCGTTCGGGTACTTGGACACCGTCGACGCCAGCGCCGTATCGTACCACTCCCTGCGCACCAAAATCTGGTCGACGCCGCTCGAGTGCACCGAGAACGCCACAAGGGCCAACTCTCCAGGGTTGACCTTGGCCGCAATGCAAGCCGCATGCGCCTCGTCGCCGTTGGGGTCGGCGTCGGCGGTGAGGATGACAAAGTGGATCGTAGCTTTGGGCCCAGGGAATTCGACGACTTGGTCGATGTATCCGCGAACCATTTCCTCGCCAGGCGTCGGCTCGAGATGCAACTTGACCGCAATCATACTCTCGCGTCGGGAGTTGGCGACCCAGAGCGTCTGGATACGCGAGTCGTACGCAATATGGCCAAACATATCCGGGTCTTCCGCGTTCCCATTGACAAATTTGATGGTCGAGAGAACGTTCTTGGATGTGATGGAGAGCAGCTGGAAGATGGTTCCGTTCTTCCTGCCAACAACAATCCCGCCGTCGACATAGGTGATCGACGATGGAATATCCTCGCCTCGTATACGGTGCGTCATGTACGGGAGCTTGTCGTGGATGTTCCAGATGATGAGGCTCGAGTCCTCAGAAATGGTGGCAAGCGCATAGTGGAGGATGTCAAAGTCGAAAGCAACAAGAGGCTAGAACATGGTTAGTTGGAGCTCAGAGCCAAGTCGGTCAACGAACAGAAGGAATGACGAGCATCTGTGCAATGTGTGGAAGGTCGATTTGCGGAATAGGCTGCCCGCGGAGCGAATGGACGTTCCCGAGGTCGATGATGTACAGCTTGCTTTGCGACGCTACGGCAAGAGTATCAGGCTCTTTCGGGTGCCATTTCACAGAGTGAAGCGGGTCGAGCGGAGATTCCGGGCCTGACGGTGGCACACAAAGCAAAATCTGCCCACTAGAAACAGCTCATAAGTGCCAGGCGTCCGATAAGCCCAAAATACGTACGGGACATCATCCGTGATGAGCTCAGGAAGCTCCCAAACAACGAACCCGCCATCGGAGGTCACACCCGCAAGACGGTTGCCGTAGACAGCCATATCGGAGACCATCGTCGTAGGCGGGAAGGCCGAAGGAGGGAGTTGGAGCAGCGTACGATCGCCACTAGAGCGAGAGATTACTCGGACGCGTCCTGGTGGCCCCCGTCAATGAATGAAGTCGCCGCCAGTTCTTGTGCGTACCTCGCGTCATGGCGTACGCGACCCAGTGCGTAGCGCCAATGGTGGTTCCAGACAGGAAAACGGGGTCTTGCTTGACCAGCGCAATTGCCGTCGGTTTGACAAAGTCACGAGAAGCTTGAATTTCGTCCAGCGGTTGGGAGACGTCGAATATAATATTTTGCGGTTGCGGGCTGTTGCGATTAGAATATGAACACTTGCCAGGAGGAAGAACACGTACCTCGGGCTCTGGTTGGTGTTCTTGTTTCCCTTGCCCTGCCCCGCTCCCTTCCTGTACCCGCCCCGTGGTCCGGGCGAGCTCTCCTTGTCCCTCCGGTTATTCCCGGCGCCGCTCCCAGCCTGCTGCTGCGTAGTTCCCTGCGGCGAATCGCCCATCCGCCCCATCGGCACGCGCTGCGCATGCGTCTTTGGCGGGGATGCCCGAGGCGACGCCGTCCTTTGCGGAACCTGCTGCGGCTGCTGTTTGACATTCACCGGCGCGACTCCCGGTATCGGAACGCGCGACGACTCGGTCGCGGACGTCGTCGACCCAAAATCGCTCCCAGCTCCACCACCAAGGTAAGACTCGTACGCGGGCGCGCCGGCCATCTGCGACGCCGTTCCGCGCGTCAAATGCTCCAACAGATTATCAACCGACTGGCGCTTGGGGTCGGGCACGGTGACGTTCGTCCAGCTGGCCATGGACGACTCCTCTGCACTGGTGGAAGCGCTGGCGGCAACCGCGGGGACAGGCTTTTTCTTGACAGCGGCATTGAGGGCGTCGAACGGAGAGACAAAGTCAAACATGGACTTGCGGGGCGAAGGCGGCTGTTGCTGGGTCTGCTGCTGGGGAGGCGCGGGCAGCGGCATCTCCGGGGGCTGAGAGCGCTGCTGGAAGTCGGGCGAATCGTATGCGCGATAGCCACCTCCGCCGCCTTGAGGCGCGGGCGGATACGGAGGAGACGGGTTGGACACGGCCGTCGTTGATCCACCACCGCGCTGCGAGTCGGAGTAGGAGGACATCGGAGGGTTTCTGGGAGAAAGAAGAAAGAAGGTCAGCGGCAGGCGGGAATAGGCATCCTTAGTTTTGTTGGTGCGGCCTCGTGTTTCGGGAAACATGAGGTGGGCATACGGCGATAAAAAGCACGATGTAGCCGCAAGCGCAGGAAGGAGATAATGAAAGAAAAGAGGGAAACACGTACCCAGCCATTAACTGCTCGAGCAAAATCTTTCCCTGGGTCTCATTGTGGGTTGGCGACGTGCCGGATCGCGACGAGGCTGAGGGAGGGGTCGGGACCTGCTGGGGGTTTGCGGGAGGAGCGCGAGCAGTAGCAGGAGCGGGGCCGCTGAGGAGGGAGAGCAAAGCTGTTTGACGGTCTGCATTTGAGTTGGGTGCAGGTGGAGTCTGCTCGTCGTTGGATGTTATGGGAGTTGTTGGACCACTCTGGTACGAGTCGTCTGGGGGACTGAGGTGCTGGAAGAGGGAGTCGATTTGGGTGTTTGAGGATTCGTGAGTGTGGCCAAATTGCTGGGGCTGAGGTTGGGAGGATGGAGGAGGCGTCGAGCCGCGAGAGAAGAGGTCAGCACGAGTGTTGTCCATTGGAGAAGAAGGAAGAGCAAAGTGCAAGCTCAGAGTAAAGGTCAAGCCGCACCCAACACACGAGGCACTCGACAATCTGTTGTGATACGGCCGTGTTCAATTTGGTAATTTTGCACGAAATCGTATTTGGGCACAAAAACTCTTTATCGTCTATAATCGGAGCCCAGAATGGCATTGTACGAGGCATTAGTTAGATGCGCCATTTATTGCACTGCGCGATTTATTGGAGTGCGCCAAGAGTGCGCGGTTTTCTGGAGTACTCCGAGTAGATCGAGCCGATGACCGCAGAAGCACGTGCCCCAAGGGCTCTGGGGCTATAAAAAGGGTCAAGGCATCCGCCCATTCCTCAGCACCCACATCCACCACAGCTCTCAACAACCACAATGATCGCTGTCCGTCGCCCTCCACCCTCCTCCTTCTTCCTCCCGCTCATCCCTCCCCACAGACCAACCAGATCCCCGTCTCCCAGAACTGCGGCAAGGACACTTGCGGCTGCGGCGCCGGGTGCGTCGTGACTCGTCGTTGTGCCCACATCCCCAGATCCTCACCCTTCCCGACAGCTGCGCCTGCAAGCCCGGTGACTGCAAGTGCTAAGCGCGTCGCTCATCGCCTATGCCCATCGCCCAAGTCGTATGCGGAGCTTGTAGGATAGTTGTCTTCGTAGTCGGTGTATGAAATCAATGTCTGTATATGCTCCAACCCCCGCCGCGCGCACCTAGCAAGGACCACCCGCCGATATCACATCGATGAGCAAGACGATCACAGCTCCCGCTCTGTAGCCGTCCATGAGCAGTGGGCCCCTGCGGGAATGAAACACCCTCACCAATCTCCTCATAGCGCATCCTCCGCGCTGGATCTATGGCTCCAAGTTCCCCTAGAAGCCGGCGACACTCTTCCGCAACGCTTGTAGTGTCTATGGCAGAAGGATGTTTTCGAAGCAGCAGCCGCTTATAGTACACCAGGGACTCCATGCACCCTACGGACGCGTCAGCAAACAAGCACAACGCGGGCAGAAACGTACACTTGCTATCCGGCTGTTCGTCCAAGAGCTCCTGAATTATCCCGATTTCGCGATTCAATACGATAGCATCGTCGCCTACGCGCTATTGAGCTGCAAACTGGTTAGGCCCGCGGACTCGCACCTTGCCCAATGAGCCATCTGTGATAAATCCATACGCTCTGGTCGTTCGGATCCGTAAACATGGCATTCCGCACTAGCTCGTACTCTGGAGGTGAGATGAGATTGCTGTTCATTAATGGAGGGAGAACGCACCATCCTCCTTCGATTTAGCGTAGTCCAGTTGCCCGCTCCCCCACAGCGACGATAGGATCTTGGTGCGCTGGTGCCACGCACTGAAATTCGAAAAATTCGCCTCGATCTTACGCGTCGTGTACGCCAACTGCGCCATCTCGGGGCGTGCGACAGGCATCCCCGCGAGGACGTATCGGCGGTAGCTCCACGCGTGGACTGCGAATGGTTGTCGGTCAGGCCTGTCTTCGAATAGAATCTGAGCAGACGCACAGTTCCGCGAATCCGCGTCGAGCATCTTGTCGACAACAAACATCTCCCGCTCCCAGTTGGTGTTGCGCCACGCGTCCGCGCCTGGCTCCGGCCCGTCCGGAACGTTCTCCAAGCACCACCGGCGGTGATTCCAGATCCAGTACACCTTGGGGAACATCTTGAGCGCCGCCATGGTCATATCGAGGTCCACGCTGAGCTGGGCATTGATTTCCGCGGGCGAGCTGCGCCAGCGTCAGCCCTCGCACAGTCGCTTCAGAAAGACAGCCCACCTGGCAGGGAATATCCCGTTCAAGAGGATATTCCTCCGATAATTCCAGACGGTGTAAAACTCGGGATTGAGCTGCAGCATCCGCGTCGTCAGATCAAACGCCTCGCGCGACCAGTCCTTCGCCGCTTTCTGCTCCCGGACCTGAGCTATCGCGTACAGCTAAACGGGGGCAGGCGCACCTTGGCCAAGACCCGCTCCTCCAGCGCGAGGTACTCTGCGATCTTGGCTTGCTCCTTGAGCTTCTTCGCCGCGAGGGCTTCGGCGGTGTGCTTGACACGTTTTACGCCGTGCTGCGCAGATGTGTGTCGGCGATAGGGATGGGATGGAGGATGGGAGAAGGCAGACCATGGATGTACGAGCAGGATACGCGTTATGCTGGCGTGCTTTGGTTGTCGATTGACGTTGCGGTGAGAGTCTGAGGCAAATTAGCGATCAGAAGTTGATGTCCACAGTACTGTCCGTCGGAGAGGCTTTCACTGGCCCAACATCACGTTTTCAGGTTCAATTCTCTGAATATTCACATCCTCAGCCTTAAGGGTTGTTCGTGGCTTCTCCGCGTCTTTATTTATTTTATTTGCACGACTCTGCAGACAATCACAAAAGCCGTATATCGCCTACGTACCTCAGGTTCCTCTCTCTCTATGCCCGAGTCACTCATGCCTCGCGTATCCATCTTCTCTCAGGTTCGCAACTATAAAAACTGCTGCTCTGCGCAAACACTCTCCAGCTTTAAGCCAAATGTTATAATTTCTGCCTGTCCGGCGGAAAACGTAGCCATCGTTGACATCCAGTGTGCGTGCTCAGTATATCGAGCTGCTCTGCTGTCCGGGATGACCTTTCTCGCTGCAAGTGAATAACGGAGACAGAAGAGGGTGAATTACCCATGGCCAATGCGTGAATGAGCAACACGACGCCTTCTGTCATCGCATATCGTACAGTAGCTAGCAGGCCATGATTTACGCGGTCTAAGGTAATGATCAAATATCGTTAGAGATTGTTTAGCGCAGAGTGGAATGCGTATCTGACTCCGCAAAGTCCGGGACTGCTATGCTTCGAACAACCATTCCCACGGTTGAGTGCTCAGTCTTTCGAGGTCTAGACAAGCCCAGAAAATCTGGCCTCTGAGAAAGCCGGATCGTGACCGGCTGTGACCGTCCGGGTGATGGCCCCGTTGGCTGGCAGCGCTCCACCACCGCGTCTCCCCCGACGGCCCTCGCTGGTCGTAGCCGCGTCGAAGGTGCGTCGCAGTCGACCACGCCCTTCTCCTTACTCACTTGTCCCGCCCTAGATGTCGTACATCCAAGACTACAACTTGCTCGCCTGTGCCGACCCCAATCCCGTCTCCACCGTCTCGCCGCTCGCGACCGCGCCCCAACCCGCCGAGCCCAAGCCCCCGTGTCCCGGCTGCGGCAGTCGAAAGACGCACAGAGACTGCCGCACGAACTCGTGCATCCGTTGCTGCGCGGCGGAAAGTCTGCGGGACAAGGCCATATGCGGCGTCAAAGGCCATGCAGCAGCAGCCGAGTATCTCCGCCTCACGCAAGGAGCACCGTCAGCAGCCGCACCTGCGCCACCACCCGCTGTACACGCGTCTGCGCACCATGCAGGGAGCACCACCTGGCACCAGCCGCCGCCGTTCGTACATTCGCCGGAGCTCTACAGCAGCTCAAGGCAAGAAGATGCTGGGCTGCTCCTTTCATTCGCGCAGCCGTCGCCATCGGATGCAGCCATGGACGACCTCTTCACGACCTTTACGACGGTGAACGACCTAACCCCGACTATCCCATCCGCGCCGGATGGCCAATTCCCCTCGCCGTTACCCGACTTCTCCCTCAACGGTCTCATCCCTACCGAGGACGTAGCGTACCCAACGGAGAGCCCATCACTGCCGCCGCCGCCACCTTCGCAGCCCCGTCCTCCTCCTCCAACACAATCTCAACCAGCTCTACCGCGTCGAGTCCTGCTCCCCGCGTCCGGCGTTCCGAAACGTCCCCCGCCGCGTCCTAAGATGACACAACAAATGAACGCGGATTGGATGGACGACAATCTCGGGCCTGGGGCGGACAGCGGCTATTCCAAACCACCGTCGTCTATGCACATTCGGACGCCGAATTCGCGCAAGTACATTGATACGCGGTCAGTGCGGCGGTTTTCTGCGGGAGTGTTTCTCGAGGTATGTACATTCTTTGCTGCGGCTGTTCGTGTGTACTAACGTGTTTTGCTCAGCCAGGACGACCCATCGATATGGTTTCCATCGACGAATGTCCCGACTGGCCCCAATGGCTAGCGTCCAAGGCCGGAAACGCTCTCCCCGAGCTGCTGGATGGCCTCGGGTCGAGAGACCGCATCGACCTCTACATGCAGGACACGGGCACATGGCAGGGCATCCCGCTCGACTATCTGCATTCCGTGACGACGGATTGTAAGATCTTCCTGCGTCGTCGAGGCCTTTCCTGGGACGATGCCGCGCTCGAGGCTGCAATCAAGCGTTATCTTCCTCCGCCAGAGGCCCATATTCGTAACAACTTGCCTGCCGAGCGAAAATTACTCCGACGCCAGTACGCCAACATTCATCAGCTCAAAAGCAGCCAGAAACGACAGAAATAAAATATTTCTGAACACCGGCAACTCCTACTTTTCACCAAACACAAACGCCAAACTCGACTTCTCCACAAAGCGCCACGCAGTCCGATTCTTCACCCCACTCTCCTTCCACCCATTCAAATACCGCGGAAAATACGGCAGCTCCTTTACAACGCTCGCATCATGCGCAATGAGCACAAAGAAATCCGCGTCCGCGTCAAACGTCGCAATCTTCTCGAGCGACACCTGGCTCTGCGCGGGGTCCGTATACACCACAAATGCGCCCTTTTCGTCCGAGATGGCGAGGAGCTGCTGGGCCCGGGAGGGAAGGTCGAACCGCCCGATTTGCGAGCGCGGGGACCAGAAGAAATCGGTGGATATGCTGCTGCGCGTGAGCGCGAGAATGTCTGCGGGGCAGGGGTAGGCGCGTTGGAATGCCGGTCGCGGGCGGAGCTCGCCGGGGTTGTGGAATGTGTCCCCACCGAGTAGCACGAATGAGGAAGGGGACACGCGCGCTAGTGCGGTGATATGTCCTGGAAAGTGCTAGAGGACATTAGAGCTTTGTAGAGCTGTGTATTCGTCGCTTACTCCGGGTGTGCTCATAAGGTAGAAGCTACCATCCCCAAAGTAATCTATGGCCGCCAGCCCACTGAATTCCAGAGTTGCTTTGGAGAAATCGATTTTTGTAACGTTTCGTCCGCTGGAGAGATTTAAATAAGTACATGCTGCAGCAGGACTTTCAAGAAATGACCAACACGAGGTCGCTAGCTTGCAAGGTTGCGTTCGGGTTCGCAGGATAAATCGAGGTATCTGTTTCTGAACCCATGACAAGGCGAGTTGTGTTTGGAAATTTGGACATGTCGCCCTAAGAAACGGTCGGCTCGAGGAAAGCAGTCAACCAGGAAAAACCCCACGATATGGTCAAAATGGGCGTGGCTGGAATGAGATTTAGCCAGAAAAATTGGCCTAGCTTATCGCATACCTCCAAATAACGGTATCGATCGTCTCGAGAGGAACACCTCCGTCGACCAGCAGCTGGGTAATATCCTTCTCCTCGTTGACTGCAAAGACCCCTGCGTCAAAGACACTCGAAATTGCGGAAGGGAAGTTCTCGACGTCCTTGCGGAGCCCAAGATCAAACATGAGTCGCGTTTTAGTCGGCGGATGCTCGACGAGGAACGCGTGCATTGCCAGAGTGACCGATTCGTGTCCAGGGAGTGTCGGAGAGAATACCGCCGACGCCGCACCGACGATTGAAAGATTACCGACGTTGAAAGCGCGTACGTCGACTGTTGCGCTTTGTTCTGGTATTCCAAAGTCGTGGAATGAGGCGAACGCAGAGCAGACGGCAAAGAGCACAAAGAGGGCTTGAGGAATCATGTTTGCTGGGCATTTCTGAGTTCTTGCGAGGCTTTTATACCGCCAGAGAGCTGCTGGACGCGTGTCTAGCTCGATAATGCATCACATGCAAATTCGGAGCACCGCTGAGGATGGACTGCGGATGGGTCGGGGAGCAGTCGGTGTTGGTTCAGCATCAAGGTCGAGTCACGAGTACGTACAACTTGCCAGACGCGTCAATCTCGATGGCTACCCCTGCTCCGACCACTTCTGCGCCCACCAACTCAACCGCGCCGGCTCCAGCGGCTACAGCCTCCGCCCCTCCTCGCGCCGCGCGGGAGGCTGGAGCGAGCAGCCTCGGAACCTTCGGCGTACGTAAAACCATCCTAAACGCGCCTCGTCCTCATTTGCGTCCTCTAGGTCAAGTCTGGGCTGGCGCAGATGCTCAAAGGCGGAGTCATAATGGACGTCGTCAACGCGGAGCAGGTAGCCTCTGCATCCGATCCTGCGATCCTGTTTTTCATCCCCAACAGGCGCGCATCGCCGAGGAAGCAGGCGCAGTCGCGGTCATGGCTTTGGAACGCGTGCCTGCGGATATTAGGTACTCAACCGCAAATCGTCGTTTCCCCAGCTAATCTCACCTCCAGAGCCGAAGGAGGCGTCGCGAGGATGGTAAGCGATCGCGTCAAGCTCTTAACTCGACTTGAACACTCTTGCTCTAGAGCGACCCCGCCCTCATCAAAGAAATCTGCGCAGCAGTAACCATCCCCGTCATGGCCAAGGTCCGCATTGGCCACTTCGTAGAAGCACAGATCTTGCAATCCCTCGGAATCGACTACATCGATGAATCCGAGGTCCTCACACCCGCCGACGCCGATATGCACATCAACAAACACAACTTCAAGGTCCCGTTTGTCTGCGGCGCGCGCAGCCTCGGGGAGGCGCTCCGACGCGTCGCAGAAGGCGCGGCCTTCATTCGGACCAAGGGAGAAGCAGGCACCGGGAACGTCGTCGAGGCGGTCCGCCATGCTCGTGCTGTTAGCTCCGAGATTCGCAAGGCGAGCGTGATGACCGACGAAGAGCTGTACCTCTACGCCAAGGACATCCAAGGTTAGCCCGGAACGCACGAGTGTGCACGCGCGAGACTCAATGCACCGCAGCTCCATTCCACCTTCTCAAGGAAACGGCCCGACTGAAGCGTCTGCCTGTGGTGAGCTTTGCAGCTGGTGGTATTGCCACGCCCGGTTCGCTTAGTTTCTCCTTCTCTTCTTCGCCGTACTCACCATGGAGCAGCCGATGCCGCGATGATGATGCAGCTTGGCTGCGACGGAGGTCCGTTCCGCCCAGTTTTCTACGCGCCGTCTCCTTTAGTAACATGCGTTCAAATTTAGTCTTTGTCGGTTCCGGAATCTTCAAAGTACATGAATTTCTTCCGCTCCCCAAACAAGCCTCTGATTACCGTATTTTGCAGTCCGGCGACCCAGCAAAACGCGCCCGGGCGATCGTGCAAGCGGTCACACACTACAACAACCCAAAGATGCTCGCAGACGTGTCGGAAAATCTCGGCGAAGCAATGGTCGGCTTGAACATGTGCGTCCTGCTCATTGACTGCGAGGTTCTAACCGGAGTATTAGCGACGGCGATCTCAAGGGTGGACGGCTTGCTGAGCGGGGGTGGTAGATGGAATGTAACCTTATACAGGGTATGTATCGGAGCAAGGAAACGCCTTCTCAACCTCTCTGTGGCCTGTCGCGGACTCGACAAATATCCAATCGTGTAAGAGCCTCGATCCGGAAGTTTCGACCGCCGTTTGCTACTAGTCGAAACGCGTTTGAAGCGCGTTGTTCTATACTAGGCTGGTTTCGAGCCTTTGTTAAACCGGACTTCGTCCTATCGAAGTCGGACACCGTGAGGTTCGAAATCCCGCCAACCCGCAGGATTGTGGAAATGTAGCTCGGGGAACGGCATTCTCCTTGTAAATAGCTCTACTTACCAGCAGTGAAGCGACAGGCGTTTTATCTCTCAACGTTCACCCTTCAAGCATTCAAAAAGTTTAAAGCTGCGGACTATCTTATGGCTATCGCACTCTTTCCACTCCTCTGAATTCGAATTTCGCGCTCTATGCCTTCGCGTCCGCTGTCCCTCACAGCCACCCGGTCGTCAATTTAAAGGCACAAGTCCTGCATCCAAGACTCCGAGTCCTTCAAGCACAATTCCGCATCAACACATACTCATTGCTCGGGTAGTGTGTATCTTCGTCAGTCAGTCCGGTTGGCGATCCTCGTCAGCCTGTTCGGTATTCTCGTCAGCCGGCGGTCTATCCTCGTGAGCGCTCCGATTACGTAATCATTCGGCACCCCACGGCGAGGTTTGATCCTTTTGCGGCGCCGGCCGCGACGGCCGGGGTTTTCCACCCCGGACCCCGACCCTGCCGGGAGCCCGCTCGCCGCGGAGGCCCGCTGCGCGGTGCTTTTCTTTTATTTTCTCCTCTTCTTCCTTCCTCTTCAAGTTTTTTAGCTTTCTTTGCGGCGCCGGCCGCGACGGCTGGGGTTTGCCACCCCAGACCCCGCCCGAGGCTTCGCCCCGGACCCCACCCTGCCGGGAGCTTGCCGCTCGCCGCGGGGCCCGCTGCGCGGAGCGTCTGCGTGTCGATCTTCTTCGTATTTCACAAGCTTTTTAGAAGTCAATTGAAACAAAGACAACTGACGAGGAAAGCCATCAAACTGACGAGAAGAACAACCCGGACTGACTGACGAGAATGTTCGTCGCCCTCATTGCTCACCCCCGTCGACCCCACTAACGACGGGAGCAACATCGTAACAGTTATGACCTTGATCCCCTTCTGCACGATCCTGCTTCCCCGCACCCCCCGTATCCCTCGCTCGCAGCCACAACACCCCCCCAAAAAGAGGGTCTGGGCCGCGAGCTCGCGCGAGGCTTCGCCGCGGCCGTCAACGTACGTAGAACGACGGTATAAGGCCGTAGTACTGGGCGCCGTGCACGACTGACCCGAGGGAGACGGCGCCCCTACTTTGATTTCGAGCCCGGGTTGAGGCGGGTCCGTCGAGGGTCATGACACCGAAATGCAGTTTGCCGTGAGCGGGCGGCCCAGGAAGTTGAATTTGATAGTATACACCTATACGCACCTTGGAGTTCCCGACCAGGTCGATCTTGGCGGCGCCTTCTTTGCGACGGCGTGCAGGATTGCGCCGGCCAACTTGAAATCCTGAGCACTATCGTGCATCGCGGTAAGCCCTCCAATTCACGGCGCCAACTGCGGTGTGTATGTCCGCTGGCGCCATGTGTATATGGGAGTTTGCGGCTAGGTAGTAGCTAAAGACGCATCTGCAGCAAGCTCAGATCTAGATCGATCCCAGGATTCGCGGACAGCGCATGGATGTGAATGAGAAACACGGGGCGCTTGTGCACATTTGATGTGCAGATATGGTCGTTTTAGGGGTTCTGAGCTCGAGGAGGGCATCCCAAATCTCGTTGCAGCTCTCTGGCTTGAGCTGGGACACACAAACCTTGCGTGGGATGCGGGAGTGTGGGCGCTGGTATCAAATGCTCTCGCGGACAAGCACACTGCACCAGACAAGCGCGACGTATGATTCGCGTTCTGAAAAAAAGAAAATGAATGCTTAACGTCACGTGAATCACGTGTGCGCGTCTTGACGCGGGGCAGGCACAAACAAAGGCAAAGGCACATTCTATCGCAGTTCTTGGGCATACAGGAGCACACAGGGTGTTAAGATCAACTTCCGCGCATGCCAACAACAGCCTGAGCGTACCTGCGCTATTGGGAGATTCGTTGGACAGACGAGCTGCTGGCGCCAGCTGCAGATATTAGTATCACCGTAGTTTCGGAAAGAGCTTGACAAGCGGCGCGTCGCCAGATGAGTGCCACTGCGCAAGTCCAAGCGCGGCGTCGCCGAGGAATTCAAAAGGTGCCTCGTTAATGCATACTGCGCGTCGGGCCCGCCGCCGGCAGCGTCCTGTGCGGAGATAGAAACCCTAGACTTGCAAGTAATCGGAATCGAAGAGAAGCTGGGTCCGTGTCCGTGTCCGACCCCGCAAGCTTGTAGCAAGCACCGCGGTAAACGCCAGCACATCCACACACGTCCAACAACCCATGAGCGGTTGTTGTTGTTCCCGGGATGATATACCACTCGGCGGAAACTGACATACCGCTTTATTTTGGTAATATGCCATTGCACGGGTTCAAACAGAATACCAGAAACGGCGGAAACCCGAGCCCGGACGGTGAAACGGTCAACTGCAACGGGCGGGTATTATCAAACCTTCATTTGCGACCGTTTCCGGTGTCCGCATCACGGCCAAGGGAAGAGAAGGGAAGCGAACCAGGAAGAAAGCGATTGCCTGTGGCGTGCGTTGGTAGCCAAGAATGTATTGCATCGAGAAGACATGCGATATACATGTACACTGATGTCCGTCTGCCCGAGAAAAAAGTGCGAAAGTGTAGCTGTTCAATGCGCGGCGCCGCAAATACAGCGCAGATGTGAATGTGATGCATATGGATTGAGACCTGCAGCAGCATATGCCACGGAATCAGGCGACCCGCCGGCGCCGAGCGCCAGGCCGAGGGAGCGAATGCTTGTGCGAGGGAGCGCGATAGCATAGGGTTCGTGTGGCCACCGTGTGCACGGTGTAAGACACGCGAAATGCACGAGAAGCTGCCGACAGCCTCCGAATTAGGCGAGAGAAGGGCCGAGTGCCCGTTGACGCATTCCTCGGATTATCGGCGGGGCTTGCTCGCAGTGCGTGTGCTCCGTGTGCGCGCGGCGGAGTAGTATTGCTGCTGCTGTGGAGCACTAAATCTCCGCTTCTGAAGCAGATGCGCGTGCGCGTCCTCGTCTTGGCGCTTGCGCTTGAGGGCGGCGGTGCGGCTGCGGGTTGTGTAGGGAGGGTGGGAGAGGTCTTCCTCGATTTCAGGAAGCTCGAATTGCAGGAATGTGGGGCTGTGGTATGGGAGCGGGATGGGGGCAACCAATGGCGCGTTGCATACGACGGTTACTGGGTTGAGCGGCGGCGGGGATGCGGTGGCAGAGGAGCTTGTAGACCACATGCTGTCCGTTGGGGACGGCGGTTCTGGAGAGGCAGCCGATGAGATGGGGTCAGGGCCAGGAACGGGTACGACTTACGGTCAAAGAAGAGAGGGTGCCAGAGCTGGTGGTTATACGGGGAATACTGCTCGTCGTCGAGGAGGTGGAGCTGGAGAGCCATTGTGGGTGGAGGGGAAGGGATACATATGTCTGGCCTTGGTGCTTTATATATGGCAAGCGGCAAGCTTTGACACCTGTCCGCATTTGGCTATTGGCATCTCACCCACCACCGCCCAATTGACTGCCCCCATGCAACCCGCAGCACCCACAGCCGGCTACCGCTATCGGTATTCCCACTCCGGAGTCTTGTCCCCTTGCCCAGCGTCCCCGCCGCTCTCACCTACTCCCTCGCCGACCCATTCAGTTCGCCTCCCGACCCTCTCGCGAATCGTCTCCTGAAATATCCATACGAGCGCGCCGCAATCATGCTGCAACATCATACAACCACAGAGTCTCCCTACCGCCCTAGCCGATCTTTTGATATTCTACCTTTCGGAAGGAGGTCTCTCTGGAAACTCGCTACTTTACTCGTTTCTGAGATACGCGCCTGCTTACATTCCGCCCGCGGTTGCACCACCGCACTCCCCGAACGTTTGCGGGGTTCAACTTCTCTTCATTCAATACCTATCCTCCTGCTAGCCCGCGTATCGATATCAGGGAGCAGCGCCGCTCAAAGACAGTGTACGACACAAGTATGAAACCTCCCGGCGAACTCAGAAACAACATCATTCATTCCAACAAAACAAGAAGCCGTTTTGAGCTGGCGCCATGGCGCTCAGCGGCCCTTTCCGATGGCGTGTATGTGTAGGTTATGCGTCTGGGGACGGCGCGCGTTCCGTGCTCTCGCTCCGCAGCGCGCCACCGCCTCTCCAAATCACCTTCCTCCGATCCCGAACCGGTACCAATCCCGAGCCCTCGCCCTCAACGACACAACCGACATTTACACGCAATCCCAGATCGCAGGCTGTTGCCCGTGCTGCGTAGCCTACGGCAAGGACTACGGCCACCCGGCGCCGCATGTTAGCAACGTCCACATCCAATATGCAACGCCCATTCTGCACGCGGAAACGCGTCCCGGCGGCACGGGAGATCCTTTCCTTTTTCCGTTTACTGTAGTAGGGGTAAATCACCGCCAGCGGACAAACAGCATCCCTGTTTCCGGTGATTTTACCCTACCCTCCAGACAGGGTGCCGCTTAGATTCGCCGCTACGCCCTTCAGTTGGCCAGACAGGGACAGGGTAATTACCTCTGTTTGGTCTGCGACGCGGATTTGCCGCCATCTGAGGAGTGGCGCGGCATCGACGACGTCCAAGCAGACACCGAACAGATCCTCTGTCCGGCGCCGACCTCGCGTTTCATAGACGCGAACGTGGCGTAGACGATTCGAGGGCGAACGCAGCAGGGTCTACAAACGCTTAGAATACATTGGCGGCAGCTTGGACAGCAAGATACAACGATACGATAGCTAACCATTTCCCAAAAACTCACAAGAAATACATCGCGCCGGCCAAATTATTATGCACATACCCAAACGCCTTGCCCCACGCATCCATGTCGACGCCGTCGCCACCGCTTGTGGTGGAGCCTTCAAAGTCAAGGCGCGACCCTGGAGCGAGGTGGAATTTGCCCCGCGCACAGGCAAGCTATATTCAAAAAGTCAAATGAGTATATCCAAATGGGTTGTTAGGTTGGCGGCGTGCGGCGTACATCGGCGTCTAGTAAAGGAAGCGGGGCTCAAATGAGCGGACAGAGTACGGACACGACGGCGCGCACAACACAACACACGTACAATAACAGGGAGCGGGAATAGACACCGAGCGGGTGGCGCGCGCGTAAATGTGGCACAACGCAAAGGAAAGCTCCTCCAGTCTAACGTATCAATATGAGTATGACGCGTCCGGAAACCAGGAAACCACACACTTGGGTAGGTCTTCTTGGAAATTGTCGTCTCTCAGGACCGTGTAGTGTGCCGACCGCGAAGCTATAGGCATTGTGTTAACCCAAGTTGAGATGAGAGCGATGAATCGAACTTACTTCCTTTGATCGCAGCATGCGATTGCAGGAAAAAAGTCTTTGTAACGCGGGTTTCGCAGGTCTTGGTCGACGACGAGACCTGCTTTGCAGTTGCCTGTTCTATCCCCCACGGTTCTATAAAATGTAAGCCCAATTCGCGCTTTTGAACCCACACGTACGGATCGTCTTTTGGTGGGAAAAACGATACATGGTGCCGTTTGCCAACGACGAGGAACGTTATCGTGGGTTTCGCGGTCCCGAAATTCTCTTTAATTTTGCGTTCCTGCCAGACTTGGTCGATTGCGCCTGCATAAGCTCAGCCAAACTCAGATAACTCGAAAAAAGTCGGCCCACGTTCAATAGCCCGAATCTCGTATTCTTTGACCTTCTCAAACTCCCCTTCAGAAACTCCGTCGCGGTAGAAAAATATCGCTGTAGGTGTGTTCTGGTTCTTGTTCCCCCAGGTATCGATTGCATATTTGACCATGGCCTGTAGGCGTTCGATGATCTCAAGACGCGGGCGTTGGAGACAAGTTGCTGCAGCGTATTGACCGCCCAATCGGTCGTGCGACCAGACGACGCTCGCTACTGAGGGCTGGGCAGAACCTGGCGCGGGATGGCTGACGTCTGCGCCGAAAATCATGAACCTCTGTGTCCTACAAACGTCGGTGTAGAGGTCCGAGTTAACTCTGGCGTTCAAGCCGCCCGGAAGACGCGCATTCAGTCTGTTCATCAAGTCAGTTTCGGAGGCCAGCACGAAAGAAAGAAAGAAGCCTTACTTTAGCGCGACATTGTTGAAGTACTGGGAAGCAGACCGATCTCCTTCTCGGGGAATCTTGGTTATCCGCAGGCATTGCGTCCGAACCCCGCACTTGATATCACCCCAATACTTGACTTGGTTGCGGATATCTTCTGCTCTATCCGGGAGGATGACGATGATCATATCGACGTTCTTAGCCTCTCCCCCGAGTTTTTGGAGCACGTCCTGCATGCTCTAAAGCTCGAAATTCAGAAGAATGACTGGCACGCTGGAGAGTTTGCTTACCTGGTCGACAGCCTGACCGTTTCCGTAGACCATCGCGGTCTTTTCAACAGGGGCAACGTCTGCAAAATCAAGTCAGCAAAGAGAGTTTACTGCGAGAGCCCGTACTCATTCCTGAAAATCAAACATTAGCGTAGCTGAAAAAACGAGACGAGATCCGCATACCGAGATTTGAGCAGCATTGCCGAATTTGGTCGGTGTAATATTTCCAAGCTCTATCAGGCACCGTTCTCTCGAAGCATACCAGCCCCCACTTGGTCATGGAGGCAGCTAAGTAGAACTTGTTGTTGAGTACATTCCAAGCGCCATTTTCGGGCTTGTACAAACATTAGTCGCGCTCCAAAGGGTGTATAGAAATGACGCACCACCAGCTCGCGATTCTCCCTGTACAAGAGGCGCGGAACCTCGAGCAAGCGACCTGAGACGAGCATCGCTGTGGGATGGACAGAAACGCCTAAAGAGTGCCATTAGCCAGGTACGCGGACGAGGACGCTGAGCCTACCGGCATCCACAAGAACCTCGGACGTAGCATAGGATTTGACGGGAGAAGGACGGTTATAGGCGCCACCTTCGATATGCGCTAGCCGCTCTTGGGGGCGCAAGCTCGAGAACGCAATGACCGCCGGTCCGGCGCTGGGTGGTAGTTTTTTACGATACGGCTGCCCAGCCACGACAGTACACAACTCCAAGGGCACGACGATCTGGAACGGGGCGCTATGGCCCGAGGTTACGACGCCAATCGTTTCGGGGTACCGCAGATGGATATTATACGCGTCGCGGTAATGGTCCTGATGCGGCGTAAATTACGGCTCAACTACCAACGCAGTAGAAGCATGCCTTGACAGTCGTTTTGGGACCACCTTGGTCTTTCCTGAACGAGATATCGCCAACTGGTCCTGGAACCAAGTCGCGGATGGTTTTGACACGATGTCCACTCGTTTTGACGTAGATTTGTCGACCCTTGAGGAACTTCAAGAGTGTGAGCAAGTCGTCGTCCCTGGGGTTTCTCGATGCAAGACGGTCAATTCTATTCGTGTTCAGGACCCGCAGGGCGACGTCGATGAGCTTGCCGCTCATGTACATCGCCGCCATTGTGGTGTCGACTGTGACCACGAGCTTGCTCAGCGTCGGGCGCACGTACTGGAAGTAGCCGTGGTGGAGCTCGATAGCCATATTGTCCAGAAGTTTCTTGCCTTCTTCGAAGAAAAAGGCTTTCTTATTGCCCGGCTGGTTTTTGTTTTGGGTTTGGCAGAACAGCATTTGCACGAGGTTAGTCGCCATCGCCGCCTCCGGGGACTTGTTCCCAGCCAATATCAAGCCGAAGGTGCTATTCAAGGGTTATATGGGGCTAGTTTCGGTGGAACGAGAAGACGCACTCGCTGGTTATGGCTTTCTTCGCCGTGCGTGTCAAGGTGATGGTGTACCAGCCTTTTGCGTCAGGCGCAGCATCCTGGTTGGACCCATGCACACGAAACTACCGAGACATGAGCTCCTTGCCAGCGTAGATGTATTTACGCACGTCTGACCGGAATATGTTATCCGGAGTGAACAACAACTCGCCGCCGTCGTACAGCGCTCTCTTGTGGAATACAGCGGTCTCGTGTGTTTGTAGGGCGTGAACGAGCCGGTGCCGCTTGAGAGCCTTTTCTTCCGGCGGACTGAAAGCTATCGGACGCGTGAGCCATCGCAGCAAGACGCAAGCACAACGCACAAACTGATCGGGGAGAACAAACGAAGGGCCTGAGCACCAAATACCAAGATACGGACGGGTATTACCAGTATATTGATTGTAGTCGTGCGTTGGTAGACTGCGGGCTGCTTGAGCCGGTAGAAGGAGCTATTACGCGCGAATAACCTCTCGATAACGAATGAGTTCGTTAGAACCTTGACATTCCGTGGTCGCGGCGGCGATGCGGGGCGTCCTCGACTCTGCTGCGGCGGCCCCCAGCCTTGTTGCGGCGGTAGCCTTCCACGTGGGGGCGGACCAGAGTTCCTGGGATAGCCAGCGCTCGAGTACATGATGAACGCCTCGTTCAAGGTTTGCTAATTCTGGAACGACGCATGACTCTGGTGGTTAACGGCAACGTGCTGCGCCTCGTGTCTCATTCGGTACTTTGTACATCTCTCGACTTGTACTACTAAGCGCCCTCACTCGTTCGCGCCGCTAGAGGAAATACATAGCGGTGTTGACGTTTGGATGGATGTTGCGGAACGCGCCTCTCCAGTTGTCCATGTTGATCTGGCTTTGCCCGCCCGTTGTCGTTGAGCCGTCAATATCCATGTCCGACTTGGGGTCGACGTGAAATTTGCCACGGGAGCAAGCAAGCTGGGCAGGTCAGTATGAGCAAATAAGCCAGGGAGAACGAACATCGGCATCTACCAAGACATCAATAAGGCGCTTTCAAAATGAGATGAACAACATACAGTAGACTGGAGCAGGGATCGAAACCGAGCGGGTAGCTTTGGCATAGATATGGCAGAGCGCGAAAGAGAGATCCTGAAGCCTGCCCGAGGTCAGATCGCGCAGCTACAGTCAAAATAGCGTACTTTAGAACTTGAGCTTCCTTGGCACGGGCCTGCTCGCTCGGCGGCATGCCCTCGGGCGGTCCAAAGTTCTCGTCGAGGATGATAGTGTAATGCGCCGAACGAGACGTTCCTTTGATGGCAGAATGCGATTGCAGCTACATATCCGAATTTGTCAGAAACTTTGAAGAAAATCAAGCAAAGACTCACGTAGAAATCCTGGAACAAAGGATTCTCCAGTGCGCGGTCCACTGCCAGACCGGCTTTGCAGTTGCCTGTTTTGTTATCTCCAACGCTAGAAATAAGTCAACCAAGGGTCATGCAGTTACGATTTGCCAGCGTCCCTAGGGTCGGCGGGAGACGGGAAGAAAGAAACATGGTGGCGCTTTCCGACAATGAGGAAAGTCAATTTGGGTTTCTTGAACATGAGCTTGCGCTCGGCCCAAAGTTCGTCAATGGCCGCTACATAGTCACCGTTAGCTTCCACAGAAATCGCCTGGGAGTGGCACCTACTTTTGATCGCGTTCACCTCTTTCTCCTTGACATTATTGAACTCTCCCTCGGAAACACCATCGCGGTAGAAAAAGATGCGCGACGGCACGGTCTTATTCTTATTCCCAAACATGACGAGGGCGGACGTGAACATATCCTTCAACTCCTCAATGATCTCGAGGCGCGGGGGCTGCACGCGTGAGGTGGCACAGTACTCGGCTCCGTGCCGGTCGTGCGACCATACGAGGCTGGCGACGGACGGACGAGTCGCCCCGGGACCAGGGTGCGCAACGTCAGCGCCGACGATCATAAAGGTCGCGCCCATGACTTCCTTAGTGGCCATCGACTTGACGATGGCATTGCACCCACCGAGACGCGCGTTTATCCTGTGAAATAAAGCTCGTGAAGCCATAATCTGAACTGGCGAGCAAAAACTTACTTGAGTGCGACGTTGTTGAAGTACTGGGATCCACGCGCCGGGTCCTTTGGCAACTTGTTTTCACGCATGCATTGTGTGCGGACCCCGAGCTCTACGTCGCCGTAGTACTTGACGGCGGTCCGAATCTCTTCCGCGTTCGCTGGTAGGATGACTATAATGATATCCGGCGCCTGGAGCTTCTGGCAAAGTTCCACCATCTGGTTGCGCACTGAGTGCGGATTGCCTTTAAAAATGCAGCCGTTTGGCGGCTTTTCAACGGCTGAATCGGTTTAGTCAGCCAACAGCTAGACCAGACCATTTACGCACCCATCCCCAGGCTCTCCATGCAACGAGCGAGCTCCTGCAGGATCTTCTCCGTATGCGGGAACGGCATGGCGTTCACAAAGTTTATGCAGCCCCATTTACTGATCTTCTTGGGCGACTGGAACTTGATTCTGAGGACATTCCAAGCGCCGTTCTGAGGTTTCACACTCTGCTGCGAAAAAAAAGTTAACGCAAAGAAAGGCGCAGACGTAAGTACGTACTGGGCGCTTTTGCTCATCCTCTCCGTAGATAAGCTCGGGGACTTCGAGCATACGCCCCTGGATTGTCATCGGAGCGGGACTAACAGTGACGCCTAAAACCAACACCAAATATTCAGCACACGATAAAAGCAGAGCAAACACCAGACCTGCTTCAGCCAAGAATTCGGAGTTCCCGTACGTCTTAACGGGCGATTCGACGCCATGCGCGCCTCCGGTAATCTTCTGCAAGCGCTCCTGGGGCTTGGAAACCGCAAAATCAATGACTGTCGGCCCAGCGTCCGGCGGGAGTTTCTTCTTGTAGGGTTGGCCCGGCAGCATCTTGCATAACTCAAGCGGGACGACGACCTTGAAAGGCGAGCCTTTGCCCGACGTAACAACGCCGATGGTGTTTGGGTGTTGCAAGGTGATGTTGTGCGCGTTGCGATAATGGTCCTGGAGAGCTGTGTTAGCACGGAATGCAGGAAGAAGACGACGACCACGAACCGCCACGGTCATCTCGGGACCGTTTCCCTTGCTCAGAAACTTGTACTGCCCGACTGGAGCCGGCTCAAGCGAACGAATCGTCTTTACTCGCATGCCGGTCGTCCTGGTGTAGATTTTCTTCTTGTTCAAAAACTTGGAAAGAGCCACGAAGTCGCGGTCCTTGTCGTCCGTCAAGGCCAACTTGCGGACATCATTCGCGCCGAAAAAACTCATGCACACATCGATGAGGTATCCGCTCATGTACATGGCGGCAATTGTCGTGTCGACGGTGACTAGCAGTTTGCCAATGCTTGGGCGAACGGCCTGGTGGTATCCGTGCCAAAGCTCTACGGCCATCCGCGGAATGACTTTCTTGCCCTGGGCGAAGAAGGTTGCCTTTTTCGTGTCGGCGGGCTGGTCCTGGTTCTGCGCTTGAAGGAGAAGTAGCTGAATTAGGTTCATGGCGACCATGGACTGGGCATTGGTGCGGCCCTCAAGCACGGACTGAAAGTGCCTAGACGATGAATCAGTAGCCGAAAAATGAGGGAAGCGGAGGTGCTGACTGTGGAGTGATGGCTCCGCCTTGAGTACGAGTGATGAGAATATTGTACCAACCTGCCGCCTCCGGAGGAGCGGTCTGGTTTGAGCCATGAACACGAAACTGCACGGTATCTGTGAGTAAAGGACTCGATCGTTATGCTGAGCTGACGCTTGTAGAAGGGATGTCCCTAGCGCTGTAGAGGAGATTGTCGCCATCGTATATGGCGCGAGGCCGGAAGATGTTCGCCTCCTTGAGCTGGAGGGCATGAACAAGCCTCTGACGCTTTTGTGCTTCCTTCTTTTCGAGTTCGGGCTGGAATGTGACTACGCTCAAGGTCAAGAGACGAATTCGATGACACCAAGCGACGGACTGGTGTACTGGTAGTAGGTCTTTTGAGGAAGACTGGAGAATTGTTAGCGAAACGGACAGAGGAGAGGAAAACACCGACGTCTTGATAACGAACGAGTTGGTAAGAACGCTGACTTGCTGGGGAGGCATCTTGCTCGCAAGGAAAGAAAGCGAGAAAAAACCAGAGGATTTTTATACCACAAAGAATTTGAAATTCCCAGGGTTCCTGACCGGCTGCGCAAAGCTTGAAGTTATTGAGGAATGGAAGACCAACACGAGTCAGCAGCGCGTCTGAGCTTAACAGAGCGGCCGACGGCGCCCGATGTCAAATCACGGCGAAGTTTGCAAGAGTCTGCCGCACCAAGCGAGGCATAAAGAGGAATGCATTCACATGTAAAAAGAGGCGATGGCGAGTGTATACGGAGGGCGCTGTACGCTAGTGTAGGTGAGAGCGGAGAAGAGAAAGGAATCCAGTCCGTCCGGCGCGGTCCGTGAAGGCGCCAACAACATTATCATGAACACGCGCCGATAGCCAAAGCACGACCGCGTTGAACGTGCGAGGTGCGTTTAGCAGCAGCCCGGAGCTTGCGGTTGCTGCATGCTCTGCCCGGGTGTAATGGTGGCCGACTTTGCGCTGCCGGGCGCTGTCTGCGGGTTGCCCATCCTGCGAACAAAGTTAGCGCCGAAACAGTACGGCGGCGGCGGTAACGTACCGATCCTTGATTTGCTTCGCCATGGTCAAGAATGCTTGTTCGACGTTGATCGCGTTCTTGGCCGAAGTTTCGAGGAACGGGATGGTGAGTTGTTCGGCGAAATCCTGGAAATGATGGCGTTGGCATCACGGAGGCCGCGCGTACTAGACGCGACTCGACGGCGCACCTTTGCAACCGTGTACTCGACAACCTTCTTCCCCGCCAAGTCGGATTTGTTGCCGACGAGCAGCTTATTCACGCCCTCTGATGCGTAACGGTCAATCTCCGACAGCCACTGCTTGACATTCGTGAACGTGTCTAGAGTTTGGGCGTCAGCGAGCCGGCGGTGACGGCGGGGCAGAGCTATGGGCGCACCGTTGTCTGTGACATCGTAGACGACAATGATGCCATGTGCGCCACGGTAGTACGAGGAGGTGATGGTACGGAAGCGCTCCTGGCCGGCAGTATCCCACTGCGGGTCTGTGAGAACGCTGGAAATGACTGGGGAAAGGGCGACGCACGATTTGTAGCTTGACCGTCTTGCCCTCGAGCTCAATGGTGCGTATCTTGAAGTCGACACCAATAGTGCTGATGTAGCTCTCCGTGTAGGTGTCGTCTGCGAACCGGAGGAGCAGGCAAGACTAGAGACAGCATGTGAGCGAGGAATGGGAGCGCGGAAGCCGGCCGACCTTGCCAACGCCAGAGTCGCCAATGAGCAATAGCTATGCGGGGTCTTAGAATGAAAATCTTGACGAGTGAATAGGGCGTGCGCACCTTGAAAAGGTAGTCGTATTCGGAGGTGTGCATCGTTGGAGACGGAGGAGGGCTTGAGGATGGTGGTGGTACACTTCCAAGTGCTGGACGCCGCAGGTTGATGGGCAGAAATGCTGTTCGCACCGCTCCTCCTTGTTCTCTCGCCTGCAGTCGCCCAGCAAGCCGATTTCAGCCTGCCAATATCCCGCGTGCCCATATCTCGCGTCCCCGGCCGAACCCCGCGTCTCGGCCAAGCTGCCGGACCCGACGGTATCAACGTCTTCAACAGTCAACAATAGTGAGTCGGCGCGCCTCGCCAGCCCGCCCTTCTAAATTCTTCCAGCACGTACAATGTAAAGTGCGGCTTTGGAGAGCCCCCGCAATACTTGGATCTTGTTCTCGACACCGGCTCGTCCGATTGCTGGGTGTGCAGCGACTCATGTCAAGACGCCGACTGCAGGGCTGTTCCCTGCTTCAAGCCGCCCGCGTCAAACTCGCTCATCGACACCCGCGATCCTTTCAATCTTGAATACCTCTCTGGACAAGTCCATGGCACCATATGCTACGACTCGTTATGGCTCGGCTCGTTCAAGATCCTCAACCAGGCGTTCGCAGTCGCCCTCAAGACGGCAGAACTCGGCCTCGCGTCTTCGATGACTTCTGGTATCATAGGCCTCGGATTCCCTGCCTCTGCTGCAATACCCCCGCCCGCAGGCGGGACCATACTCGACAACATCATGGCGGCCCGCCCTCCCAACGAAAGGTTCTTCGCGTTCCATCTGCCCCGTGAATCTGGTCTGTCCGACCCCACCGCGTCCTTCACCGTCGGCCGCCTCGATCCCCAGATTGTCAACGACTCTTCGCTTATCCAAACAATGGACGTCGTACCCACTGGAACCCATTACGACTATTGGAAGATTTCTATGAAGCGCCTCACCTGCAACGGCGTCCCCTTCTCCATTTCTTCATCCCGAATATTGCACGCGCCCTCTCCGATAGCCGTACTCGACTCAGGCACAACTCTCATCCTCGGCCCCTCCGCTGATGTCGCGGCTTTTTACGACCAATGCGGCGGCGGACGTGCGCGATACACGCGTGAAGCCGGCTACCAGCTTCCCTGCAAGCTCGCCCTGAAAGTCTGCTTCGTACTGGGTAATGCGGAGTACTGTCTCGACCCCGCGGACGTTTCGTGGGACGAGGCTGCGGATGGCGACTATTGCCTGGGCGGCCTCCAGGCCAACGACAGGGTGAACGCCGCCGACTGGCTGCTTGGGGATACCTTCCTCCGCAACGTATATGTCGTCCATTATTACAGCGCGCAGCCCCAAATCGGGTTACTCGGGCTCACCGACTTTGACGCGGCGCTCGAGGCGTTTCGGCATCAGCGGGGTTCGGATTTGGATGATGGGGGGGGACGACGCGACGGCTAATGAGCCGGATCGGTGGAATGCGGACACAGGGTTTGTGAAGCGGTGGGAGCACCAGGCCGACAGCAAGACGACGTTGATGCTTGCGACGCTTGCAGGTGGGGCGGGGTTCGTTGTGGGTGGTCTCGGTGCAGTTGGGACGAGAATTTGGAGAGAGTCGAGGAGATAGGACATTTGTACAATACGAAGCGCAAATATTTGTGTCTTGGAGGCGTCCACAGAAGCAGGTTGCTCGGATCACGCCTCCGCGCCGCGGCTTCTTCCTGACCCAATGCTGGATCACTGCTCAATATCGCACAAGGGTCCGTTCACCTCAATAACCCTGTCTGTCGCTCACAAAATACAGGCGGAATCGTACTCTGGTCCCGTTCCTTCACCCCCGATGCCTCCGCGCTCGCAGCGTCGTCCGCGTCGCCCGTAAACTCACTCATCCGCGAAGCGCTGATCGAAGGTCGCACCACTGAGGAGAAGTACGAAAAGGACGGCTACGCGGTCAAATGGACGTTCATGAACGACCTCGAGCTCATTTTTGTGGTGCGTCCAGGGCTGTCTGTTGTCATGGAGCATTCCTGAACTTGGCGGCAGGTCGCATACCAGCGCATCTTACAACTAACATACGTCGACGAGCTCCTCGCAGCGCTCAAGGCGCTCTTCGTCAAGATGTTCCAGCCCTTTCTAGCGACCTTTGTGGCTTCGCTGCATGCCATAAACTCGGGCAAGACAACCGTGGTCGAGGCTGCCAGTGCGCTCAGCTTTGCGGATGCGTTCAGCGGATGGGACAAAATCTTCGACAAGCTTCTGCGGAATCTGGAGGAAAAGGTGGCTCAAGTGCGTTATCGGGTTGTCCATTGCTCGACTTGCAGCGCTTATGTGCATGGCAGGACCGCAAATCACGACTGCGCCCCGCCGTACGTGGCCCGGTCGTGGCCGAGGACACGACTCCTCCCTCGGAAGACTCTGAGACGCGTGCGTTTTACCTTGTCCTCGCGTGCAACTCGTGTAATACTCGGCTCCAGAACCGACCCAGGCTTCCGATACACCTCTGGACGAGCAGCAGATCGCTAGGAATGTCCAGGCGCTCAAGAACCGTCTCCGCGGACGAGGAGGGAAGCGCGGGGGGCGGGGGAGGATCGATACGGGGAGCGGACGGGACAGTGTGCCCAACTCCGAGTACGTGGCGCATACTAGCGCGCTGCGCTTTACTGAACATACAAACAGCTCCGAGTCTCCTTCCACGAAACGAAAATCCAAGGTCGCCAAAACTCAGCGCAAGTGGGGCGACCAGCCGCCCACTGAGGACGATATGGCATCGCTCGACTTCAGTCTCGATGCCGCCGGTGACCGGAGTGTTGCTGGAGCATCCCAAGATCTGGACGCGCTTGTCGATTCTGGCTCGCTCGGAACGCGAACCAAGGACGGCGTCTACGAGGTCAAAGACTGGGAGTTTTCAAAAGACGACGACAACGCTATTGCGGACGCGCTCAGATCCGCCGACACCAAGACGACCGCACCCTCGACGGGCTCCCTCGGCGCGCTCGGCTCGCTCTTCTCCCGCTTAACGGGCTCCAAAGTTCTCACCGAGCAGGACCTCAAACCTGTTCTCGATGGAATGAAGCAGCATCTCATGAAGAAGAACGTGGCGATGGAGATTGCGGACAAGGTCTGCGAGGGCGTTGGGGAGAGTCTCGTTGGCAAGAAAGTCGGCGGATTCCAAAGTTCGTTTGTTGTTACTTGGCAATTTGGGGGCCTTAACCTGTCTCAGCCACCAACGCCGCCGTCCGCCTCGCGCTATCGACCTCCTTGACGCGTATCCTAACCCCCAAAACATCCACAGACCTCCTCCTGTCCATCCGAACCAAGCTCTCGTCGCCGCTCACGTCAACACAACAGCGTATGCCATACAGCATCACATTTGTCGGCGTCAACGGCGTCGGCAAGAGCACCAACCTCTCAAAAGTATGCTTTTGGCTCATTCAGAACGGATTCCGCGTCCTTATCGCTGCTTGCGACACTTTCCGGTTTGTGCTCACAAATTTTGACAATTGCAGCCTTTTTTTACGTGACAATGCAGGAGTGGCGCTGTCGAGCAGTTGCGCGTCCATGTTCGTAACCTGGGGATGCTCGGCGTCAACGGTGCAACGGACAGCAAAGGGAGGGTAGAGTTGTTTGAGCGAGGATACGGGAAGGACGCGGCCGGAATTGCGCGCGAGGCCATCTCGTATGGTTAGTGACGCTCTGTGAACTTGAGGACTGAGGCTAAAGCTCTTCGCAGCGAAAGACAACGACTTTGACGTTGTTCTCATCGACACTGCGGGGCGTATGCAGGACAACGAGGTGCCTTCCATTTTCTCCGTTGATTTTTTTTAACTCGCTTTGTGTAGCCCTTGATGCGCGCCCTTGCGAAGGTTGGGCATTTTACTATCCCCGCGCTCAGGAACTGATAACATCACCAGCTCGTTGCCGTCAACTCGCCCGACAAGATAATCTTCGTCGGCGAGGCTCTCGTTGGCAACGAGGCTGTCGACCAGCTCACCAAGTTCGACCGCGCCCTGCGCGACTTTTCGTCTGCTTCTGGCTCCGGAAAGGGACGTGGTATCGACGGGATGCTGGTGACAAAGTGGGATACCGTCGACGATAAAGTCGGCGCTGCGCTGTCGATGACCTACGTTACTGGCCAGCCGATTATATTCGTCGGGTGTGGACAGGTATGCTTGTTTTCTGCGTTGGGAAGTCTGGTCGCTGACGCTGGTGTAGACGTACACCGATCTGAGGCAGTTGAGGGTGGCGAATGTTGTGCAGGCTATACTTGCGAACTAATGGATGGACATTGTATCTGGAGTGCACGGATTTAGGATAGCTCGTTTTAGTGCTACGGTAATATTCTGTCAGGTCCTCGACCCGTACGCTGTTTAACATTTAACCAACTGGATTGGACGCGGTATGAGGACACTTGGTTTGCGATGCGAGTCAAGAAACAAAACAGATTGCGGGGCATGAGGGTACAAGATGCCAACACGCTACTCGGTAGTGGCGGCAAGCTCGCGTGCCCATTGCTCGTGAGCTTTTGCTTGAAGCACACCTGCGAAAGGTAAGTCCAAGGAACACCTACGTTGCCATACGGACCGGCCACATTGCTCCCATTCGCCGGAAAGATGGACGCATCGTCCTCGACCCACATCGGCTCTCCAGACATACCCAACGTCTTCGCAATCTCCTCGATATCCGCCTTCTTCGGGATCAAGTTCGACCCGCTCGCGGTTCCCACCACAGCTCTGCGCTCAGCGCTATAGACCGCGAAATAGACCAAGACCGTCGGGCAGGTTGGGAGAAAGGTTGCCACCCAAGCGAGCTGACCGGGTCCACAACGAAGGGGAAGGCACTCGAGAAGGCGACCGCGCATCTCCCATAGGTTTTCTTCGTTGGTGTCGTGCTGTGCTTGCTGAGCATCGTAGAGTATGTACCCATACAGTTGGTCTTTGGTTCCGTTTGCAGGTGGCGCAAGAGGTTGGTATTCGGACATGTCCCTACGAGTGGTTGTGTTACTTATGTACATAGCCAGGCCCTGGCTATGCCAGGATGAAGCTTGGGGGCGCACGGTAGGGGTTGCGCCTTCATGGTTTCGAACAAGGAGATGTTACATATGCATGTGACTGGGCTTTGTTCGAAGAGCTGCTTGCTCGGACTCAGGAACCGATGCTTTTTCTCGACCAAGTGGAATAACGTAAAATCCCTTTGTTCAAACCGGTTGATTTCTAGCCCACCCCCGGGCCGCCATCCCCTCTGCCCGATGACGCATGTTACCACAGCTGCAGATGCCGCGAGACGAAGAAAACGGGGACTACTGAGCAACTTGCGCTATTGCTACATCGCCGCCGCGGCTGCCAGCTTCTCTCGTTCTCTTTTCTCGTAAGCTTTTGTTTGGAGCACGTCTGCAACACAATTAGCTCAAGGAACAACAATGCTGCAGCATACGGACTGGCCGCGTTATTCTGGAATAGCTTCAGTAACCCGTGACAAACCAAGCTTCAGAACGAGCACTAACCGTCTGACCCCGCGCAAATATGGTCCCATCGTCCTCAACCCACGTCGGCTCTCCAGACACACCCAGAGTCCTCGCAATATCCTCGATATCCGTCTTGCTAGGAATCATATCCGACCCACTCGCGGTTCCCACCACAACTTTGTGTTCGGCACTGTACACCGCAAAATAGACTAGGATCGTAGGCGTCGAAGGATGGTTTGCCACCCAAGCGAGTTGGGCAGGTCCGCTTCGGAGGGGGGAGCACGCGAGCAAGCGACTGCGGGCCTGCCATAAGAATTCGTCGTTTTCGTCGCGTTGCGCCTGTTCAGCGTCGTATAGTTTGTATCCGTAAAGGTGGTCTGTGGCTCCATTTTGAGGAGGTTCAAGACATTGGTACTCAGACATGTCGCTGTGCAAGTTTAAGCAGTCTAGTAACAAATAAACTAGGGAGGCGTACGGTAGCGGGTGCAACTTCATGGTTTGGAACAGGAGATATTGATTCAAACATGTGACAGGGTTCAAACACTCGTTCAAGTTCGCTTTTTGATAATACTAATGAGCACTGGCAAGCATTAGCACCAAGAGATGAATGCCTGGAGCATACATACCATCTATCAGTCCCTAGAATCCATTTCAGCACCACAAACAACGAGGTCGAACTTTACAGACCTTGCGTGTAAAGAACGTATCGTCAAGAACCGGCATCCACTGCGGCTCGCCTACTGGCGCTACCCCCATCTCCTCCTTCAACTTGTCCAAATGCGGCGCATACGGAATGGTATCCTTGCCACTCTCAATGCCCACAACAATCTTGTCGCGCTTGCTGTAAACCGCAAAGTAGAGCGCCAGCGTCGAGGATTCCATAGCACACATGGCAAAATAACGCCTGAGACTTGGTGCCGTGCGCATGCGCCAGCAGAGCTGGACAAGCTCATCCTCGTCGAGATGAGAGGCTGCCGAATGAAGAACATATCCGTAGAGATAATCGTGTTTGCCGTCAGGGTCAGTGGGCGGAGGGATACGTTGGCGCTCGCTCTCAGGTCTGCGGTTCTGATGAATCAGTTTTCATAGGATACGATACAACGCACAGCGGCGGGAGTGGAACGGTGGTGGCCATCGAAGATGGAAGTTGAGCACAAAGGGATGGGTGCCCACGTGCAATGAATCGAGAACGTAGAAAGCAACCAAGTCGGCGGATACATTTAGTGCTACAAATCCTCGTCGTCAGAAATATGAATCTCATCTGCGTTCGCCGCCACCGGCGCTGCTCCGTTCCCATTCGCAGCAGGCGCCTCCCCATCCGGCCTCGGCAGCGCTGTCTGCTTCGCCGCGACAAACGACATCCCACCACCCGCCGCCTTCTCCGTCGCCGCCATCGCGTCCATCGGCCCGTCATCCATAGCGCTTCCTGCCCCCGCAGTACCCTGCGCATTCTTCGCCGCAATCGTCTGCGCGGCCAAATAGCTCGCCTCGGTATTAAACTGCGCCTGCACGCTCCGTTTAATCCTCAGCATCTCCCGGAACGTGTCCTCCGAACCCGTCTCGATCTCAAACGTATTCCATTCCGCCCAAAAGTGCGGGAACACGCGGGGGTCGCAGAATTGTGACGCGTGCGCGTAGATGGCGCGCGCGCGGTCGATTTCGCCTAGTTTGCGCTCGAGCGCGGCGAAGCGGGTGCACATCTCGGCCGTTTGTCGGTTCGGAAGGACTTCGATGGCGCGTTCGTAGATTGGTCGTGTGGCGGGCAGGCCAAAGTTTTCCGTCGCTTTGGCGATGTAGATGGTGTACATCTGGTGTTTGGTTAGCGAACTGGTTCGTGACGACGAATAGAAGGTATACCTCAAACTTGTCCTCGTCTGCAACAACCTGTGTCGCACGCTCCAATATCGAAATTGACCGCTTCGCCAGCCCATATTCCTCTTCCATCTTGGAATAGAGCAAGAATATAGGTTTGCACGATTTGGCTGGGCACTTTTCGAGCGCCTGCTCAAACAGATCTCGTGCACGTTCGAGTTTAGAGCCGCCCTACAAGCTTGTTCAATAATTGCCACCAAAACGGAAGCGAAATAACGCACGAATCGTTTGATGAACTTGGACAAGTAGATGTTCCAAATCTCGAACGAAACCGGAAACGTAAACAGCTCGACGCCGCGTTCGTAGACCTTGAAACTCTCCTCAAAGTACTTGTTCTCCTCCAAGAACGCGGCGTAGTTGACTATAATTTGTGCGTTGGCGATACGCAGCTCGAGGATCTTGTCGTAAATGGCTTTCGCCGTCTCGACTGTGCCGATCGACTCTTCCAGGTCGATGTAGAACGACCACAGTTTCAGGGATTTGAATAACCTCGTTTGGGCGGACAAGGTCTACTTGGCGGTGAGATATCAAATATTCACGTCGTCCAGAGGCACGTACGTGGTCGTGATAGTTGACCTTGGTGTTTTTGGGAATCGCCGTAGCTCGTTGCATAACGCGAATAGCGTCGTCGTAGTTTCTGTCAAGGGTCAGACTTACGACGTGTTGAAAATAGCCAAGAACTCACTCATTGCGAATTTCCATCTCTGACCACTCGCACCATACCTCCGCGAGATCCTCGACTGCCTTGAAGTTGACCTTGGTGCCCTTCTCCAAGATCTTCCTCGCGCTGTCCAAATCCGCCTCCGCCTGGCCCGTGGTCCCACCCTCCTCGTAGAATTTGGCAAAGTTGACGTACATCCGGTGGAGGTTTGCTGTTGCCCTTCGTGGATTGATGGTCTCGAGCGCCTTGGTGTAGGTCTCCGCAACCTGTTTCTGGTTAGCCGAAGAACGTGAACCAACTGGAGGCACGCACCTTTTCATCATCCTCGCCCCACAACGCCACCCGCTTCTCCCATTCCTGCACATCGTTCGGATTCCTCCGGATGAGAACGTCGTTGACGAGGAATGGTCTCCGGTCCATCAGCGCTTCAAAGTCCGCCATTCGTGCGTCCAGGTCCCGCTGCGTCTCTTCCGGATCCTCCTCCTCATCCTCGTCCGCAATCTCCAATGCCTCCATCATGGCGTTGATGAGCGACTCCCCAAACTCGGCATACGAGTCGAATATCTGTGTGAAATCGCGGATAGTCAACACAGCCGCGATACCCCGCTCAAACACCTCTTTTGCGCGGTCGAATTCGCCACGGTTGATCCAATAGGTGGCGATTCCGGTCCACAGACGTCCCGCTTGGTCTTTGTACACCTCGAGGCCATCCTTTTCGATGATGTGCTCGATGTTGAGGCGTCGCGGGCTCCTTGGGTTCTCGTCCTCGTCTGTTCCCGGTGCTGGGGCCTCGATGTCGGCCAGCGCGGCCGTCGACGCGACCGTCTCCTCCACATCCAGCCCAACCTCTTCCGCGTTCTTCTCGACAACCTCGAGCCAGTCGCAAAGTAGTTGGTACGGGCTTTTGCCTTCTGGGCTTGTATATTCGCCCCGTGCCGCTTTTCGCGCAAGGGAGAGCAGGTATTTTGCCGCCTCTAGCGGCCGTGGATGGGATTTGTCGGAGAGTAGGAGGACAGTGAAGCGTTCGGTTAGGCTGGGGTCGACGTTGAGGTAGCGGCGATAGATGGAGACGGTGGTGATACCACCCTTGGACTGGGCCCAGAGCAGGTACCGTGTCCAGATACGGAAGTGGAGGGACGGAGGAAGGGTGCGGAGGGCGCGATCGTAAGTATGGCGCGCATGCGTGTTGGAGAGTATGGGTGGACAGAGTGGGTGGTTGAAGATGGAGAGGTACAAGAGCCATATACGCGGTAGCTAGTTGAGCTCAGTAAACCGCAGGGAAGACAAGCATTAACGACGCACCCGAGGCAAACACATTAACGCGCGCTCAAACGTCGCGACGAGCGCCTTCCACTCCTCCCAGCCGACAACAGGATCTAAACCGCCGTCCCACTCCTCCAGCTCCTCGACCTCCTCCTCCAACGCGTCCTTCATCGTCGGGAACTTTTTCCTCCCGCCGGACCGTTTGCGCACTACCAACCGCCCACAGACGAAACCCATGCGCATCGTGAGGTACGACTTCCACAGCTTGAACGACATGGGGAACTGCGCGAGCGCGGACTCGTATGTGTACGTGAGGCGCTGGAGGGCGCTGCGCGCAAGCGGCGTCGCCAGCGGACCCATGAGCGCGACGATCTCGGGGTCGCCGTCCGTCAAGCCCTTGGACTCCCGCGCATGCGCTTCTTCGCGCTGCTGGACGTGGAATGTGTCGCGCATCGTCTGGAGGGCGGTCCACCACGCGCGGAAGGACGCGGCGTTGCGCATGAGGTCCTCTTCGCGCTGGACATCGTTGGTGCCGATGAGGTCCGGGGTAGTCAGTGGGTTGGGCGGGGGGATGGTGAGGGTGAGCTGCGCGGCAAGCTCTTCCAGCGTTGGTGGAGCAGGCATTTTGGTGGTCGTGGTTGGCTGCAAGGCGCCGCGATCAAGTCACTTTGGATGGAAGAGAAATCGAGTGCAATTCAACCCAAGTAGCGACGACTACGACTACAAGTGCAAACAAACAATAATAACGATACAGTATAGATGCAGCGGACTACGAACGCGGCGTAGGCAAAAGTCAAGTATGTGCATGGAAGGCGTAAAAGCTGCGTGGCGCGTGAAGGGTCAAAGTAAATGCGTTTAGAGGGCAAAGGCAATCGCGGCAATGCCGACGAGACCAAGGGCAGCGGTGTTGCCGGCGGCGCGCGGAGCTGCAGCGCCGGAAGGAGTGGCGGATGGACTGTAGTTGATTTTAGAACCGATGATTGAAGTGCGAGCAGAGAGACGTACGCGGCGGAGGAGCCACTAGGAGCGGAGGTGGTCGCAGCCTCGGTAGCGGCAGCAGCTGAGAGGGCAGATGCCTCTGCAGACTTGGCGGCGGTAAGAGTGACTTGCTGCACATACCGTCAGCAGGGAGGAATGTCGTGAAGAAATAGACGACGTACGACAGCGAGGCAAAGCTGGTAGGCGCCTTCAATAGCGTTGGCCAAGTCCTTCTGGTTCGAGCTGCAGCTCTTGTTTATGCACTCAAAGGTGCTGTTGACAAAAGCGTCGCTGTTGCACTGAAAGAAACATGAGGGTGTGTAGAAGCAGAGGTAAAAGAGGACATACGAGGCAAGTCTGGTCTCCCTGCTTGCAACCAGCCGTGTCGGCGCTGACCAGGCATGCTTGAGAGCAGTCTGGGAAGCCTGGGAACTGGCGCCTGGAGATGGTGCTGGCGGCGGAGGCGGCGACGAGGGAGAAGAGGGTGATGGCAGAGAAGCGCATTGTGGTAAAGACTGCGGGAGGGTAGCCTGAGGTAGAGACTGTGGTAGCAAGTTCGGGGTGGAGCTGCTAGAGAAAGGGCTTTGGAGAGAGTCTCTTTTATATGTTTTCGGCATAATGGCGGGTGTGGGTGCATTCAGGGAAAGGCATCAAATATCAGGGCATTCACCTGGACAGGCATTGTCCGATTTCGATGGGTGCCTTTGTAGCGTACGCCGGGTGCTAAGGCAGACGCCTTCTGTTAGGAAATACAAGGGTCGGCTTCTGTCCGCGTATGGGCGTTTGCTTGTGTGGCCAATCTTTTTCTCATGATGGTGTAGGTGCCCAGTGTGAATGAGGAGGCGACCGAGAGTATTCAGGAAATATTCAGGCGTTCAAAACAGAGTGTAGAGGCTAGAGCACATTTTGAAGCCTGTGGCGGTCGAGACGGAGGCGAAGTGATGGCATAATGGCTTGCACCGGACTTCTTCGGCGAAGGGTCGTCGGTGCAAGTCGCGTCTCTCCCGTCGCTCTCCTTCGTCCTCACACATGTCCCGCCTCCAGACGATACTTCTTCTCCCTCTTCCGCAAACCTGCCCCAAAGCCGGAGGAAGCAAAGCCGCTATTGGAGCAGGACAACCTCTTCCACCCCTTCACAAAATCCCCCTTCCCAATGCTGCAGTCGCGCGCAGCCGCCATAAAAGGCCTCGCGCCGTGTCCAGTTTGCACATCGGCTCATGAGCTGGGGCATCCCCACGCTCATCCGGAGCCGCGCAACGTCGAGTTTGACTGCCCCGATTGTGGTTGGCCCACGCATTGCTCCGAGGAACACTGGAAGGAGGATACGGAGCATGAAAAGTACTGCACGCGTCTCCGGGAAGCGAACGAGGACGAACACGATCTGAGGAGCGGGCGGAGGATGTTCGAGTTCGAGCTGCCAGGTCCGTTTTACCTCTCGCGGTAACCAGCGCGTAATACTGGTCTAGGTCCACAAGGATACGAAGAAGCTATCTCTTTCTCCAACTGGGACACCTTCTGGTATACCAGGGGCTTTATGTCAATGGACACGGAGCGTTCGCGGAGACACGCGAGTAAACTGCTCTCGTATCCCATCACCATTGGCGGCGCGCTGCACCAGTTCAGCCCGCTAATGCTCAACAACCAGAGGCTGACGCCCGAGGGTAGTCGCTCCCTTGCTGGTATGTCCAGTCGAATCGCGTTTTTATCGTGTTTGACGCGTCGAAAAAGCCATTCGCTCGACATTACATCCGCCAGTCGGCACACCAGAGACGTCCGAGGCTCAGGTCGGCAAGCCGCAGGTCCGGGTATTCATTCTCGGTGCACGCGCCGAGTCGTCCCTCCCCGTGCATGTCTGGGAACAGCTTTGTTTGCTATTCCCGTCTGCGCAACTGCACATCTTCTTCATTGGACCCCAAGTGTCCCTTCCCAAACCCGAAACTCCCAAAGCACCATCTGCGGCATCACCTCCACCTCCGCCGCCCCCAACCGCTGCTGCTGCCTCCGCCGCAGCGGACCAACCCGCCGTCCCTGCCGTCCCGGCCAAGCTTAACGCTATCGAGGAGCTCCAGCAACGGAAAGAATACCTTCCCAACGTCTTCAAACCGCCCGCACCGGTCGCCATCGACCGCGAAAAGTTCACGCGCAACTCGATCAGCCGGTACGGCGTCCCGTCGTACACGACGCCCTACACGCGCGAGCTCACTGTCACGGGCATGCGCGCCAACTACATCGACGTGCACCACAACTTTGCGGACACGCTCGACCCGTACAGCGACGCCTTCTTCTTCTTCTCCCCGGGCTTCGGGTTCCCCTCCGAGCACTCGTTCGCCGAGGACGGCGTAACGCCGCTCCTGCAAATCGCCTCCCCGACCGAATGGGGCCCCGTCCTGCCCGCGATATTAGAATCAAAGTGCCCGATCTTCGTGACTGGGTTCTCGCCGACCGATGTTGAGCGCGACGTCCGCTCGCTCTCCGAGGCGCCCGACGTTGCCGGCCGGTTCGAATGGGTCGTCACGCCCGGGCCGAACCCGTTCGGCAGTGAAAAGTGGGAGATTGCGGATTTCGACCCGAGGGTTATGATCAAGGCGAATTGGGGGATCTGGGCGATTCGTGGGCGGAGCAAGGATATCCAAGTGAGGAGTAACTTTGAGGGCTTGTTGCCGTGGTAGAGGAAAAATAAAGAAAGTGTTGTTTGCTCTGGATCCCCGCGGCATCCTTGCGTATCTCGATCTGCGAACGCGCGATTAGGGCACGGACGCAATCGCCTGCTTCGCGCAGTCTGGGGTTTGTTTTATTGCATGCGAGAAGCGTCTGCTATTGGAGGACCGAAGGTAGACAATCGAAATTATGCGTCAGCCACTATCCCAGTGGCGCATGAACAGCGAGAATAATTGGTCAATCGCGGGGACCCACAAAACCTGGCCATGGGACCGGGGTCACTAAACGCCCAAGGGTCTCCAGTTCCAAGCGAGATCGCCTCGGAGGATCTCGCCAACCCTACGGCGCATGCTGCTCCAACCACCTCCTCACATCCTTCTTCCCAAGCAGCCCCTCAACGCGCGTCGTCTCGTCTGCGTCTGCGCTGCGGGTGCGATACAGCCGCATGATGGTGCCCGCGACGCTCCAGACTTCCTCCCACTCCGCGTCAAACAGCTCCCACCAGCGGTCAGGCACGGGGAGCGCGAGGTGCCGCGTGGTGAGCAGAATCGCCGCGCTGACGATGGTTGGGACGGGGTGCAGCGCGTAGACCGGGGTTTGGAGGCTGGTGGTCGGCGGTTAGCTGGCTTGCACTAATACTAAAACTACTAGGTTTAGAAACAACGTACGCGTCGTTGAGGTACCCCCATGCGCGCGCGGACGCGTCGGGATGCTCCGTGAGCCCGAGGACGCGGAGGTAGTTGATGAGCGAGCCGTACGGGAGCACGACGTCGACGTTGAACCCCAGGCGCTTGAGGATCTGCATCTCGGCGACGACGATGGCGTCCTTCAGCTCGTAGAAGGTTGTGCCGAAATACGACATTGGCGCGTAGCGCAAGGGGCCCGTACCCGCGTGGGCGTGGGCCGCGCGTTGGAGGAGGAGGTCGTACACGTTTATGAGATCGCGCATGCGGAGGGAGCATTCCTCGAGTTTGGACGCGAGGTACAGCGCACCCATGCCCGTCTCGCCTATCCCGTATTGCTTCATCGACGAGACGTACCAGAATCGCTGGAAGAGGATCTGGGCGGTGGCGACTGCGACCTGTTTCCTGTGGGGAAAAGTGAGCTGGCTGCGGGACGGAGCTACGGGTAGCGCACTGTTTGAGCAGGAGGCCAGCCTGGTGAATGAGCTTGCAGCCATACGCCCTGAGATCCTCCTCTAGCTGCTGCGGGATCCCGTCCTCGCGGGAAGGTGTGCGCTGAATTTGGTCGATGGAGGCGAGAGGATACATGCAGAACAAAACACGCCGTATATTGCAGTCAAGCGGTACATATGGTCTACGAAAGAGCTAGCATACACACCCTGGAAGGAACGAGGTCAGCGTGGAGTTCTGTACACAGAATCGCAGAGAATCAGAGAAGCCAGTTTTTTCTTATTCCTCCGCCGCGCACAACCGTCGCCCACCGCCAAATCCCTCCCCAGAACGGGGAGGGCAGTACGCTCCAGCTTTCGCTGGAGGGTGTGCGACGGCCGACACGAACAGAGTCGTTCAACGAATGGATGAACTTAATTTTCGTCCTATCGAGCGGAAGGAAACTGTGGTCTCACCTGTGGCCCTGAGGCAAACGCGTCCGATTCCGAGTACCTGGAAAGCAGCAAATCGTCAGCACGCGGTTCAAGACGGCAGACTTGGAGCAGAAAAAAAAAGTCAGAAGGTTTTTTTGGTAAAAAGGATGTCCACAAGAGGTTGATTGCTCTCGTTCGGAAGCAGAACTGAATAATTCAGTCATCATAGAAGGAGGGCGTGTACCAGGGGAGGAGGAGAAGGAGAAAGTACGAACAGTCCAACAACGAGGTGGTGGAACGAAAACAAGCAAGATTTGGTTGTGACACTCGAGCTTCACGCAGCCATGAGCTCGCTTCCACCGAGACCAACCAGCTCGCCGCCGCCTTCCCCGAAGCGGGGCCCCCGTGCTGGAAGGCTGTTGGATAGAATAGGGCCCGCAGCACCAGTCAGTGGACCACGCGCGTCGGACAGTTATGTCCCCGGAGACAGAGACGACCGCAGGCGAGACCGCGACCGACGAAATGACCATCCGCCCCCACGCAGGGAACGAGAGCGAGACAATGGCTGGGGCGGCCGTGGAGGTGCACGCCGTTCACCAGACGACCGCGACCGCGACCGCCGTCCCCCGCCACCACATTTCGATGTACGGGACAGAGACAGAGATCGAGACAGAGGGTACCGTCCACGGCCACCTTCGCCTCGTGGTGGTGGTGCGCAGTCCATACCGCAACGTTTTCCTGTTACTGAAGTAGAGTCAGACCGATACGGACGTCGACAATCGCGTTCTCCACCACGACGTCGGTCGCCCCCGCCTCGTCGCGGCTCCCCTTCTCGTCGTCCTCTCAGTCCGCGTCCGCGCAGTCCCCGGCGACGCAGTCGCAGTCCTCCGCCAAAACGGCTCAAGTTGGGCAACCATGCGATCGGTGGACGTTCTTCGTCCCCTCCCCGCCGTCAGCGAAGCAGCCCTCGTCGCTCCTCACCCCCGCGAACAACGACGAGTCCATCGAAAATCGATGAGTCTGGATCGCCTGAACCGGGCATGATCACTGAATCGCCTCCCTCACCTGTAAAACGCGAACCGACACCAGTAATAAAAGCCGAGTCGCCGCCACCCGTCGTCAAACCCGAACCAGTTGAAGAACCATCGCAGGCCAAGGTGGAAGAGGATACAAGGATGGATGTGGACGAGGTCAAGAGTGAGACGAAGGAGGCTGCTTTACCACCACCTACGCGAGCCCCGCCAACACAACCTCGTGCTGCTGCAGCCCCCCTTCCAACACAACCCCGCGCCGACACCAAGATTGAATTATCTATTCCTACTGGTCCACGAGCGTTGTCTCCGCCTCGACAACGAGCGTTGTCTCCACCTCGACAACCTCGCGGACACGCTCCGGGACGCGGGGGTCCTCCAGTCAACATCGCGCGCTCACCGCCGAGAGGGCCGCGCGGAGACCGTGATCAACGTTTTCCTCAGCGCGGGCGCGGTGGGAGACGCGGAATGGCTCCAGGAGCCGCAACATTCTCCAACGCAACACCTTTGGGACCTGGCGGCGCGTCGAAATACGGGTCTGCTGCTACCACCTCGGCTTCTGCCGAACCATCTACACCAGCTACGCCCACAATGGAGCCCCTGCCTGCGCCTGTACCCGAAAAAAGACCCGAACCAACTGTGCCGCTCCCGCCGATTCCGCCTTGGGAGCCGGGAAACAAGGCCGAACGTGCAGAGGTACGCTCATTTTCCCCTTACAACGGCCATACTCAGCTCTTTTAGATGGCGCAACAACTCGCAGCCGGTGCCGCCTACCGGGCAGGCCTCAAGGGGCAATATGCGGATCCGCGGCAGGTGCTACACGAGCTGGAGATGTCGACGATGGATTTGCACGCGAGCGAGATGCGGTCGGCGACTGCTAGGGTTGGGGTGGACCTTGCGAGGGCGGGCAAGTTGGGGATGGAGTACCAGGGGGCGTCGGGAGATGTTATAGTTGCGTAGTGAATGCAGAGTGGTTTTTGTATTTGTTACAGGTTATGTTTTGGGCATGCGGGTACACTCCATATGAGTTCTTGTCGGGTCTATTGGCAAGGCGCAGAAGAACCCGAGGTCCTGCATTGCCTCGAACAAGCGTTTGCTCTGCATTTGGATCTTTTGCGGAGGTTAGGTTCATGCTGTGCGTTGAGCCGTAGCACGCACCATGATACACTCCTCCTTCTTCTGCCCTTCAGCGGCCCTGCAGAGCTCAGACTGCGGGGCGCCCCGTTCAGAGTCGAATGTGTACTTTGCGGTAGGTGATTTCTGCCGAGTTGCATCTCAGCTTCAATTGCGAGGCGGGTTGCGTTGTGAGGACATACAGAGACAAAGTCATCCAGGACCTTTTCCGGAGACTGTTGCTTGGAGATGAATTTGGGGGTCATGGAGCGGAAGCAAGTTGGGAAAGGCGTGACATCATCATTGATGGCAGTGTTGTTGTGGGCGCAGTCGAACAGATCTATGTTGGAGGTTGATTAGAGCATATTAGTTGCCGGTTTTGGGCCCGAAACTCTGTGTAACAACAGTGCACAAACTTCGTAGATATGTGGCCCAACGGCCTTCGATTCAATTGGAACAATCATGTGGACCAAAAACGGGGTTTTAAGGCAGCTACTGTAATATGCTCTTGAGTATTCTATACGACGGGGGAAACAAACTTGAGGGATCCGGCGAAGATTTTGAAACTTCAATCTTCAAGCTTCAAGCTTCAACTTACATTATACTGGGGTAGATATGTTTGACGAACACGTTCGAGAGTAGACTCCAAGATATACTCGGGTGTGTCGATTCAGACACGTTTCCGTCTCTATGATTTTCGTTCTCGCATGCGCTACTTACTGTATCATGTCACAAGGTGACCCATCAACTCGCGCTTGCTTCTTGATCCCCATGTCCGCACACGACCCGACTTTCGTCGACTCCGAATGTGACGTCCTTGGCACCAAAGCTGAAGACAAAGATGATCAGAATGACGCAGACTCGCATGCCTTGAGGAATCATACAGAACTCTGCACAGTCGCGGCGCAATTGCGGAGGGACGTCGAGCGCGACTTCCGCCACTGGAAGGCCAAGTCGATTCTCAAACCTGCTATGGATCTCTGGCGTTGCGCATTTCCTCTTATTCCACCCTCGCCCTTGAGCGTTGTAACCGAGTCGTATTTGCAAACTGTCCCAGAAGAGCCAAGGGAGGACGCGGTCGTTCATTATGATATCGGCACGGTACAGCCCGCCGTCTGTTCTACCTTGGTAGACGACTGCTCTTCGGTGAAGTTTACCATGCATCCAGTATACCGATATTGCCTGCCGACGCAGGCGAACTTCCCTCGCCCACAACGATGACAATCTTGCCGCGCCGTTTATGCCCTTCCCCGACGATGACTCTTTTCCGCGGGACGAGTACATGAGCCACTTTAAGGGAGGGGCAGCCTGGGTACAGTATAACAAGAACGGACCCGTGCGTAGGTCTTACGACCCCGATGGCAAGGACATCCCACCGCTCACTCTTTTTCGATCGCTGATTTCCTGCCGCGTCTACAGACGAGTACATAACCTACATGACGCTCCGACGGCTGAACAAGCTTGGCTGGACGGCGGAGCAGCTTGACTATGTCCTCACGACCGTCCCGGGAATGGGAGGAGTGCCGCCGTATGCGTCAATTGAAGCGGGGAGATCGTACGAAAGTGGCTGTCTCTGGGCGATCAGACAAAGGTCGCGCCTGCCGCTCTATGCTCCGAAGCTAACCAATTGCAGAGATATTCTTTTGTGGTCAGATCCAGAGGGAGAAGACTTCCCTCCAGATTTCGCCATTGCGCGACCGGGACCCCACGACTTTTTCAGTCAGGTAATCGCAAACAACAGAAAGTTTTGCGCCAACTTGAATTGTCTTACGACTGCGTGTAACTCGCATAGTAGGTCAACTCGATGGTGCTTTTCTTATTTCTTGACGTCTTCACAGTTCCTCACGATAGCCCTTTGATTCCGGTGGCGCCAAAACTTACCAGCAATGAGCTCGTGTATCAGAAACTGAAAGAAACAGGCACGAATGCGCAGCCGTGCAGCAATGAGTGTTTCCTCAACTCGTGCTTCGACGATCAAGACATGGTGCATGACAGTTACTTGACTCGCGTCGACATGAGAGCTCACAGGCGTACGGAAATAGGACGTCGAGTGTCCGGAGGATCTCATCACTGCGCCGATAAGAGCGATGCTTCTTTGGGACCCGGACGCATCGCCCTGTGATTTAGCGTTCATTTCGCAGACGCAGTGTCGGATGGTACGCCCGCTTGGTAGATTTGGAGAGCGCTTACAATCGATCCAGGCGTACAAACTGAGATGCGCAATTATTAACGACGCCCTTGTTGTGGCTTCAAAAGAGGCTTCCCCGGAGTCTATAGCTCTTTCGCAGAGTGAGAATCCTCCCAGCCATAAGTGATTGCTCATCCTCACACTCGCAGAGCCAAAGCATGAAATCAAAGCATAGTGCGTTCGAATTTTATTCTCCGTTGTACGACAAGAGATCTGACCGGGACACAAAGTACGCAGCCTTGTTATCACCCTGGGCAGTGCGGGCTCCATTGCTCGTGTGCGCAAGATGACGTTCACTGTGAAAGGAATTGCTGTTGTGAATTGACCTGTGGGTAGCGTCATAGTATGCGCCACGCGACATTTATTCTTCACTCTTCAGGTCCCCGCCGCTGGAAAGGGTGCAATCGCACCTGCGCACAACGCAAAAAGTGTGATCCTACAGCAAGGCACAAAGAGCAATGTGTCTGCAAAGCGGCCGATCGAGAGTGCGACGCGGAACTTTGTACGGGCTGCAACGCTCGGTAAGTCAGGGCCCACACAAAGTCCGCTTCTGCCACTTGAAGCCGGTTGCAGTTCCCAAGATCCACCGCCACTTAAAAGACGAAGCGGGGTCAATCGGAAACCAATAAAGGCGGCGGCATACTGCAATAACATGGCGCTTCAGCGCGGCGTAGAGAAGGTATGCGCGTGCCCAGGGGTGCCAAAGCTTTTTTAAAGAAAAGATCCGGCTCAGCTTGTGGTCATCAAGCAGTGCGAGTATGGGCTTGGTGCTTTCGCTGGTCAGCGCTTCAAAGCCGAAGAGCTGGTTGGTGGTGAGCCCTAGACCAACAAGTATCTTGGATATCGCTCACTCGAATCAGAATATTTCGGTGAACTCTTTGATAATGACGCTGAGGTCATGGGCCACAAGTACGTGATTCAAACCGGAATGGTAGTCTGACTGTTGGTGCTGTAGGGCTGTCGTGCATCAGTACTTGTCCAACTACTGCTACGAGCTGGGAGAAATGACAGTCGACGCGCGACAGTTAGGCAACCCCATGCGATTTCTCAATGATTCCATGCCCCACGAGCCCAACTGCGCAGCCTATCGTGAAAATCCTTTGAAATTGGTCTCTCTCTCTGTTACTGATCATCGCCTTAGCCAAAGTCATCAACGGGCAGCGTCGTATCGGAATCTATGCGCGTAGGTCAATGCCGGGAGCTAAAAAAATACTTTACCAATCCCTCCTTCCAGTGTGCAACATAAAGCGCGGACAAGAAATGACGCTCTCTTATGGGGAGGAGTATTGGGGAGAAAACATTGTGGACAGAGACTAAACACAAAGGCGAACATGTATTCCCATGGTTGTGATGTGCTATGTTACCTCGTGCTCGACCCGAATCCGTGGCCCATCATCTCGTCGACATCGTTTCGCTCTTGCAGAAGAGCTTTTCCCAGTGCATCACCCAGCCTCAACTCCGCATATATGTCCTCCTGGCCGTCCTTGGGGTGTGGCCCAAAATACACCGCTCTCCCAAAGTCAATAACGCGGAAGCGCATATCCGCCGCCGTACCCGACCCGCTTCTGGATCCTTGCGACACGGTCAGCGGACCCGGCTGCATGACGATATTGCGCGGCGCGACGCTTTGCTGCAGCCAGTCCGCCTCGTGCAAGCGGTATAGCAGCGACCAGCACTCCTTCTTCTGGTCCGCGGTAAGCAGTCGGGGCTCAATGGGTGCGCCGCAGTCCTCGAGGAGCATTATTGGGCTGAGATACGTGGAAGAAGAAGCGACGGGTGGAGCGTAGTAGCCGTAGAATTGCGGGACGACAGCGCCGACAGGGACTGGCTCAGGCGACGGACGGACGATATTGAAGCCCGAGTAGTGTTCCGCAAGATGTGCGGGAAGCGCTTGGTACACCTTTGCCTCGCGCTTGAGGTGACGGTCGCCCCGTACGGAGAGCTTTGCGCATACTCGAACGCTCGTGGTTGGTGGTGCTTTGTTCTCGCCCGAGGTGTACTTGGCGAGAAGATGGCTGCAGTTGTCGCCACGAAGAGGCGTCTGCCATTTGACCTTTGTCTCGATTTCCACCATCGGCATATCCGCCTGCCCGCGCGCCTTCGCCAACGCCTCCTTAGCCAGCTCTGCGAGTTCACCGCTCTCGCGCATTGCATCAATCTCGTCGTTTATGCAGCCTCTGCAGAGCTCGTCGGGAACGAGCAGCGAGCGTGGGAGCTCCCACTCGGCGTAGTAGACGGCAGAATGGTTGCCTGTTCCCGCTTTGTGGGTCGGCGAGAGGTAGAGATGTGCGGCGGGCGTTTCCTTTTTGTGCGGGTACGGCGGAACCTTGACGTTGATGGACGACATGAACGAAAGAGAGTCGGCGGCGCCGGCGCTCTTTTCTGGGAGAGAAACGCGCACGTACTCTCCGACTCCGCGGTCCAGCGCCGAGTTGAAGAGCTTCTCCTGCTGCGCGCATTTTGCCTCCCCGGGCTTGGTGAGCGGCGAAAGCGTGTAGATGTGTGTTACATCAGGCTTCCCCGTCCACTCTGTGTCCGCATCTTGAATCTGCTGCATTTGGAGTAAATTCCATGGGTCGTGAACAATGAGCTTTTGGGGCAACAGCGAGTAAGGGATGAGGGTCTCGAGTTTGACGGCCTGGCCGCGTTCGGCTTGGGAGAAGGGGACCAGTGGCCACGGTCCGGGATAATTCTCGGGCTTGATGCTCGAGATGTCGACGTGGGCGGTCGCGGACGGCGGCGCCAGAGGGATCTCGGGAGAAAGCGCAGGGTATAACAAACGAACGCAGTGCCGCTCATCCCACACGGCAATTTCGCGGGAAAGAATATCGAGCGCGACCTGGCCAGGCAGAACGAGCTGTTCCGGCTCAGGCTCCTTATCTGCTCTCGCGATTTCGTCCTTCGCGATGTCCAGTTCTCCCAGCTGACGCATTTTCGCAGCCAAACAGCTGCCCGAGCTCGTGAGCAGGTACGACGCGCAGTCGGCTTCCATGGAGCGGTAGTAGTAGAAGTCGTTGAGCGTTGCACCCCAGATGAGTCCGTTCGGCGTCTGCTTGCCAAGTTGCTGGGTGCCCTTCATGATCACAATCTTGCCGTGCGGTTCGCGAGGCCAGGTGCGAGAAATAAAGCGGGTCCTCTGAGAATCGTCGGGGGATGGTAGGTGCGTTTCGACAGCGTCTAGAAGAAGTGGTTTGCCTTTGTTCTCGTCTGCATGGCTGCAAAATATGAGAAGGAGCCTCCCTGTACGACGATGAGGATACGCACCTGGTCTCGGCAGCGCAGAACTCCTGCCCCACTATACCACATTCTCGCTCGGTGGTTGCAAAGCTGCCGGAGCAATTAGGACATGGAGGTAGAGAAGATCAAGAGTCACTCACGCGTTGCACTGCTGCTTCTTTTCACTCCCATTCAGCGCCGCCTTAGTTTTCTCCAGGAATCCGTAGCTCATTTTGGTTCGAATAAAGTTGATTGTTTGGTACAAAGAGGCGTTTCGCAGTGCAGCGAGTTTGATTTTCTCCTCGAACCCCTGCATTTATGAAAGATATAACGAGCGTCTCGTCGCCTTCTTTGTCGTAACACACACCTACGAAACGCAGGAATCTCGTCACTGGAAAACACCAACACCAACATTTCAGAGTCCCGGCGCCGCTTCAGCGCTAGCGCTCACAAGCTGCCATAGCTCGAGACCACTGGCAGTGTGAGATGAATTCTAGATTCCGTTGCGGGCTGACGGCCCCCTGGATCGCCCAGTGGTATCGACGTCGCTCAAAGTTCAGGATTGATTATGATATTGCTCTCAATACATTCTTTGCTGGAAGTTGTACCGCCCAAGTGCGATAACGGATGTTAACTGGTTCATTCGGGCTCCCAATAAACGACCGTGGTCGACGGCCAATCGGCGGGCAGTGTATGGAGCGCCGGACGTCGACAACCGGGACGATGGTGCATTCACTGCATTCATTGTCAAGGGTTGCAGTGACTAGATGAACTGCACCAGAGCGAGGGAGCCCGATAAATGAAATGTTATATTTATTTCCGCATGCCTCTGTCGGCGAGGTCGCAGACCAAAATCTCGGTGTAGGCCAGCGAATCTGGACCGACAGTATTGACCTATTGAACAATAAATACTCGTGAAAAATCAAGAACGAACAAAGAGAATTTCCAAAGAGAAAAAATAGATGTCGCTGGATTCTAGTAAGGGACGGCAAACAAAAGCGGCCGACTGCCCACATGTACAATCGCCAGCGTCGGTGTAGGGCTGTATGATAGTAACCAAGTGCGTAGGCAACTGCTAGTTCCTCTCAAACACCGGCAGATACGGCTTCCGGATATTATATGAGGGCTTCTAGATCAGTCACGGATGAGAGATGAGGAACAAATTGTACAGCGACTTGTTAGCAGATAGTTTGTTCATGCAGTGGAATTGGGGGAAATCTAGGTAAGTAAATTTGACATAGGGCGGGTCGTTTATACCCTTACAGAAGTAGCTAGTGAGTAATATTACTTGAATAGAGCATATTCGAAGCGGGTTTTTGACCCAAAACTGTGTGTAACAATGAGTAGCAATTTGTGTATTTTAATGCACAGATTCAATTGAGTGAGCAGCAACTCAATGGAAACCGATTGTGTATATCTTCGATATTCTGTGTATCGAAAACAACGGTTTTGGCCGCTTCGAATATGCTCTAATCCAGAGAGTGTGCATGAATATTCTACACCAAGCTACAAAGTTCCATATGCCGCCCGAGTCCGGTGCGGCTACGAACATGCCCGAGGCATGCCCGAGTAGGAGCACAGCCATGCTCGTCTTGCTCCCGCGTCGCCCCGCTCCAACACAACTGATCCGCTTTTCAAGGTTCAAAGCGCCCACACGAGTACATAGATCTTCTCACAGCCGTTTTCAGTCCATAGAATATACACTCCCAGTGTATGGCGGATATAGAGTTATTGAAGACCATCACCTCTGTTGTCGGCGGCGCCAATCGTCGGCGTTGAAACAAGTCTCTACAAGAAGCTTGAGCGGGGTGGGGATTCCGATTTCCGCGGCCGGTACGGTCGGAGAGCTGGAGTAAGTTACTGCTGGCAAGCCCGGGCTGCCCCGCCCAACGGCAAGCTGTGAAGCTGCGTACACCGACAACTTTGAATCTCCGGCCCACGAATAGCTTGAAATCAACTGCGCATTTTTATGCCTCGCCTCTTACAATAATAGTAGAAGGGATGCGGACAGGAAAAGGCTACAGAACCACAAGCGAACAAACGTTTCCACGGTTGTGATGCATGTGATGCCAGACAAAAGCATTTGTGGTTCAAGTCGAAGTTGGTGTTCTTCAAGGGTAGCGGGTACTTGGACGGCAACCCACCAGTTAGTACTAGATGTAACCCGACCAGACACGCAATTCGGCGGGGCTCGGAGCTTCGAAAGGCCCCATAATACACTCATAGCGCTGCATTTCACCTCCCCGAACACGAGAAAGCCGCCGACCGGCACACATAGGAGGCGATATGTGCCGTTTTAATGGGACCCGCAGCCCGAATCGTTCAAAGCGATTCATACTACCGCCCATACCCGTGACAGCGGCGACTCGGCCAACCAGTGGTGAGCATAGGCTACTCGGGATGTTCCCGAGATTTCTGTAAACAGATGGTGATATCGAATCGGAAGCGATACGTTTTCTGGCTGAGCGCTGAGCGCCCAACCTTGCCTTGAATCGGAATCACGACTAGCTGCCCAACTTTTGCACTCCCAGCCGGTAGGTTTTAGATTTGCTTTAGGGTTGAACGTTGAACGTCGACCGCACCGCTGGGCTCGTTTCGAAGCACCCGCTGTATTGCTGAAAGTCAGAAAACACGTTGGATCAGCTGGAGAATATTGTGCAGGGTATATCTGTGTGTTCAATATTGCGAGAAGTCCGGCAACGCGTTCGTCAAGTCATCCTCCGCCGGTTCGTCCAGCCGCTGCACATACACCTCCACTGCACCATCTTCCTCCCTCTCAACGGCCGTCGCGACGAGCTCGACGCGCCATCTCGCCTTTGCCGGTTGCGTCCCCGTCTGCCTCGCAGCGACCCCATCCGCGTCCTCCTGCTCTTGTAGATGATCCCTCAACGCTGAAAGCGTGCGGTACGCTCGCCCAATCCCGGGGAGAGGCGACCATTGCGGATTGGGTAACGCTGCGAGGAGCGCGTCGCGCGAGAGGGTATGGGTTTCGCGCAACACAAGGTTGTCGTCGAGCAGTCCGACAAATGTGGTGCGCGTATCCGAGAGGAGGGCGGAAAAGAACGCTTCTTTGAGCCGCATGGGGGAGATGGCGGAGAGAGCGGGTGCGGTGGCTGCGAGGAGCTGTACGGATGTTGGAGGAGCGCGTTCGACGACGTGTTTGACGGCCTGGGCATGTGCAGGGGAGACACACTCGACGGGAGATGCGATGAGAAGATTTAGCCCGCCGAGGGCGCGAGAGAGGACGGTGGTGGCTGTAAGGTGTGTGTTGCTTTTGGACGCGGATCGTTGTCTGCATGCATTGCGAAAGTGGATCGTCCGCGCCGGTACGGGGTAGCGCTTCCTTTCTGGGACGTGGTTGGCAAAGAAGAGGACCCCGTTGTGGATAGAAGCGGTGAAGGACGCGGAACGGCGGAGCATAAGCCTTCGGGCGGATGAGGATCGTCGATAGGCTAAAAAGACGCGACGCACTTGCATAGAGCGCTCTGCTCGGAGACGACATCGTTCCTGGGCAGCGCTTGGGAAATCCTCCGGTCCAGCGACGCGGCTTGGAGGAGCATCGGAAGATAGGACCGCCGCAGTGCGTGTGGGAGCACCCGCGTGGCGCTGGCAATGTTCGTCCCTATGGCGGGCGGTACGAACTGGGGGATAGGAACCCTCGTGGAGGGTAGGATACGCGTGCTGGTGCGTGTCTCGGCGACAGTGTAGCGCGACACTTGGATAGGGCGACCGAGGAGAGGTGCTCGGGGCGGGGACGAGGTAGGGTCGAGGGAGAGGAGTAAGATACGGTCGGTTATGGGTGCCGCCGGGTGTCCATTGGTAGCCACGCATCGCCTGAGGGACCGCTGCATAGGCCATTGACGCGCTTTCGAGCCGTGTCACATGTCTAGCAATAAGCCTTTCCTCACATTCACTGCCGATTTCAACGATACTGACGCCGCAGTGTGCAGCACATGAATCGTTTCGAAGACTTCTAGAGTAGGCGAAAGATGCACTCATATCCGTACGGTACATATCAGCCCACCAGTTCTTTGTCGCCAAACAGAGCGGCGATGTTCGGCGTCCTGTCGCGCTATCCTTGTACCCGGTAGCGATTTTCTTATCCACTAACGACAAATCCCCTAGTCAAGTCTACATGAATCCCAAGAAAGAAAGAACGAAACTAAACACAAGGCATGGGGATGATCTTGGACACCGACGGAGTCTTGAACAGCGTAACCTCCGCTGCCCTTCTATTCGTCAGCCCCGGCACTTCAACCACCGTTCCATTCGCCAAAGTCGCGTGGTTAAACCGCGGGATCTCCTGACTGGCAACGGTGTTGACGTCCTCCCCGGCGTTAAACCTTTTCAGCATCGTCGAGGTCTGGTAGTTCGCGCATCCAAGATTGAAAGCGAACGATGCGAGCGCCCCGAACTGGTTGTCGTTGAGCACTACGCGTGGACCGGTGTTAGCGGTGATGCAGCGTGTTGCGACGACGAGGTCGCTCTTCAGTAGAGCTTCCGCATTGGGTTGGGTGAGTGGGAAAGGAAACGGGACGTCGGAGCAGCTGGTGGGATGGCAAACATGCCCGTATCCAACATTCTGTGCCCCTTTTATGCGGGTAAGCCAGATATTCCTTTGTTCGAATTGACCTACCAGTAATTGGATCAGCTGCCGGGCTCTTGACTAGCCCTTCCGCCGTCTCCATCATGGAAATCGTCGCGCTATTCACCGTCGTGACACACTTGGCCGGATTGTTAATCGCCGTGCAGTTCACGCTCGGGTTGACGATGTTGTACTTGGGCGAAGTGTAGGCTATTGTCGATCCCGGACCCAAGCCCGCGTCAGTGAGGCTGTTCTTGTACGTCGCGCGTATCTGGAACGAGCTGTTTCCGGGGATTCCCAAACTGACGGGATTAATGGAGATGCTCCCAGTGAACAGCCCGTTCGAGTCTATAGCAAACGGCGCCCCGATCGACGCGCCGCTTGAACCGCTGATTACCTGCAAACTCAACCCAGAGATCTTGGTCCCCCCGGCGTTGAGACGATTCCGCCAGCTCCAAGCCACGAATATCCCGACGCTGCTCAGCGGGAATATTTGTCCACCGTGCGGGCGGCCCATAATGAAGAACGAAACCGGGTTGGTGTTTGGAACGAATGCGTCAGGGCGCAGACCCGCGCCGCAGCCAACGTCGATGGTTGGCTTTGTCCAGGTGAGGTCCGCGCCACGCGCAGAGATGTCCTGGATCGTGACGTTGGTGCCGATGGTGGTGTTCACGATACTATGGACACGAAGGTGGTATTGTCCACTCGGCAGCGTCGAATCCAAAGTGATGGAGGTGGCGGTCGTAGAGGTGACGCCCATTGCTACATGGCCATTCAGTCTGATAACGAAAGAGAGGTAAGTAGCGCACAGAGAACGTCCATCACGACGTTGCTCGCCGCTGCCGCCGTCCCTTGCATCAACTCGACTGTCGCAGTTGAGGTTGAGAACGTGAACGCCAGCTCGACGCCATTCGATTGGATAATTTGCCAGGTCAAGCCCAAGCCCCAGAGCTGGTCAAAAGACGTGTAGTTGAGGTTTGTAGGTCCCACGAGCCGGAAATTCTGGAGGGTGTAGGGGATCTTAGCTTGCCCGAGGGCAAGTTGAGCCAGAGAAGCGATGGCGGCGCTCAGTAGGAGCCGCATGTCGAATGCTCAAGCCCCCCACTCTCTGGGAGCTATATACGCGTCGTAGAAGACCATGGGCCCTGATAGACATCTGTTTTTGCACGTTCAATAAAGCCGTAAAAAGTGGTGTTGGGCAGCTGTAGTCTGTCACTCCTTCCAAACCTGAAAGCCTATTGGACTTGTTTCGATCCCGAGATCTGTCTTCCAATGTTATGTGGGTTGCGCGGTGCCGGTGTCGCTTGTTGGTAGCGTTCATCTAACCAGGCGGCAGCTGCCAAAGTATAGCGTTCTTACGACAGTTGAGAACCCGCGAAGGGGCCAAATAGAAGGACAACAGCAACGCGCGATATCAACTTACAATTGAAGTCCACCACCTTGGAAGTTGGAACCAACAAAGATGATTTTCTAGTCAAGCATGTGCCCTTCAAAGACTCTTCAGACCTTTTGATTGCTTCTAAATTGCTTCTGTACTCGACGGATAGCCGCGTCAGGTTGAGAACGCGGTGGTGGTGGTTGATCAAATTAACACCTCCATGAAATGGTGAAATAATTCTACATGCCTACAAAAGGCATGGAGATAATCGCCCGACACCGACGGTAGGTAAATAGTCGCCATCCCTGGAACCTCAACAACCGTTCCATTCGCCAATGTCACGGGTTGAACCGTGGGATTTCCTAGCCAGTAAGCCTCTGCGCTTGACGCCCTTGTGTAATATCGAATCGTAACACCCAAGATCGAGCTCGCGGAGAAGCGTATTACTGAGTTGGGGACCTGGTCATGTTGAAGCTGGTACGCGTTCGCCTTGATCGAAATCTACTACGATGACCATCCAGAACGCCGTAGTAGATGGGCTTGAGGCGCTACTCATCGACGCGCACAAGGCCAAAGGGTGTTATTGGGCAAGCGAGGAGCCGCTGTGGGTGACTTGGTTGTTGGAAAAGTTCGGTATGAGCCTTGTGTATCGACGTTCTGCTCTTCTGAGCGCGCCTTGCAGTCACCACAATCCCAGCGCTGCTCCCTTCATACCACCGCTCCCTCAACTCACACATCGCACTCGTCGACACGCTTCGAAGTCATTCAGTTTCGTTCGAGGACGCGCGTGTCGCGTTGGCCAAGTGGATTGAGCAGCCGTGGTTGGAGAACGACGGGTGGGAGGCGGCATGGGAGGATCTGTGCGCGGCGGAGGTAGACAAATGGGCAATCGCGCGGTAAAGGTAAGGGTGTTCACCTTTGCCATCTACCAATGAACAGCACAGCTTTACGCGATGTCGGCTAACTCTCGAGCCAACTTCCTTATTGCTGCCTGGTAGCTTGATTGTATTAATGCAGGGTTCCCTCCTCCAAGCTCCACTCCAGCCTACAAACTGACTCCCTGCCTCTTTGTAATCCCTTGGTAATACTTATGCCGACAATCCAACGCGCGTCACAACTTCGGGCCGATGTGGGTCGCGCTTGCCTATAAAAACGTCAGGTTTCTGTCAATGTGAACGGTAAAGAGTTCTCGCTATGGCTGCTACTCCTCAGAAACGCATGGAATATGGTAAGGCCCCGAACTACTCTGAGAAGAGATCTAATCATCTCTACGTATTAGTTCGCCTCGGTTCATCCGGCCTGAAAATTAGTAAAATCGTGCTGGGTTGCATGTCCTATGGCAAGTCGACAGTTTATCTCCCTTCCCAGTCTCATAGCCGTTCAGGAAACGCAAATTGGATGGGTAATTGGGTCCTTCCAGAAGAGGAGGCGAGCAAGCACATCAAGGCCGCGTTGAGTTGCCTTTTCACTGGTGACTAGCAGGTGTTAATGCTCCCAAACCCAGTTATGACGCTGGTATCAACGCGTTCGATACCGCGAACGTTAGTGCCAGCTGCTCGAGTTTATCTGCGACAAGCTAACGGTGATCAGATCTATTCCAACGGTCTCAGCGAGGAGGTCCTTGGGCGTGCACTCAAGAAGCATGACATCCCAAGGTCAGAGATTACTTTCGAACTTGCGGCAAGTTTATTGAACCAAGATCCAGAGAAGAAGTGGTCATTATGACAAAAGTTTACTTCGGCCTCTCCCGCGATCCTAACGAAACGCTCTACAACACCGACATGGAGGCCAAGGGATACGTGAATCAATACGGACTGTCGCGCAAACATATTTTCGATTCGGTCAAGGCCAGTCTGCAGCGCCTCCAGTTGGACTACGTCGACGTTCTGCAATGTGCGTACCGTCGCATTTATGATTCTGGTGGCTGCAACTCACATTCTGCGTCAAGGTCACCGTTTCGACGATGATACTCCGATCGAAGAAACCATGAACGCGTTGCACGATGTGGTAAAGGCAGGATATGTCCGATACATTGGCATGTCCTCCTGCTACGCCTACCAGTGTAAGTCCGACGTGTTCGGTTTGAAAATATTTACTGATAATATTCAGTTCATGCGATGCAGAGTAATAGCCAGCCTAGGGCCTCCATCTGCTCTTGCTTACATTCCCACAGACTACGCGATAACCAACAAGCTCACCCCGTTTATCAGGTTCGTGTCTTTGTGCTTACTTTCAATTCACTGATTGAACCAGCATGCAAAACCACTACAATCTCGTCTACCGCGAGGAAGAGCGGGAAATGTTCCCGACCCTCAAGGCTCGTGCTGCTCTTTGCGAATAGCCCATCTCTGATGTTCGCCTAGCTCTTTGGTGTCGGCGCCATCCCGTGGTCGCCGCTAGCCCGTGGAGCGGTCACGCGTCCGATAGAACAGCAACTAAAGGGAGCGCAGACGACGCGCGCCGAGACGGACTTGTATGTCGCCGTCTCACCATCGATCAAACACTGCGTCTGACTGTTTTCAGTATGCCTCCAACGGTGTACACCCAGCACATCTCGAACCGAACCGTTATCGAGCGGTTCGTCCCCGTGTCTATTCTCGTCGCGCGCTATCTTGACTCCCTTGGCTAGCGTCGAGGAAATTGCTACCAAACACGGTGTCAAGATGGCGCAAATCGGAATCGCGTGGATGCTCGCCAAGGAGGGCGTATCTGCGCCCATTGTTGGCACCACATCGTTGAAGAACTTGTTCGAAGCTGTTGGTGGGTCAATCTATCTTGTTGCTTCCCTGCAAGCGCTTACGGGGGTACTTAAAGACGCAATCCAGATCAAACTGACGGCGGAAGAGATCAAGTATTTGGAGGAGCCTTACCAGCCGCTGCCCGTTCTCGGGATAGCCTAGATAATGACTTCGTACGAACCATAGAAATATATCTAGAGTATAAGTTGAACCGTGGGATTTGATGAGAAAGTAGCTGCTGTTTCGCAGTTCAAGTCAGAGCAAGCCTCAAGAGACAATTCCGAGACTCGACTGAAAGCTATTGATAGTAAATGGTAGGCGTAGGAGCTTGGAGTAGTCAATGCCAGCAGATAATTTTCTATAATCCCCGACACCGACGGTAGGTAGGTAGCCCTTTCTTCTTGCAGCCCCGGAGCCTCAACAAGCGTTCCATTCGCCAATAATGTCGCGGGGTTGAACCGTGCGACTTCCTAACGAGTAACGGGCTGCGCTTGACGCCATGGTGTAATATTTCTGGTAGAAATTTCACAGACAAAGAGGTCTATAAACGCGTCAAGTTCCTTTCCAACGCAGTTACGGAGAACACGTACGCGTCTGAGATTTAATCAAGAACATCTACCTGACTAGCGCCCCGTCAGAATTTGGGTCATTCGCGAAGGGATATCTCAAGTCAAAAGGTGGTCAAGATACAAATGCGATTTCATTCGAGCTGCTCTCTTCTACTCGTACTCTTTGTTCTGGTTCTACGATCAATCTACGATGCTATGGTTGGGTGGGTGACTATCAAAATGCGTGCAGGGAGAATATACGTGATACAGTGCTTTGTTTGTGTTCGAATTCTGCGGGTCGGATCGGTCTTGTAATACGAGCTGTAATCGTGCCAAAAAGTAATGCTGGTGTAATCTTATGCATGCATGCCAAAAGAAAGAAGGAACGAACGGCTTTCAGCGCCATCCAAAGCGCTCTTCCTCGCCACGGTTGTACGCCCGGCTGGATCCCTTGGAGCGCGAGTACGAGGAGGAGGAAGAGCGATGATGCGACGACGACGACGACGGAGGCGGCCCGCGGCCATTTGACTTGGAGTTGTTCGAGCGTTGGTGGGAGTGCTTTGAGTCGTTGTTGTTCGGATAGGACGCCGCGGCTTGGTACTCCCTCGCCCATGGTTCGAGCTCCATCTCGGCCTCTTCCACCGTCACGCCCGCCTCTGCGAAATGCTTCACCACCTCCTCGATGCGTATTCCAGCGCCACCTCCCTCGGGCACACGGTACGGCCGACGGACTGCGAGGTTACCGGGAGCAGGCACCAGTCCTTCGCGGCGTAAGAGGTCGCGATACATCCCTGGGGCAGCAAACATCCCGACGGCAACCGACACCCACTCGTTCCGCAGGTTGCTGTCACCATCCGACCCAACCGTCGGCCGCAGACGCGCGACAGTACGGCTCGCCTTGAGGTCGTCGAACCGGGGACTGCCATCCGCCTCGCGACGGACGCCGCGCGGCCAGCTGCTCTGGTGCACAGACAGATACGCGTGCCAAACTTCAACGGGATCGTCGGCGCGCGGGTTGTTGGGACCGTGCCCGTGTGTCGAGCCAATCGAGTGGTTTGGTCCAAGATGCAGCGAGGAAGAGTGGTGGTGGGGATAGTACGACGAGGACGTATGCCCCTGTGGGGCATCTGGGTTGCGCCAGTTGGCGAGGATGTAGCGCTGCATGTCCGTTTTATGCTCGCGCGGCGTATTGTGTGCATCGGTGCAGAGAATTTTGACGCGCGCCAACGCATCCTCGTTGCCCGGCTGGTGGGCTTTGCTCATGAGGAGCTGCAGCTGGCGGAGCGTCTTGGGCATGCGGTTCGAGTTGGTCGAGAGTGCAGCGCCAGCAACGATGTCGGGACGTGGGGGAAGAAGCAGCGCGGGACGCGGAACGGGGTCGTCTTCCGGTCTCCAGTGACGCGAGGCGTCCATCTTGAGAGTGGGAGGAGAAGCAACGGGCACCCTCTCGGTGAGGAGGAGCTCCGCGACACGCTTTCTGAGCGCATCGGTCTCCGCCTGCGAGTCACGCAACTGCGACTGGACATGAGCGAGCTGGGAGGTCGCCTCGCGGGCCTCTGCACGCAGGCGCGCCACGAGAGCCGCGGCGTCAACTTTCGCAGCCTCCAATTCGTGGATGCGAGCCTGGTCTTCGGAGAACTGACGGCGGCGGCCGTCAGCGAGTCCTTGAGCGACGCCGTCGTTGTAGAAGACGTCGAGCTGCTTATCGCGCTGAGCGATGGCCTGCTCGAGGGAGGCGGACTGGTCGGGGGACGTCTTTGCGTCCGATACGTGGGACTTGTATGTGCGGCACGTCGGGCAGTCGGAGGTGTGGACGACCGCGTATGCGAGGTCGCATTCCCAGTGAAGGGCTGCGGTGGCCTCTGACTCGAGAGGACGAGGGCGTTTGAGGGTGCGCCCGGGCGAGGCGGTGGCGGTCGAGATGGAATAAACAGAATAGGCAGAGGGAAGGGAGGCGACGAACGACGACGATTCCGAGTCGAAGCCCGAGTGTCTGGAGCTGGGCGAGCTGCGTGGTTGGGACACAGGCGACTGGTAGGACGAAGAGTCGTTGCTGGACGTCTCCGAGAACATGCTCGTCAAGCAAGCAAGAAGAAAGAACGAATAACCAGAACCTGATCCCAATTTTTTGCCTTTAAAGCTTCGCGAATTCCTTCCGCGGAGCCGACCAAGAGCTACCTTACTGTAAATACGCGTCCCTTACAATCTCCGACGCCGCCTTGTACTCCTGTGCCTCGTCGACCTTTAGTCGCTTGGCCGGAGGGAAGAAGTCGTCCACCTCCATAGTATGGTCTACCCCGTTCCCGTTCACCACTACCGCGTCCTCCTTGGCCGGCTTGGGGTTGTATTTGTTGGCCAAAAAATTCAGATACTCGAGACTATGCCGCGGTCCCGGAACCCGCGCCATAAACTGTGGCGGACCCGGGAACCAGAGCACCTCTCCCGTCTGTGGGTCGCGCTCAAAGTGTCGGACTTCATCCAAAATGAGTAAACGGGCACCAAAGACGCGTAAAACACGCACCCGTCTCCGCGGGCAACTCCTCCTGCCCGGATACCGCCATTCCGCCAGCAGTCGTTACCGATCGGTCCGACACGAACGGGGCCCTACCGCGTCGGGGCGAGAAGCGAATTGGACGTTCGAAGATGTCGAGAACCTCCTTGTCCGTGCCGCCACCACCCTTAGCGCTAAACCATTCTGCCCGGCGAATATGCCGCACACGACCACTCCCGCCGTCGTACCGATACCCACACACGTACAATGGCCAACCAGGATACCACTTTGGTGCACGAGGTCTTCCACGAGACGCGCTGGAGGAATGTTGGCATGCAACACGCTCGATAACATCGACGACGTGGTGGTGGGACAGCTTGTCTGTCTGCACGATCTCGCCCTCGAATATATCTCCCCGCTTTCGCGTTTCGGGCTTCATGAGGTGTTTAACCTGAACCGCAGTCATAAAAACGTCGTTCCAAGGAGAAGAAAGACAAACCTCATCTGCTCGCAGATACCATCGGACGCTAACACCCGCTTCGCCAGTATCATCTTTCCAACACGCAGTAATGCGGCACACGAGTGGTCGACCACGGCCAAAGCCCATGGTATTATCCCCAGGCTCACGTCCGGGGACAATATGAACAAAGTCACCGACGCGGATCGCGAAGCCCTTGTATACGATAGCCTCCACTGTCTCCTTGCCAGGCTCCGTGAGAGGTACCGCGTATGATATTGGTTCTGAAAAGGGCAGGACGGCGGGGCAGCGTTTGGAGGACAGCTCGTTCGCGAGACGCTGTAGAACATTAAAAGACGGGACAAATTTGTACCGTGAATGCAAACCTGTAGTGCAACGACTTTGGCCCACTCGTCTCCTCCAACCCCAGCAAGTGTGTCCGCTTTCTCGAGATAAAATCGTCGGCCGCTTTCGAGCAACTTGGCGATATCGAGGTCAAATTGTCGCGATGAAGTATAGTACGTTTTGCTGCGTGACCGGCTCTATCGATGCTCAGCAAGAAGCCGTGCAGAAGGAGAGAGGCGAACATCGAGGAGTTTGAATGTTATTCCAAGCTGCAAGACGCGTGAACGACGAACAAATAACAGAAAAGAACCAGAACATACCTTCTCCTCTGGCATTCCTGGCTCGAGCACCGCCGACAACTTGGCACCGCTGAATGTCCAGCGTCAGCACAAGTGCGCTGATAATTGAGGAAACACGTACCTGGCGTCCTTGTAAGCCTTCAACGTTTGCATAATCTCCAAATGGCGCTCATGCTTCACATCCTCCATCCAACCGCCTTCCGCGCTCGTATCTCCGACGAACTTTGGCAGCCCACGTTCGAGATGGCGCAGAAGCTGTATGTCGGATGGCCCGCTATTCGGAGGTTCTGGAACTATAGCCTCGTCCTCCGTGTCCGAGTCTTGCGGTGCCACCAGCACCGGGGCAACGGGAGCAGTCGCGGCCACGGTTGGTTTCACCTCTGCGGTGGTGCCCGATGCAACGACAGCCGCGGAAACCGGCGTCGGTGCATGGATGGGCGGATCGGCTGAAGACGACGGTTCGTCGTCCTCGTCTTCTTCGGGCTCAGGCGCTACCGCATACCTCTTCTGCGCAGAGTTTGGCGGAGGGGATTCGCGTCCTGGCGGGAGATTCCTTGCTTTCCACTCGTTTTGCAGCATCGTCTACCCAATGTTCAGTTGCTTGCTCGCATGAGCCACAGAATTGCGCACCTTGAGAATAGTTGCATCCCTTGTAATCTGGCTGCCCTCCTCGTTGTAGTAGATTGCATTCCCTGGGAGCGGATGAGCATCGTTTGGCACGAACAAACGGCCACGCACAAAAGACCAACGAAATGTCGTTGTACGCATCCACTGGCTGTTTATACTTGTTCTTCTCGAGGTTTTGGCGTATCTGGTCCAGGGATCGAGGTGCAGGAATCACGTCGTAGTACTCTGGATACGAGTTGCGGTCGACGATTTCGAGGAACATGCCTGCGAGCTGGCGTTTTCGGGGGGAGCCCGTGGCGGAGGTTATGCCGTCGAGAATATCGAAGATGTGTTGCTTTTGGAGGGCGCCGATAGTCATAACGCGTGTAGGGTGGACGCGACGCGGTTGTGGTTGAGTCGAAGTGGGATCAAGGTCACGCAACCCTCGCTTTGACCTTGTCCGCAGCATGCGCAGATGGGTCCTCACTGCGCTCTTCTGGAATCTAGTTTCTGCTGAACAAACTGTGCTTCAAACTGAGCCTAAACACGTCTCTACTGCACCGTTCATCTTCAACAGTCTCTCTGGCCTCCTCACCCAATGGTGTGCAGCTATACACCTGGCTCTGTTCTCCCGTAACCACAGCGATGCAGGCCTAATACCGTTCATCCAAACGGTTCAAGGTTCAGCTACCTAGGAATACGCGAATCTCAACTTGTTCAGGCCATTCCATCGTTCCCGGCATCCTACACCCATTCACTCTTCTCTACCACGCAAGAGAAGACCCCGACTTGCCACCCTCACCCGAATGGCTTGCCTATGACCCCGAAATGAGCTTTGCTATCATGGTAACGCGTGGCGGACCCACATATCTCGCAACCTATCGAACTTTGGCGCCGGCCAATGTCGTCTATTTCGACGGTCATTCTGCCCCGATAACAAAATCCGATTACTCAGTGAAGCCACAGGAATGTCTGCTGCATGGGGACCGGGCTGGCTTGACTCACAACACATGTTCCTCTACGGCGCGTCTCCAGACGCCAACAAGGACATCCAGTGGTGGGACGACTATGGTCGTGCCGAAAAGCTTTGCGAGTGGGCAAAGGCTCGAAACGTCGACGGAATAGTACGAATGAACGCTGGCTTGTAAGTGTAGCGAAATCCACGCGTTTCTTGCTGATGTCCAGTACAGCGAAGTAATTTGGTGCGACTTCAGTTCCCCAAAGCTCCAGCTCGTTTCGCATCTCAATATAACGCCACCTGGTACGCCTGAGGCGAGTAAATTGCCTCGATGGCCGCCAGGGCGCTTCCACGATATCCCGCTATTTGATGAAGATGAACGGCCAGAACGAGTTCTTGACCGTGCACCTCCTGGAGAGGACGACCGGCGCCCACCTCCCCGCGGGCCAGGTGGTGGCGAAAGAGGTCCTCCTCGACGGCCGAGCCGCCCCCGCATATCGGAACTCGCTCTTACAAGCAACCTGGAATGGGTCCGCGCCGCCTCGCACCGGTCCTTCTCCCCACAACCGCACTTGACTGTCTTTCCAGCCGGAATGGTGACGTATTATCATCCTCGTTTGACAAGTCTTCTGCCCGACCGAAAGGCCGACCGAAACGATCTCCCGATGCGTGCTCATCGCCTCGTCAACATCTCCGACAATGATGCAAGGAGTGTTGTTGAGGAATTCGACTCCGTCCTGGCCCGTTCATTTGGGAACGGATCCGGCATGGACTGGACCGGTACAGCTCTAAGCATCGTCGAATACTGGGGCACCCGCGTCTCCCACATGCACGCTCTCCTCCTCAACGCGTCCGAACCAACAGCAAACATCACCGCTTCCCTCCCGTCAATCCGCACCCTCGCGTACACGCTCATAAACCCGTACATGCAACCAGGTTCATATCCCGACGCGTCCGGATGGGAGCTCTTCTTTGGCAGCAGTGGCGTCGGTAACGTGACCGCCCTAGATCGTTGTATCCACCAAACAACAGCGTTCCTATCCGAGCTGAAGCATCTGCAAACGCCGCAAGAGGCGCTGCTCCAGGAATCTATCGAGACGGTGCTCAAACGACTTTGCAACGACGTACGCGACAAATGACCTACCTGATCGAGTTATCTAATCGTCCTAGTTTGGCACAATCTTTGCAGAGAGCTCCGACCTCGTCCAACAACCCATAATCGGATTAGTCCTGCAATGGCTTAAACGCATCGAGGCGCTCATGCAGTGGCTTGACTGGAGTGTCTGGCTCCGTTGTAACGAGGTCTGTCCTCGAGACGTGCGTGTTATCGCTTTATTCTGTCGGTCACTTTGACGCCTTTGTATAGTATGTCTGTTCCACGCCTGTATGGCCTATCGCATGGATGTTCCGTCGACCTGGGGAGGAAACTGACGACGATTTGAAGCCGCGGTGTATCCGAATGGCTGTCTAGATGTGCGATTAGATGAAGTGGACGCAGTTGATGCAGTATTTTTGACGGCCCTCTCGTACAACATCGTCTTGGGGCAAGTCGATCCGGACCGGGACACATAGGTCACGAGTGGCCGACTTCAAGGCGAAAATTCCACCAGTTTATATGCGTCGTGTCCACGCAAATTCCTATGTGGGACAAAATATGTGCTGTTCAAGAAGGGGAACTCGATTGCGTTCCAACTTGGACTGTTGCATGTTTGCCGACAACAGACGCTTATGAAGAACTTGGCAAGACCGCGGCCGAGGACGAGGCGGTCACTCCGCTCATCTTTTTCACGAGGCGGGTCACTCCGCTCATCTTTCGCAGTACGCCCAACACCATTCAATCGCTGGATGGGTACTTAAGCTTCCTCACACTGGCATCGGGTATCCATCGCCACACCGCGGAATGCACCAGGTCAAGAGGGCGAGTGCCAGGGCCCTCGTCTCAATGCCTGGGAGCCAGACAGAGGAACAAGTCATAACGCTCTTCAAGGACGCAGCTGCACGACACTCACTCTCACCTGCGCAACGAGTCCGTGCTTCGATACAGAATTGCCAGAGGATTGCGCGAGTGTATGGTGAGTGAACCTTTATAGTCGCTGCTCTGAATTTATCTGATATTCGCCAGACCTCGGTCTCCACGATATCGAGTCGCTGTCTCCGAAATTCTGGAACTTCCATTGCCACCCAATCGTCTGGGTGGACGGCGGAGCGATTACCTTGCTCTCCATCCAGTTCAACCTCGTCATCGGCACGATTCTCGATTGCGTCGGGCAACGTCCGGACTTGGAAGCTCTTCTGCAAGATCTCTTGAAATATCGCGTATCGTGCGTTATTATCTTGGGCTTTGTTGCTTCTTTGTTGAACTGCGAGTAGCGGCCAATTCTGCTTGACAGAATTGAACCATGGACTGGATGCCGCGAATCTCGAAACAACGGCCGAGGAGCTCGAAGATGGGTCGGGGTTCGTCCTCAATACGCCTCACGACGGAGCAGCCAAGTCAGTCTCCTCCAACAGCCCCAAAATTACGACGCTAATCAAAAATGGATCCCAGATTCATGCCGCCGACGGTTCCATGCGGCATCCCTTGCATAGCCGTGGTCATGGCACGGCTTGTAAGAAGAAAAGTCGACCTCGGAGTGCGTCCGTTTTTGGTCAAGCTCAACGATGGGGAACATATGTCCCCGGGCGTCGTAGCAAGGTAATCATCTACACTTTCTTTGTTCATAATCTGAGCCCTAAATTAGACTCTTGCCAAATCGTGGCGGATCATCTCCGGTCGCGCATTCCCTAACCTCGTTCACGAACGTCCGCTTGCATCCGACTTCTCTCTTGAGTCCGGGCGGCTCTCGCGAACCCATACCCTTCCGCACTACGATCCGACGCGTCGCAATTGGCTCCCTCGCGCTCTCGGGTGTGTCCATTCCTGGCTTGGCTCATGCGGCGACAGTCGCAGCACAATACAGCCAACGTCGATTGACACGCAGCGGCGGCGTCGAATTCCCCATTATCGCGTTCCCCACACAGCACGCGCCGATCCTCATCGCCTTGGCGCAGTCCTTTGTTCTCGCCGCATTTTACAAACGCGCTGCGGAGGTGTTTGCTGTGAATACCGGAGACCTACATGCGCAACATGGGATTGCGACGTGCTTCAAGGCCGTCGCGGCGCGCCATGCGCTCGATGGGATGCTAGAGCTGTCCGAGCGGTGCGGGGCCCAGGGCCTCTTCAACTACAATAAGATTTCAGAGATACACGTGTGTTCTTCTGTCCTTCTGTGTCAATATGTTCCTCACTAAATGTCCAGGCCGACTTACGAGGAAACGCGATCGCTGAGGGAGACATCCTCGGTCTCTCCATTCGTACGTGCCCATTGTCATCCAGCCCTCCCCCAGCTCATCGGAGACGATAGGTCTTATCAGCGAGCTCCTCCAAGGCAAATACACCCTCGACGCGTTCCTTCCTCCCTCAGAGCACGACAACCCTCTCGCTCGACACGCAGCGGGCCTCCTCGCTTCAGCGCGAACAACCCTCCACCAAAGCTGCAATGGAAACCACCGCTCCCCCGAATTCGCGCGCCTCGTTCTCCCGCGATGCCGTCCCATCACCGAAGCGCTTGGCATGCACTATGCGTACGCTGCCGCTGTATCCGCCGGACTGGACGCGCGTATAACGCGGCTGTACCTCACCACTGCGATGCGCGCGGACGAGGCGTGGTATGTTGAGCATCTCGGCGCGTGTACGGACGCGCTGTTCGAGGCGCAGGCGGAGGCTATCGCGGATGCGCTGCCGTTGTTGGGAGAGTGGGTCGCGCGGGGCGGGGGCGGAGAGGTATGCTACTGTGCCGATTGTAACGAAGGAGAAATGGGGGGTGTTTGCTGCTTCGTTGGATGAGTTTCGGGAAAGACCATCGGACAAGGAGGAGATTATTCGCAGTCGGTTGTAACTTGAAATCACGCCAATGCAGACTGGTCTCACAATTTGTGACCGTCTTGCTTTCGTCGGCCAAAGCAAACCTCACTCTGGATTTTTCACGCTCAATTCGCGACGAAAACAAAGAGATTGCAACAGAGTATCATTGGGTTGCGTAGCGAAAGCTATAATGAACTACTGGTACGATGCAGTAAAAGGCGAAAACAAACACCCGCATGCAGCTGTCCTGCAACAGCCAGCCACACACGAGGGATATCGATATCGTCGAGCGCTTAGAGGATGCCGGCGACGAGGCCGAGGACAGGGCTCAAGCCGAGCTTGTCCGCAAGGCTGAAGGTCGGGGCAAGAATGGGCGACGCAGCGGCGAGGAGGCCGTTAACGAGGGGTGCCGCGGTCGCGAGGATGGGGTTGAGCGCGGCGGTGGCCGTGTTAAGGAGGGGCTGGATGTCCTCGGTGAGGCCGGTGGATTGAGCGATAGCGAAGACGGAGTTGAGCGCGCCGTAGGTCGTCTATGAGCACATTCATTAGGTGCGAGGGAAACTGAGCGCAGGACAAAGAGACGTACGGTCAAGACGGGTTCCAAGAGTTTCGCAACTCCGGTGGCGTCGACGACGCCCTCGGCGGTGCCGAGGATGACCTCGAGCGGCTGGCCGGTGAGGGCTGCGATTTGCGAGACCGCCGGGGTGACTATACCAGTCAACTCATCGACGAGAGTGCCGACGGTGTCGGCGGTAAGGTCCGACGCAGTGATAGCGTCTAAAATAACGCGTTAGCAAGCAAAGTGTAAACTGGCGGACAGCACGCACTCAGGGCGTCCGTTACGGGCGTCAACTCAGTGAGAAGGCCGGTAAGGATGTCGGGAATAGACGCGAGCTCGCGCTTTTGGACAGCGACGGGAGCGGCGTTGACGAACGCGGAGAACACGAGGGCGACGAGGGCAAAGGAGCGCATTGTTAAAGGATAGTGGGGTGTCGAGAGACGGTGGGTTTGGTTGGTGTGAGGGTGGTACGACGAGGAGCCGATGAATTGGATGGGGAACTCGCCAAAATTTATACGCCGGCCCTCTCGTACAGCGTTGTCTTGGGGATGAGATGGACACATTCAGAGCTCCACAAAGATCACAGAAGAGCTGTTTGCCGAAGGGGTCCGCTTGTGCGACCGACCCTTGACCGACCCTATGGGGTGCTTTGTGTTTGTTTGCGGACGCCGCGCACGCGAGGGTGGACTTGCAGAGGCGCGGCTTAGCGTCCAGTCGCAAAACCGGAATGTCCGAAGAGGTGTACCAAACTACATGAGCTGAGAACGGCGGCGGCTAGATCGGCTTTGCCCCATAAAACCGAGATTGAGGTGGAGCTGTTGCAAATGAAAGCGGCAGGACGGGGGACCGTGAAAGGTTGGAACAGCGACGCGCAGACGCTCGGCGTTCCGACGAGGGTCAGCGTTTCTGAGTTGTGGCCGGATACGACCATGGTGAATGCGGCATGCCGCAGAGAGCTGGTTGGTTCGTGAATGGACGTGAGTAAAAGGGTTGCAAGACGGATCAACGAGTTCAAGTTGTCCCAATCAGATCAAGCTTCTTTGTGCATCCCCACACCACTTGGAAGTCGCGCTGAAAATCGCAAAATTTGTAGGCGCGTCCAAGGCGCGTCTCAAGCGCGTCTATCCGGACGGTCGCGGGGACCATAGGTCATGAGTGGCCGACTTCAAGGCGAAAATTTCACCAGTTTATACGTGTCGTTTCCACGCAAATCCCTATTCTGGGACAAAATATGTTGCTGTTCAAGACGGGGAACTCGATTGCGTTCCAACCTGGACTTTTGCATGTTTGCCGACAACAGACGCTTCTGAAGAACGCTCCAAACTCCAGCTCCACCGCGCGAATTCGAAGCTCGTTCAACGACACCGCATCAGTTCAGCTCCACAAACAAATCCCATAAAAGGCGCCTCTACTCACAAACATTCCTCACAGACCTCGTCTCTGTTCCCTCTCAGCTCTCAACGACCACCCCAACCCACACTCTTTCCCCCACACACTCTTTTTACTGAGAAGATGCTGTCCTTCGCGCGCCTCGCTACTCTCTCCTTCTTCGCCGTCTCTGCCCTCGCTGCGCCCGTCAAGCGCAACGTCGAGGACGCAGCCACGACGTCGCTCTCCTACGTTATGGAGACGCTCACGGCGAAGATCACCCCGGTGACCGACGCGATTTGTACGCGCCCTTCCGCTTCTCCATACCTGCATCTGACGCGTCCCCAGCCGCCATCTCCGCTGACGAGGCCGACCTCCTCGCGGCCGTCTCCCCACTTACGGCGGAGCTCACGAGCATTCTCAACGGGGCCGTCGCTGAGATCTCCGACCTTGCGGGCCTCCCGGTGAGCGAGGTCCTCGCGGCCGCTGACGGCACCGTCCTCAGCGTTGCCGACGTCGCGGGCATCGTCGCCCCGGTCATGGTCGTGCGTGTCTTCCTTCTTTAACTTCTTTCTTGTTACTTACGTTCGTCGCTTAGACTGTCATCGACGCCCTCAACTCCGTCCTGGCCATCGCCCAGTCCACCGGCGTTGTTGACACCGTCGAGCCTGTCCTCCAGACCGTTGGGTATGTTCTTATTCTGCGCCCTTCTTTCTGTCACTTACGTATTTTCCTAGTGCTGCTCTCAGCCCCGTTCTTACCACAGCGGCACCCATCGTCGACGGCCTCATCGTTGCCGCCGCACCCATCCTTGTCCCTGTCCTCGGCACCGCCGACCTCCTCGGCCTCGGCCCCGTCGTTGGCCTCGTCAACAACCTCGCTGGTTCTCTGGGCCTTTGAGGGTTAACGTTGATCGTAGATACCCGTGTTACTCTTCATACCAAGTAGCTGCGCCCGCTGCGGCTTCATGACTCGGATTCTGCGTTTTTGAGTGTCATTTGCCTGCTCGCTGTCAATTCGCTGCTCGGCGGTGCGTTTCTCGCGCTTGGAACTCCTGCCCTTTTTCTGCGCCATCACGTAGGAGTTGAACCTCGTAAATTGCGAAAAAAAAAATATGAATCTACATATTCCAGCAGTTCCAATTTTGCCTCTGCATCCATCGCGTCTCCGGCATTCTGCCTTCTGCGGCTAAACTCAAACGTTTCTCTTTGTTCATCTTCTCATCAACGACAGCTTACAGCATACAACAAACATTGATTAACACAGAACAGTCGCGCCCGGCTCACACTCCTCCACTGCCCGGTTGAGAAAATCGTCAGTTCTGAGCTACAACCACAGCGCCATTGGCAAAGAAACAACACTGGTACTCACGGCACATGTTCGAACAATCAAGGCTGCAGCCTTGGTCCACTGGATTATAGATACGCGTTAACAAACCGATAAGGGGAAGAAAGACCCGAAAGCGAGACGCACCTCCGCCGGTACCGGGATCGATGCACGAGAGGACGCAGCCCCCGTTGCAGGCGAAGAAGAAGCCGGAGTCGGGGCAGCAGGTGCGTTTGGTGAGCTCGCTCGGCACGGTGGACGCCGTGGCGCCGTGGGCGGCGAGCATGGCGAAGAACGTGAGGACTTGGAGGGTAGCGGAGAACTTGAAGTGCATCTAAACAAATAAAAAGGTAAGGTCGGGTTGTTTAGTGTTGTGAGGGAGACTCGGACCGTTAGGATTGAGCGTTCGAGGGTTGGAATGCTCTACCTCTCGGTATGGACGAGTTTTATATAGCCCCAGATAATTTTTAGAGCACCGCCCAGACCAGGGTTATTTGTTGGAGTAACGACCTCTGCACGCACTAGCATGGCCGCTCAAAGTCCAAGTGGATTTTCAGGACTCGGACACGGCTATGGGACTCCGCGATTTGTAGGGTGGTTTCTGTCGTGCAGACGAAAAAGTGCCGCGTCCTCCAAATCATTGAAGATCCATAACAAAGGAAACCAAGCACTATCGTTTCGCCTTTTTGGCCGGCCGTGCTGGTGGCGCTTCGTCTTCGCTACTCTCCGACGCGGCACTCTCTTCGTCTTCCTCTCCGTCACTAATCTCCTCATCTTCGTCCCAACCCCCATCGTCCTCGTACTCTTCTTCTTCTTCCTCCGACGCATCGTCCGCGCCATCGTCGTTGGACTTGCCCTTGGCCGCTTTTTTGCGAGCAACGTTTCGCTCCTGCTCCTCCCTCCGCTCCTTGCGCAGCTTCTCCTTGGCAGCAGCCGCCTCCTTGAGCTGCGACACCTCCTTCTTGGTCTTTTTAACTGCATCCGAGTGTCAGAAGATACCGACGAGACAAAACTCGCACCCACCAAACTCGTGATAGATAACGCCCCCTTCCTTGCCGGGCACACCCTCCGCGATCTTGACCAGCCGCAGCTCCATCCGCGGGCCAACCTCATCGAGCCTGATAGCCCTTCGCGAGCCCTTCTTGTTATTCCGGCCAACATAGTCGTCCGCAAGGTTAACCGCGTCCCCATCGTCGCCCGCAACGCTCTCCGTAGATGACGCAGCACTTTCGTACCCGTCGGGACCGGGTTCCCCGCGCCGCCGGAGCATGAAATCCGCGATATCTTTCTCGTTCCCGAGATCCAACACGCCCGTTGAGGCTTTCTGCGCGCCCTCGAGGACGCGGCGCACGCGTTTTGAGACGCCGTACGGCTTGACGGTGATGATGTAGTGCCGGAAGTCGACGGTGCCGCGTTCTGCGTTGTAGGAGACGAGGACGACGCGGCGGGCGGAGGAGAGGGCGATGGATTGAGGCGCGAGAGGCGGGAAGAGGGATTGGAAGGATTTCATGAGGAGGGTGAGGTGTGGAGGTGTTGTCGGGCCAGCGGGAGGGAAGGAGGCGAGGACCAGCTGCGTTTTCGGGTAAGAAGGAGTCGCTTGCAGAGCACAGTGGACGCACGAGAGGTGGAGATAGGTATTCCATCCCAATGGAACGCGCTCTTCTGGATGTATTAAGGACATCCTTCATGAGACTATACCGCTCTATGCGGAAGCTGAGTGTCGGGCCCGATGAGAGACGTACGATGCGCATAGAGGGCGCGATATCGGTCAACGTGAAGGCCATGAGGTGGGTAACCTGGAGTGCGGGCGCGAGGGTGAGGTAGTCCTTCAGCTTATTCCTGCTTCGTTCCTGGAGGGTGTTAGGCTGTGGAATGAGTGTCCGCTGAGACGCACCCGCAGCCTACTGGCCGTGTTGGGTTCCATGACTTTTCTGAGGTCGCGGACGAGCTGGGCGATGGAATGGCCGACCTGGCCATGCTTTATGATGAAAGACTTGGGAACGCCGTCTGCGGCCGCTGTGGGCGCTGTTGTGGCTTTGAGATGTGTCCGGTTCTTCTTGCGGCGCGCCATCGTCGCAAATTTTGAGTTGCAGCAGTGTGGGCGTCAAAATGCGGTGTTGTTGCTCTTCCGTCTTGACTTCATGTCGCCTGCCCCGGTCATTGTAGCGCGCAATGCTACAGGCACCTTCTCAGACACCGCGACCTTCCTCTTCGTCCGAGACATCCAGGACACCCTACGACCTAACGAAACACAACGGAACACCTTGATTGTTGCTGGTTCGTTGCTCGGCCATGCGGAATACCCTCTCTCACCACTCTGTGTAGGGGTCTATATAATTGTTATAGCTATACTATGGCACATGCCTGTTCTCAACAAGATTAGTGCGTCCTGGCGCCTCAAAACCGCACTCAACTGACTTGCGCCTAGTTTATCCGTTCAAGTGAGCTCTTTGCGCGACTCCCTGTGGTCTATCTAACAGGCTAAGACTCTTGACTGTTGGATTTCATGAAGTGCGCTCCAGGAATCCTATTCACGAACCGCCTCTGACATCTCAGAACAGTTCTCGCATGCCTTTATGGGCGTTCTAACTTGCGCGACTATCCATAGTATTGAACTGGACCGTGCGTCTATCGCCCTCCAGGCCTATACGCGTCTCTAACTAAGTCTAGCCGACGAGGGCGGCGCTACCATGATGTCGGGCGGCATACAGTGGCTCACACTCCCGGCCGGCTACCTCGGTTCATCGCTCATAGGCGCCGCGTTAATCGCGTGTGGCTTCGACACGAGGGCGAGTAAGGTCAGTGTCGTTTCATCTCTCCGTTTCGCGATCTTATGGAACGCGTTAGGTTGCTGTCTTGGTCGTCGCTGTCTTCTTCCTCTTCACCCTTTGGTGGGCGCGGAAGAACTGGCTTACCTGGCTGTTGATTCTTGGGATGGCTGGTGCGCCTTACTTGAAGTTCGGTCTCGAACGCTCTTAATTCTGCTAGGCCTCATCGTTCTGTTTTGGCTGGTCGGAGACAGCGTCGCGTTGAGATATCTGGTGCTCTTCATCGGTGTCATGTCGTGCCTATATGCCATCTGGGATATTGTGCGTCGCCAGACAAACCTTCCGAAGTCTCCTGAATCCCGTATAGGTGGACGACACGATCGCTCGCAAAGTTAACTCGTCCGACGCGTCTGCGTTTGCGAAGATCTGCGGGTGCTGCCCCTCACGAGTGTGGGGCGTCCTGTGGCTCCTAGTCGCATTTGCGTTCTTCATTGCCGGGATTCTGGTTGGCCTTGCTGCCTTCAAGGAGTCGGCCGCGGAACAGAAGGAGGAGTCGAGCCACTTCCTGCCTGCGCCTGGTTCAGGCGCGCTTCATTTAACACCTAATGTCCTCTTAATGACCTCTCTCGCTCTCATTATGAGTGCTTTGGGACTTGCATAACGACACGGACTCTTTCTGTATCGCGTAGACGGCCTCTAATGTATTTCACGGACTTCACATCGAAATCTCACATCCATCTAATTTTCTCCCAACACCCATCTGCGGGTGCTCTGCGCCATGTCCTCCCACCTGTCCAACTCAAAGTCGGAGACCAGCGCCTTCCGCCCATCGACGCTGGCCCGCACCGATTCTAGCCGTCGCCCGCCATCGAGGCGGAGTGCGCGCAGTCAACGCCAAGTTCCACCTCTCCGCAAAGCGGGCCCTTATCCTCACCGCATTCCTCCCCATCCCTGTCGTTGTCTCAGCCGTCTATGCGGCTATCGGCCACGCCATCCTCGGCGCAGCCCACCACAACCTCCCACCCCTCGCGGCATCGGTCCGCGCAGCAGCCGCAGGAGGCGTCATTCTCGCCCTCCCGCTCGCAATCCTCATCTACCTGCTGCTGTTCCCGACGACTCCACCGCAGCCCGACGACTTTATCGACTACGATGAGTCCTCGTCCGAGCCGTGGTGGACATACGCCGCGTATGGCTTCCTCGGCGTTTTGGGGCTGACGCTTGGAGCGATCTCGACCGCGCTAGGCACGGTGTGCCTCTCCTCGCGCGTGCTGCACCAACTCACCGCCGCCGAGGCGGCAGAGGTAGGCATTGTCGGCGGCGCGGTGGTGTACGGCGCACTCGCCTTCCTCGCGTTCGTCGCGTTCGCGATTTGGCACGACTGTATCCGACCCAAGTCCGATAATTCCGAAGTCCTCTAACGAAGGATACTCCGACATGACCACGACCACTAACCTACACTCGTTTACACGACTCACGCTCCCTTACTATCCTTATTATTTTTGTTGTGTTTGTACCCTTCGCTTGCAGTTGTCTGGACGCTTGTTTGATCAAATCTTTGTTGCTTTTGTACCATGACCATGGCGCCGTCCCACCTGCATCCTACACCACTATTCCTCGCCGCTCAAACTAGGAAACATGGCAGGAACTTTGCTGCTGAACGGACTCGACGAAAGTGACCTGGAGCGCCGTGTCCCTCGGGCAACCCTCGACTCTGGAATGTCATGCTGCTGACGGCTCGGAAGGGAGCCGATTATCTGTAAGAAAGTGAGAGCGACTCCCTGGCGCCGGAAACCCTATAGCTTCTAAAGTGACTCCAATTTGTCGCCGGCTATCGAGCATGCGTCGCGATATCGGTCAGATGTGGGTCGCATGCACTATAAAGACGATTGAGGTCGAGGAGAAATTCTCTCCACGCTCGTTAGCATGGCTGCCACTCCTCAAAAGAAGATGGAATATGGTGTGTCTGAATCTCGTGAGCACGACTCCGGGGGAAGAGCGCTAATCAGTCCTCAGTTCGTCTCGGCTCATCCGGCCTGAAAATAAGCAAAATCGTGCTAGGGTGCATGTCCTACGGCAAGTGAAAGACTGCATCGCGGTTCGGGGATCTGGATCTCGCGCAGGTAATGAAAACTGGAACGGAAACTGGGTCCTTCCGGAAGAAGAGGCGAGCAAGCATATCAAGGCCGCGTTGAGTTGTTTTGTTTCTGAGTCCTGCCACACTCTAACTCTTCCGACCGTGACCATAGCTACGACGCTGGCATCAACGCTTTCGATACTGCGAATGTTGGTGGACAGATTATCTTCCGCCCAAACGAAACCAATAACGATTAGATATATTCCAACGGTCTCAGCGAGGAGGTTCTTGGGCGCGCACTCAAGAAGCATAACATCCCAAGGTCGGCATCTGAACGACTGTAATATCCTTTGTTCGACGATTTGCAGAGAAGAGGTGGTCATTCTGACCAAAGTGTCCTTTGGCCTCCCCCGCGATCCCAACGAAACGTTGTTGAACACCGACATGGACAACAAGGGCTATGTGAACCAGTACGGATTGTCGCGTAAACACATTTTCGACGCGGTCAAGGCCAGTCTCCGGCGACTCCAATTGGATTACATTGACGTCTTGCAATGTTTGTACTAGTACTCGCCGTCGGGGTGATACTGAACTTATTGTATCAGGCCATCGCTTCGATTATAATACTCCCATCGAGGAGACCATGAACGCGCTGCACGATGTGGTCAAGGCAGGATATGTTCGATACATTGGCATGTCCTCCTGCTACGCCTACCAGTGTGCGTTCCATCTAGTTTCAAGCCGGATTTTCGCTGAGAAATATACAGTCCACGCGATGCAGAGTAAAATTCAGTTTGGAATCCTCATCTACCCCTGCTCACATATAGACAGACTATGCGATCACCAACAAGCTCACTCCGTTTATCAGGTTCGTGTCTTTGACCTTCCTTTCAACTCACTGATTAATCCAGCATGCAAAACCACTACAATCTGGTCTACCGCGAGGAAGAGCGGGAAATGTTCCCGACTCTGAAGGTCTGTGCCTTTCTTTCCAGTATCCTCTTTCTTCTCAGCTATCCACAGATCTTTGGCGTCGGCGCCATCCCGTGGTCGCCGCTGGCCCGTGGAGCACTGACGCGTCCAATTGAGCGGCAACTAAAGGGAGAGCAGACGGCGCGTGCCGAGTCGGATGTGTACGTCGCTTGCCGCATGCGCAGTTAATCTTGGTCCCTCAAGCTGCATTAAGCCTGCGCCCCACCGCGTACACCCGATACCCCTCGAACCAAAAAATCATCAAGCGGTCTGTTTACTTTTCCTTCACTATTTCAGCCAGGTATTCAACCAACCTCGTCAGGGTCGAGGAGATCGCCACCAAGCGGAACATCAAGATGGCGCAAGTAGCAATTGCGTGGATGCTCAGCAAGGAGGGCGTGTCGGCGCCGATTGTTGGGACGACTTCGTTGGCGAACTTGGCTGAGGCAGTTGGTGGGTTTAAATTACCGAGGTTGTGCGCTGCAGGTGCTGACGGGCTGCTTCCAGATGCAATTCAGATCAAGCTAACGGCGGAGGAAATCAAATACCTGGAGGAGCCCTACCAGCCGATGTCCGTCATCGGTGCGCGGGCTCGCGATCAGTGAGAGCTTTTAGGTAGCACAAAGGAATACGCTTGCCAGTTTTTTTTTTTCTTGTATCAATCGTGCCTTCCACAGAAATTTGGGGAAGCTACAGATCGAATGAAGCTCATTTGGAGCGCGATACGAGAGCTCAAGAGCGGGGAATGGGAAGTTGAACCGTGTGAAGCGATGACCAAATAACGTCTGGATATATCCAAGAGATCAATTCAACCAAGTCGAGAAAGGTTTCTTTCCGTTCGTATTTGTGGAGATTATTGGTGTTCCTGGGTCCTGGCTATCTGTAAACAAGATCAGAACAGAGGTACAAAGCCCAGAGTTACCTGCCAGTGAATTGTGTATGGTGTGGTGCAGTTACGCGAACGTAGAACGACTTTGAGCAGCAATATCCTTCTCTAACAGAGAGCCCTAGGTCACAAGGTGTCGGGTCCATCGCACAACTGGAACCCCGACTCGGCGTGGCAACTTACCTAGAATTTTATTAAGAGGTTGATGCGGACTGGCACTGGCGGCTCGGCGCTACATTTCGTCCATCGACGTGGTTTTGAGTGCAAGTGAAATGTTTTAAATGCTCTCGCAGCTGCAAAGTCAACCTGCGCGTTGTATTACAGTTAGCATACCATCCAAATCATCAGACGGAACTGTGAATATTTTTGGCTCTATCTCACAGCAACAGGCCACTGTGAAATGACGCTCACTGTCTCGGTGCAGTACTTGACGATGGAGGTGCCTCTAAACACGACCTTCCAGTAGACTGTGCGTTTCCGCTTCCTTTCATCGTCGAGATTTTGACTGATTTTGACTTGTCGTTATCCACCCCAGCCTGAGGGCATATCCAAGCGTTGGTATAGCCGTTCTTGTACGACGCAAGGCTCTAGTGGTCGCGGTAACTTTTGGAAGGCATGGTGAACGTTGTAGCGACTTTGTGGACAATGGCGGTCGTGTGACTCGGATCATCTTCTTCCTCCGCGTCCGCCACCATGTCGAATCGAATGAACTTTCTGCAGGGCAAGACCGTCCGAAAGGTCGTCCCAAACGCTGCGCATGGCCGCTCCTCCTCGTCAACCCAAATAAACAGCACCTCCACAACGATATTCGGCGGTGGTGTCAAGGACCCTTCGGGGCGGATTACCGAGTACTCTGTGCCTGCGCGAGCTGCCTTGTGGACCATATCTGACCTGCAGCTTAGTCCGAGGACGACCAATGTCCGGTGTGCAAGTCGGACAAGTACCTTGAGAAGAAGCTGCGTCTGCTTGTAAGCTCCTGCTACCACAAGATGTGCGCTCCGAGTCTGCTACTGGGACGTTTGTAATGGTTTCTAGGTGCGAATCGTGCATAGACCGCCTCTTCACTCTCGGGCCCGCTCCATGTCCAATATGCAATAAGGTTCTTCGCAAACTCGCGTTTACCCCACAAACATTCGAGGATCTTGGCGTCGAGAAGGAGATTGCTATTCGTCGGAGAATAGCGAAAGAGTACGCCTATCTGCAACCCCCCCTACATACTCGTCTCACTCTAAACTAGATTTAACAAGCGCTTGGAGGACTTCCCATCTCTGCGCGAGTTCAACGACTACCTTGAAGAGGTGGAAGACATCACATTCAACCTCATAAACGACGTCGACGCCGCCGGCACCGAAGCCCGCATTGCTAAAAACCGGGAGGAGAATGCAGCCCTTATGCGTCTGAACGCGCAGCGTGAAGCTTCTGAAGCGCTTACACTCAAACAAGCGGAGGAGAATGAGCGACGAGAGAAGGAGCTACGAGCAGAGGAACTGAGGCGGGAGGAGGAGGAGGAGCGGGCAGAGCGCGAGTCGGGGAGGCGCGAGATTATCGACCGGCTAGAGCGTGCCGACGGGAAGAACGCGAGCAAGGTCATCAAGCAGACGCGTCGCGAACGGGCGGAGCGCGAGGCAAACAAGAAGGGTTCGACGGCGCGCGATAAGACGGCGCTTATGCGCGCACGAATGGCGGCAACGGCAGCGGCGCAGGCAAAGGACGTGCCGCATGTGCCCCTCGAGGACAACTACTACACTTACCAGGACATGTTTGTCCTCCAGCCAAGCTATGTCGACCCGCCGAGTGAGGCCGTTCGCAAGGACCGCGAGGGGATCATGCGTGCCGGCGGGTACCTGGTTGAGGAGGCTTGGGAGCGTGCGCTGCGGTACGCGGTCGCCGGACTCAACTTGGCGCCACTCGGAGATGAGCCACCACCAGCCATGGATGCAGGTGGGGATGTTATTATGTCGGCGGCATAGGCTGCCACTAGTACAGAGGCGAGAATGTATATTTTGGACACATATGAGGCGCGTCAGTGCGCCCACAGAGACCGTTATAGGCGTCGTCTGGTGCCATTCCAGCACGTGATCCCAATTTCCCACTTGCATTCAACAATTGGCGACAGCTCTTGGTCTCGACCTCCACCACCGCATCGCGTCCTCTGCACTCATTTCTCGCAATCTATACCCTACGACAACGAAATAAACGCGATTTGACGCGCCAACACGACCAGCAACGAACGAAATGCCAACGCCGAGCTCGAGCTACCAGCGCCATAGTCGCCCAAACAGCCCACCGGTGGAATACACGACACCCTTAAGATCGCGGCTCTCCGGAGTACTTGCCACGCCTGGCGCCGGTGGTGCGTCCTCGTCGACCCCGACCACGGCCTATAGCGCGCAAAATCAGAAAACGAACGTGGTTACACGGGTCGCAATCGAGGGCAAGGCGGTGGATGGAGAGGACGGAGTCGGGATAAAGATGTATCTCAAGGTACGTCGGGTCCTACGGTGCTGTTTGTTTGAAACAAAAATTATTAGATTTCGCTACCATTGGATAGCGTCACCCCAGGCTCGAGTATTCCGCTGTTTGCTGGTACGTGCTCCAACGCCCGCCAAGAAGAAATGGTCGCTGAAGCCGTCGTAGAGGAGAATGTCAAGATTCTCGACTCGCAGGTTCATCCACTGGACCCCGACTCGGTACCCTACGAATTTTCTGCTGAGCTTTCACCACTCTTGCACCACGCGCAGCGCGCGCTTTCTCGTACGCTCTTGCTATACTCAATGCGCCCTTCTAAACCGTCGTACACAGTGCATGGCCCGCAACAAGACTACCATTCCGCGTTTGGCCTTTCACCACCTGCTGGCGTCGCGTCCTCGAGAATAAATGGGTCCGGGCGCAGGCAACCCGTCGCGCCTTTGGATGACAAATACACTGGCCAGATTCTCGTGAGCTTGTATAACATTGCGTACGTGTTGCCCAAGGTATTCCCCGTTCGCCTGGACAGCGGACGTACATCGAGTCTACGCCGTTCGTCTATTGCCGCAGAGCGTATGGCCCATTTCATGGCTGCCATTGACCTCTGGGTTCCATACCTTGGTAGACCGCCACGGTCACCATTTCTAGTGTGTTCTCAACCCTCCATTCCTGCCGCGTTTTGACTTTTGGTTAGCTTTCAATTCCGACGCCGCCACGGTGCCTCAGCAATACCATACGCTTGCGACTATTCGCACCTCCCTCAGTTTCGTCGTCGGTCGCGTCGCTGGAGTCGCGCAGCACCGATGACGGGAATTATTCTTGGGATCTTCGTTCAGACCCGTCTGTTACCCGCAAGCCGTCGGCCGGACGCCATGCACGTCTTCCTCGAGGCGAAGACGACTCGAGCGACTCGGATGTTGTTGACGCGGCCGGAGGCATGCAACTACAAGGCGCCTTTCGGCCTTCCGACCGAATCCGCATTCGGTGGGCTAAACCACAAGTCACCATCGGCCCGCCCGATGGACTGCGTCGCGCCGGTGTTGACGACGTCAAGGGGGAGATGTCGGTGTTTGTTTTGGGCAAGCGATGGGATGTAGAACGCAAGAGGGAGGGCATTGCGATTCTTGTGGACTACAAGGCGTCTTGCAAAGGCCTGTTCTCGCCTTCCGTGGCAACGATGCTTGGGTTGGACGTTTCTTTGGAAGCGCAAGGATCCGATCTTGCGTGGCTCCCTGACCCGGAGACAAACAAGTGGGATGTCGGCGGCGGCACTGGGTACACGGGCTTTGAGGTTGTTGGATCGCCAACAAGGTCGAAAGCGCCGTCAAGGCACGACAGCATCGACTCGACGTACTCCAACGGATTCATTTCTGGGGAACGTCCCATCTCCCGCGCGAGCTCGGCTTCGTCTTCGGCTTCGTTACTTCGGGGACCACTTCCAACCATGAATGTGCCAGAGTACTCTTTTGAGGGCGCTCCAAGCGAGTCGCAATCGACTTCGCTGGACTCTTCCTTGGTCGCGTCCTCGCTGGCGTCAAGCGAGGTCATGCCACGGCCTCCTGGCGTCCCGATAACGGTGCACCTCGACATCGACAAGCTTACGACGCTTGTGGGCAAAAACTCGTTCACATTTTCCATCAAAGGGACCGTTCTCGTTCTCCCTCGCTCGAGAGGCGAGGAGAATACCAGCCTCGACGGCCAAGCCGATCCCGAGACGGTGGTTGTGCCACAGTTCGGGGTCATTACGGCACAGAAGGAAGAGGTTACGGTTCTTGTGCGCAACGACATGGACGCGGGATCGGCGACGTTGGAGGTCATGAACGCCTCTGGCCCCGAGTCGCGCTCCAAGAAGGTCCTGCAACGCGGGGATTATGTCAAATGCCAGGAACGCGCACGGATTGCCGTTCGATCCGGAGTCGCGTTTGTCTCGACACCGACGATGGGCCCGAACGGGAAGCCGCTTCCGCCGAGTCGGCCACGGACGCCGACGTCTCGAGAACGAGAACGTCTGGGTAGCGGGACTGGTACAAAGGCGCTTGCCGTACTCGGCATGGGTCCCGCTCGACCGAAGCGGGATGGCACGTTGATGATTCCGACTGTTCGTGCGGAGGTAACGCCACTATGCAACGATGGAAGGAGCGTGCCCAACTCGTATGCGGTCCGCGTATTTTTGGCCGCTCCGGCGGAGGCAGATTCGGATTGGCTTGAATTTGGATTGGCAAAGCAGGACGACGGTGTTGTGCCAGCGCCACCAAAGGTGGACATCGTGGGCGTCAGTGTCGACGATGTTCCAGTGCTGTATGAGACCAGGGTCAAGGGGGAGACGTCGCAAGCCCAGGTTGGGCTGCCGTTTGAGAAGATGGGCGGAACAGGGCAGGAGTGGGTAAGCTGGGTTCGGATGCGGGTCGGTGCCGCTGGTGGCGGGCGCATTGTCGTCGACTATGTCGTCAAGGACGTCGATGGTGCACCGCTGGATGCGAAAGGCAAGGGTAAAATGAAGGCAAGGGAGCGAACGCGGTTCGATCTCTACTTGCCGACCTTTAGCTTGCCGGTTGGAAGATTGGAGGTGAACATCGATGCAGTTCCCGGTTCGTCCTAAACTCTGCTTCTGGTCTCTTTTTCTGACCGGTTTCCAGGCTTTGAACTATCCAATCTCCGAAGCAACTTTTCGCATCAGCAAGAGATACCATCGGGTCGGAAACTCTTCCACTACTCTCTTCCGGCATTATTCTATCCCCACATCTCTCTCGATCTATCTCGGGATCGACGATACTCCAATGTGGCAATGTTCGCGTCCATGTTGCTTGCCTCTACGGTAGTATTACTCTTCGCGATGCTCTACATTGGACGCGCGAATACGCTGGCACCGAATGCCATCGAATATGTGTACGCAACACTAGACCCGCCGCCACCGCTCTCTGGTGTTGCGTACGACCCCGATTCTGCTTCGACGAACAGTGCCGCCTTCCAGTGGCCGTGGTACCGCGACGACGCGCCTCCCCACTCCACACCTCCCGAAACAGAACCGGAAACGGATATATACCCTAGCGTGACCATGGAAGACTCACAACCTGCAGACGCGGCCTCATCGTTGCGGTCACCGATAACCACCGTTACCACGACCTCGGCGCCAGGCTCTTTCGCCGTCGCGTTACGGTACGCGGACCACTGGCGATGGGGCTGGGACTGGCCGGTCATGCCGGAGAGCGTCAATAGACTGGCTGAACGTGCCAAGCATGTTGCGGGTGTTCTGTGGGGGTGGTTTTTACTGGCTTATGTTTGAGGTGGATGGACGGCAGATTGGATATCTTTATGACCATAATGGATGTAATGTACGTTGTTTGTTCAATGTTTTGGATATGTACATAGAACGGAATTGTAGCTCTACGGTGAACAATCCCACGCTACCTTGCTCTGAACCACAATTGCAACAAACAGAAAAATCTCTCATTTTGCCCACCTAGCGCCCCAGATAATTCTCGGAGCACCCCAATGAGCTGGGCTACAAGGCCGACGGCGTCCGTCGGTCCACTATCCCACAACTAACCCACCGCAGCGGCGCCTGACAACAGCACGATTACAGAAATTCCTGCGTCTAAACTGGATGCATAATCCAAGCATAATCCATCCGTGAGTGATTTTTGACTTCACTGCGTTTCGTTGTCCGTCAAGGCCCAAGGGTTGCCCAAGGGCAGCATCGGTAAGATCGTCCTGGGTCTTGCGCCGGGAGCGCAACAGATCTAGATGACCGAGGGAGTTTGGGTTCGACGATCGTTTCGCTGTTCCTCGAGGACAGTTGGAGGACAGCCTCTTAATTTTGCGTACATGCTCGTGCGGCGGGCAACAATGGGCGCTTCGCATGATGGCCGTCCGCGCGCCGCGTATGTATTCCCGCTGGGAAGCCTCCCGAATTTTCTATCGTCCGACATCTCGCTTGACAGATACCACTGTGGTTACCACTCTCGAGTTCGCCTCAAGCATGCGGTATCGCTGAGCCAACTCTAATATCCGAGTCACGTCTTTTGCGCCATACTTCTAGCTCTCGCCTTTGTTCATCTTGGTCTAAGTATCCCTAAGTTTGCGTCGAGTAAGCCGTGTCGCGTACGTACCTGTAGCGGATTTTGACTGACCGGGAGTGCAGTGATCTCTATAATTCCCTTTCGTACGATCCCTTGTCTAGTCCGCCACCGCTCGCCCTAGACCATCTTTGTGAGTGCTCCATCCAGGTAGATTCACATCCAACTAACAGCGCCGTAGACCAGCAACCAGCAACCTACAAAGATTCAGAGACAGGAAAAGACTCGGCTACCATCCATCAACCCGAGTGAGAAAGACTTTGTTCTGATCCACGGCTACTGCCTTCAGATCGGCAAGGATGTAAACGTTTATAGGCAACTTGGCCCTTGCATACATTCCGGTTTGCACCTCCCGTTCCTTTCCCAACCCACTCTCTCTCTATCTGACCAAACCATGGCTGGCGCTGTCAAGGAACCCGCAGTCCTCGCCAGCATCATCGTCGGCTCGGTCGTCTTCACCCTCCTTGTTCTTTTTATCTTATTCACCTTCACTCGCCATCGTCGCCAACGAGCTCACGCAGAGCAAGAAATGCAGCAACAGCAACCCTTGCCCGACGTCTACCGTTCGCAGAACGCATTTGGCGACGAGGATAGCACCCTTTCCATTGGCAAGAAAGCCGCAATGTCTCTGTCGACGCGGTCTAGGGCTACCACCATGTCGAGAGAGAGCTCGCAATCTCTCGCACAATTTGTCGTTGCTGACTTTCCGCTTCCACCCGTTGGCGGTCCTACGCCACCCCCATCCGCGCGGCTGCCGCCAGGCTCTGGTCCTCCAGGCTTGGAGACAAAGGACCTCCCCATCCTGTCGCAGGCACCGTCGGCTTATACACCAGTTACAACCTCTCCGTCGGCATATACGCCCACAATTGCGACTGTCACCGAGGGCTACCCGACATCCACATCGAGCGAGCTGCACCAAGTCGCAGGGCTTATTCGCGGTCTCGACTTCGCCACGCGCACGGAAGGTGTGCCGCCAGTCCCGCGTCTTCTCCCCCCGCCTCCTCCTCCTCCCCCAACCCCCTCCGCGTTGGCGCGTCTCCCGCCTCTCCGAACCTCCCTCGACCGCAACCGGAAATCCATCTATACGACCGCCACCGGCTCGCCCATCTCGCCGGCCAGTGAACTGCAACATGTTCAACGGCTTGTACGTGGCCTAAGCTTCCTCCCGCGGCGCGGACCGTCCCGAACAGCGTCCCGCTCGTCACTGGGCACACTCGGGACGATCAATACATTCACCACCACCTTCTCGGGGCTCCAACGCGCGAACAGTAACGCGAGTGACCGCGATCGCGAGTCGGCCCCGAAATCCAAACGGCAGTCGACGGCAGCCAGCTCGATCGCCGCGTCGGTCCTCCCGACGCCACATTCGCTTGCCCCGCCGACGCCGCGCTCCCCGCCTGTGCCTCTCATCCGCAACAACAGCAAGAACCCGTTGCGCCGCCCCCTTTGGGACACGGAGCCGAGTCCGCGCTGGGACCAGGTCGAGTTCTTGAAGGACGACGTGCAGCTGCGCGTCGACACGAACCCGAAGCTCGTCCGCAAGGGGAGCAGCGCCGCGACGGTTACGTCTGCGGGCGGCAGCGAGTGGGGCGACGAGATGTCGGATCTGAACACGCCGCATATCCTGCGGACGACGACGCTCATCATGGAAGCGGATAGACCCAAGCTGCTGGGGCCCCGGAAGCCGTCGGAGGGGTCATTGAACAGTAATGGGAGCGCGAGCGGCAGTGGTCTCCGCCCGGAGCCGCCTGTGCCGAAGCTGGCACCAGCACCCTCGCCGCGCCGCGCGATCCGCAACCTCCCTCCATTGCCTCAAAAGCAACCCTGGGGCAACTCGGCCGAGCTTGATGCGGCGTCCCAGCGGAGCATGTCGCGACGCAGCTCGGGGAAGAGCAGCAAGTCCAAGGCGTCACGGTCAGCGTCCAAAAGCCGGAAGAGCACCAAGAGCAGCACCAGCCGCGTTTCGTCCCCAGTTGTTTCCTCCCCAGTCGTTTCGTCCCCAGTTGTTCCAGAGCCAGAGCCCGAACCCGAGTTTGTAACTGTAGAGGCCTTGTAGATCATGTATTTATCTTTGTAGTCTATCCACAAATCTAAACACCGAAAAAACGTCCATTAAGATGCAGCAAAGTAAAATGACTTGACGCTAAGATATCTTCTCCCCGTACCCATTCTTCGACTGCGACTGCTTCTCGCTGTCGGTCAACGGCGCAGCCATAGGAAAGTACAGCACTTGGTACTTGTTCTGCTTGATAATCTTTGAAGGCTGTAGTCGGAAACACTTCAACACATCGCTCGTGTTAAGTTTCTCGGGCACTTGTGGCGCCTTGGTCTTGTTCTTGTTGTTTGGACTGGGCAAAATGACCACGTCGTCGTCGTCCTCTTCTTCCGCAGCGAGGTCGATGACGTCCCTGTCGTCCGTCCTCGACCGTTTCAATGGTGGCGAATCTCCAAACATGGACGCAGTGGCTGGCCGTTTGCTACTCGAAGATGGCGACGATGCAGCTGAAGACCGACTTGACATTGTAGCGAACATGGCGCGTCCAGCTTCGCGAATCGACCTGTCTGGAATACTGCACATCTGGGTCGGTGGACATTCCTGTTTTGAACGCAAAACGTACCCAGCAGGATCAAACTGCAGCAAGTTGACCTCCCCACCCTTGGTAACCTCGTACCCCACAATCGTCCGCGAATGCCCATTGTGCTGTAATATAAACGGCATCCGCGCCGTCGTCGTCACCGCCGACGCGCCACGCAACGCGTCGTTAATCGTCATCGGCCGTACCTGCGCGTTCTCCTTGTCCACTCTTGCCTTCTCATTGTCCACAACGCCATGCGAGTGCGAAAAGTACTCGATTGTCCAGTTGATCAGCACGTCTGCGCCTAGGGGACCGTTAACAACGGCCACTGGAGCCCGGGATGAAAGGCTGCACTCACCTCCGCCTTTGTGCTTCAAATCAAACTCGACCAGCAAGGACGGGATCCCGCGATAGGTGAACGCGACCTGGATGTCCCCAACCCCAATCTTTGTGTGCGTCCCGACGAGCCTCTTCAGCTGTCGCTTCCCCTCAGGATCGTACCCTGCACTCCACGCGTCTTCTATCACGCGTTGCAGGTTCTCTACGCTCGGCGGGTACGGGTCGTCTAGCAGTCTGCTCCAATAATTAGTTTCGCGCCATGAAGAAAGACAGAGCGCACTGGCACGCACGGAAAATACATCGGCTGCGTCTGCTGGTCCATAAGCGCCGCACAAGCCATGAGATAATTCCGGTATCTTCATGCACGGTTTAGCCTCCCTCAAAGCGCCGCCTCGGACACCACCAAATACTCACCCGCACCCCCACATCCTATCCCACCCCGTCTGATTCACCAGCACCGCGCGCTCGCAACACACCACCGCCCGCGTTGTCGCCGACTTCGTCCGCCCACCACCACCGCCGGCAGCAGACGCCGACGCCAGCAGATGCTTCCGCAACAACGGGATGAGCCCCGGCTGGAAGTTATATGGCGGTTGGAGCGCCGGAGCCTGCGCAGGGAACCAGAAGCGGTCGTCGTTCTTCCCTGGGCGTCGTGGACTGAGAAGGGTGGGGAGACCGCGTTTATTGGGCGAAGAGGTGTTGCTGCCACTGTTCGGAGCAGGCTGTGGAGGGTCGTTGAAGTGGTTATCGTAGTGTTGTTGTCGTTTGGCCTCTCCGAGGGATGTGAGGTCGCTGGAGCACACCGCACATTGGTACCTGGACATGCTCAGCAGAGTTCACGGTCCAGGCTGCACACACGTCTCTGCCGACGAGCTGGGCTCGATTCGACCGTTGGCAAGAGTATAGGACATCGAGATCGCGTCCAACCCTCAATGAGGTCACGCGTTATTGCTACCAAATCCACATGAAATCCCAAAACAGACAACAAAGGTAACTAGTCCTCGTCTGGAGCCGCAGACGACGCGGCAACAAACGCATTAAAGTTGTACGTCGCCGGTTGGGTATTGAACACATATCCCTTCGGCGCAAAGGACCGACTCCACTCATCTTCTCCCGTTCGTCGGATATACGCCTCTACCTGCAAGACGATGAGCCCAAACAGAACAGCAGGAAAAAGAGAAGAGAAACATACCTGACAACCGTTCTCGCTCAAAGGCAGCATATGTTTAACCGCACCTGCCGGAGCCTGCTTCTTTGACGACGTTTGCCCGCAACGCAACTCGATCTCTGCCGGAGTCGCGAGCAGGAACATGGCCCAAACAGCATCTTCCGACATTCCAGCGTCTCGGGGCGGTGGCAGAGAGTCCGAAGTCGCTTGTGCCGGCGCGGGAGAGAGTCTTCCCCAGCAGAAGATCTGGTCTTGCTTGATGACTGGATATACCCCGGTCTTGAACGCGTGGATGTAGTACTTGAAGAGATCGAGCCATCCGGTATGGTCGTAACCTTTTGTCCATGCTTCCGCGCCCGTAGGAATCGCTTCCTCCTTCAGCAACGGCCCGATGGCGTGACCTTCGCTGAAGTCGTTCCAAGAAACGATCTGAACAATGTCGACATCTCTGCTATTCGCGATGATATCCTCCCAACGCTTGACGAGCATGTGTTTGTCCATGTAGTAGATGAAGTTCTTCTGGGGAAAGTGCGTGAAGAACCAGGGCGAAACGGCAGCCATGTACGTGCGATCTCCGATGTGGTCGATCCAAGCCTTGTCCGAGCCGAAGTTGATCTCGTTCTTCCCTTGAGGCCAGGCGGAATTCCACTGGAAGCACGTTAGTGACGCCTTCAGCAGGAGCGAAACGGCGTACGGGGAAAATACCATTCAAGACCGGGTAATCAGACGCTTGCTGAGGTGGGATGAAGAAAGACGGAACGAAGTGCGCGTCGTCGCCCACAAACCACTCCCAACCCTCATTCGAGCTCGCCCTCCCAAAGTGACAAGACGCGCCAGAGAACGCCGACAAGAGGGGTTTGCCCTTGAACGTCTGGTAGCTGGGTTCGTTGAAGAAACGCTTGATGTCCATCTTCTGCAGGTAGGCGGCATCGGCGGGCGATTTGCACGGAATGGCGTCCATGTCGAGCGAAATGAAACACTTGAACTTGTCGTCGTACTTGCTCGCGGCGTCCAGGGCGTCTCGGACGCGGTCCAGCTGCCAGTCGTCTTTGCCAATGTTGAGCGCGAACGCGTTGATGTCTGTTGCAATGGCGCGTTGAATTTCTGGCGAGGCGAGAGTGTTAGAGTAGCGTCCGGCGGCGAGAGATATGACGGACGGGTATGCCAGGTGTTTGGGGTGTAGTAGTAGGCGGTTCCGACCATGAAGTGCGCAACGACGAGTTTTGGACTGGGATGGTCGACTGGTGGTGGCGAGGGAGTGGTGCCGGGCGAGGCGTCGTTGTTGTCGCTGCCGCCGAGGAGAGGAACACCGAGGGGACCAGCGAGCACTGGAGAGAGGCAGACAGCGAGCGAGCGAAGGACTAGGCTGGGCAACATGGTGGCGAGAAGGAACGTCGAGAATGATGCAACAAGTTGAACAACATTCGGATTCGTACATTTCTACGGAGCGGTATAAGAGCCTACTGCGCCCCTTCATCCGTCCGCGACGACATAGCAGCCTGCCCAGCCGCAGTTGCCGCCAACCGAGAGCGCTTTCTTTCGGCCTCTGTGGAAATTATAAGCACAGGCACAGGCGCGAACGCAAACGACGCACCAGCTTCCTTCTCGCGCTCAATCTCGCCCACAATCGCCTCAATTTGCGCAAGGTCGAGGTTCTGCACGATGTTGGCACATGCAAGAGCGCTAGACCGCCAATACGCACTGTAACCTTGCCGTAGCTCTCCATAACGCTAATCTCGATATTCTTCGCGCCCGTCTGAACAACTTCGAGCAAGCTCTTAATTGTCAGCTTAATCGTCTCGTCCCGCGTGAGGTCGTCCTTGTGGTTCTTCTCGAGGAACTCGCGGACGGTCTTGGACGAGCGCCCGATCGCGTTGGCCTTCCATGCGCTGTAGATCCCGCTCGGCTCTGTCTGGTATAGACGCGGTCTAGTGTCGTTGGGGTCGAAGCCGATGATGAGGGTGGAGATACCGAAGGGGCGGACACCACCAGATTGCGTGTACCTCTGCGCGAAAGGATGAGTGACGCGTCCCCAGAGACTGGCAACGACGCACCTGCTTAATGCCCGCAACGTGCTTGGTAATGTACTCGACGGTGACCGGGTCCTCAACTGTCAGGCGGTGGCTTTGACATTCTATCCGGGCCTTGTCGATTAAGACGCGTCCGTCGGCGGTCAGGCCTGTGGTTGGTGAGCAGGGCGGTCATTGGTGCATGGATTTCGATGCGCACCGGCAAACGCAAGGCATATATGGTCGTCGAGCATGACGACCTTGCGCACCGTCCGAGGATCTTGCAGTTGCAGCACCGACTTTTTCTCAACTCCGAGAACGACGACGTCCTTGCCGCGCACTCCCACCTGACGAGACGTGAGTTGAGCGCGCCGGAGAGCGAGAAGGTTGTACTGACAGCGCAGGTTCCCTTGCGGACTGCTTCACCGGCATATTCAACCTGTTGGAACGCGAATGAGGGACAAGTTGCGAATGCTGGACGAGCGAATGACCTGGAAGAGATGACCGTCGGGGGAGAATACAGTGAGCGCTGGGTGCTGTTAGGACACCAGCCAGCTCGTCGGGGAAAGGCGTACCGCGATCGTATGAGCGGGACATGGAGGTGGTTTAATGTCAAGAACAGAGACGCGCGTCTGATGGAGGTACAAATATTGGGATCCCGAATACATCTTTAATGTTACTTCAAGCTTCTTCGCGTCCGCGCTTCAACGACGATGTCGACGGCGGTGCCTGTGCAGCGCCAGTAACTCCAACGACCAGCCCTTTCAGCCAGCCGTTCTCTCTCCGCAATCCTTCGCACTCCCGCTCCAACTCATTCACCCGCCCCTCCAGCTCCTTCGCTCGCATCTCGAGCGCCGCCTCGCGCTCTTTCTTCTTTAGCCGGAATCGTGCAGACGCGGCAGTGTTCCGGCGCCTCTTATCTTCTGCAACACTCGTAGCAAGAGCCACCGATTCATCGGGGCTATCCGCCGCCGACGAGATCGACGTCTTGCGGGCGCGGGCCCGCTTCGCAGGAGGCGGGGCCTCTGCGGAAAGCGGAGTCGGCGGTGGGTTCATCGTGCCGGTTCCGGGTAACGGAAGTAACGCCGGTGGAGCGGCGGTGGCGTTCTGCACGGCGTTGTGCAAGGCCAGCAGCTGCACAATGGACGGTGTGCCGGGCTGGGGAAAAGGTGGCCAGAAGGTTGTTGAGGTCAAAACCCGGCTGGCCATCGGGGGTTGGCTGGGTGGGGGTAACGAGGTTTACATGGCCGTGGGCGTGGTGCTGGAGGGGCGACTCGGGGACTTCGAGATCCTCGTCGAGGCCACGGGGGTGGGGAGTAGACTCGGAAAAGGGCTCATCTTCACCGAAGTTGAGGGTGCTCCAGATGTTCTCCGGGAAGGGAGCAGTGCCTGCGATGAGGTCCTGGGACGAGGAGGAAGGTGTCGCTGGCTGAATGTAGTTGAGACCGTTGAGGAGGGATGGTGCCATTATTGCTCAGAGGACGAGCCTCTTGGGTCAGTTTTGGTGGTCGAAGAGCAAAGTTAAGCCCAAACTGCGTGACAAATCTCTTACGGTCCGGTATCGCGCATGAATCAGCAATGCAATCGTGTGCATGTGCTGTCCAGTTCTATGTAGTCCCTGGATTTATTCATGTGGCCCTCCGCTGCATATAGTCTGCAAAAAAATACTATCCAGCTGCACCCTTCACAGAATCCCCTCCTCCCCCAAAAATGTCGCAATTTTCGTTCTCGATGAGCCGTTATCATGCACAAGAACAGGTCCACACGGTACTCAGATGACCTGCAGACCTTACCTCGACGGGGACAAGTACATTGCGACGTGTCTGTCGGGAGATGCTTGAATTGGCTCTACTTTGCAGTTTGCACCCAGAACTACCCCGTGTCGGCCACAGCTGTGGGATCGCGCCCGGTCCTCAGTAGATCCCCACCTACCTTCTGCGGCCGTCCGAGAGTTGCGCTGACTGAGCCGGCGGTCAGAAGCGGATGCACAAGTGAAGGATCGTGGCAATAGGCGGGCCAAGCTCGGGAAACACAAAGGATGTTGTCGAGGTGGCCCGAGACACTTCAGTAGCTGAGGCAGCGATAGACACCCTCGTCGCGGTCGATGAAGACAATGAGCAGAGACTCAGAGATTCGCGTTGGATGTGGAAAGCAAGTCAGGTTGTGATCTGAACCGACGCGACGTGTCGAGCTACGTGCTCGTTCTCTTTCCCCCTACCATGTCTTCACCCCGCACCGTCTCGGTGAAGCATGTCCTGTATGCAGAAATATCGTCGGTCACCTCCGCAATGCGCAAAAACTCGCGCTGGGCATCTGCGACCCACTTTCTGTACACCCGCGAGTCCGGGCTTGGAAGCGACCTCGGCCTTCGCGTTTCCAGCAGCTCCCAGTCGTCAAAACGTATAACCAGGGAAGCCGACCTCATGCTTGGTTTCGAGGAGCTCAAGCGCGCAGTTCGCGATATTCAAGGTGCGTGTTGTGCAACGCCGCGAGCAACGTTCAACAGTGTCTAGACTTGATGAGCGTCCCACTCCCGACTCTCCTCGCGCCATTCTGCGCAATAATCCGCTCCCCGCTCTCAACCGGACCCATAACCTCGGCCGCCCTCGCGTCACTCCACAGCTTCTTCGTCTGTGGGCTCATTTCGCCGCAATCGCGCTCACTCGAGTCCGCCCTCGTCGAGCTCAGTAGCACCGTATCCCGCTGCAAGTTTGAGGCCAGCGATTCCTCGGGGGATGAGGTCGTATTGCTTCGCATTATGACCGTCATACATGATTGCCTCTGTGGTAGCGTCGGCAGCATCCTCGGCGACATTGAGATCTGCGAGATGCTCGAGACGGTCCTCACAACGTGCTGCCAAATGCGCCTCAGCGGTATGTCGTTGCAGCGCCAATCCGCGCGCGTCTAAAATCTTCCGCCCGCAGAAACTCTTCGTCGGTCAGCGGAGAACACGATGCACTCTCTGGTGCGCACGGTCTTTGGACGCCTTCACTCGCTTGATCCAAGGGAGGAAGAAGACAAACTGCAGACCATGGATGAAGACACGGCAGACGCAGAACTGCGCATGACCGTGTCGAGCACGGACGTCCCGGCGGAGGGATCACAGGAGATTGTCATTGAGCAGCCTGCGCCGGAAGAGCCGACGGACGAAGCGCCGGCGCGTACACCATCAACTGCGGCAACGGTTGCGCGTCCAGAGTGTGGGTTACAACATTTCTCTCCGTTCGACTTGCTCACTTCTTCGTAGTTGGCCTTCCGTCTATTCTCGAGTTATTACGCGTCTTGATCAACGTCCTCGACCCCAGCGACCAACAACACACTGATTCGACGCGACTCGTCGCGCTCGGTATCCTCAATGCTGCGTTCGAGGCGTCGGGATTGCGTATCCCAGCGTTCCCTTCCCTCCTTGCCCTCCTCCGCGACTCGGGCTGCAAGTTCCTCTTCCAACTTGCCCGCTCGGATAATCTTGCCGTTCTTCACGCAGCGCTGCGGACTATCGCGACCGTGTTCGACACAATGCGTCAACATCTCAAGCTACAGCAGGAGCTATACCTTGCCTTTACGATAGACCGGCTAGCGCCACCGCCATTACCAACCAAGAAACCCGGCTCCTTCATCCCCAACTCTCCGCGGCCGGGGACGCCCGTCCCGGGGACACCAATACTGGGTCCGCCACAGGACGGGGACGGTGCCGCGACCCCGACTCGAGTCCTCGTTGCGCCCGCTCGCGGTGAGACGCGTGATCTCGTCCTCGAGACGCTTAGCCAGATTGCGCGACACCCAAGCTTCATGGTCGACCTTTACATCAACTATGATTGCGACATTAATTGCGAGAATCTCTTTGAGCGCCTCGTTGAGTTCCTCACAAAGGCTGTCTATCCGTCCCACTATGGCAACGCTGGCGGACTCGACGCGCGGCAGCGCAATGTGCAATATCTCTGCCTCGACCAGCTACTCGCGTTTGTTAATGACATGGCGCAGCGCGCAGGCGGCGCCGCGGAACCTTGGTCTGACGCTCTCCCCGCCATCGAGGTGCTCTCCAAGGCCAAGTCGCAGAAGAAGCTCATCGTCGCGGCGGCGACGCGGTTCAACGCCAAACCCAAGCAGGGGATCGCGTTCCTGGAGGAGAACGGGTTGATCTACGCCGGTCTGCCCCCGGACGCGCCGGAGAGCGCCAAGATGCATAATTTGGCGGTTTTTCTGAAGGGGTGTGCGAGGCTGGATAAGCGACTTCTTGGTGACTATATCTCGAGGGAGGAGACGTTGCCGTTGCTGAGGGCGTTCCTGGGTTTGTTTGATTATCGCAACGTGAGCTCGCGGAGAATTCAATTCCCTGTTTTTGTTTGTTACTTATGCGTTGCAGAAACCCGTAGCGGAGGCATTGCGTGAGCTGCTGGAAACGTTTCGTCTGCCGGGAGAGTCGCAGCAGATTGCACGTATCGCGGAGACGTTTGCCTCGGTGTATTTTGCGTCAGAACCAGGTTGGTGCAGTTGACCTAGTGTTGACGCAGCTAAACATTTCCAAGACGAAATTCAGAGCGAGGACGCGGTCTACGTTCTTACCTACTCGATTATCATGCTGAATACGGACCAACATAACCCTCAAGTTCGGGTTAGTTGGAAACGTACTCCGAGGCCTGAACAAAACTCATGAAACACAGAACCGAATGACAATTGACGACTACAAGAAGAATCTCCGGGGCGTGAACAATGGGAGCGACTTTTCGGCCGAGTTTTTGGTTAGTTTGAATCCGTCTGAAGCATGCTTGTCCTCATATGACTCCAGCAAAACATCTACGACTCGATACGAAAGCGCGAAATCGTCATGCCAGAAGAACATACCGGAAACCTTGGATTCGAGTACGCCTGGAAAGACCTTCTTGCACGTTCCAAGAACGCGGGCGACCTCATTATGTGCAACTCAAACCACTTTGACGTTGATATGTTCAAGGCGGTCTGGAAGCCCGTCATTTCCGCCATCGCATACGCGTTCATAACCTTTGACGACGACTACATTATCCAGCGGGCGATTGCTGGCTTCCGTCAGTGTGCAACGCTCGCAGGGAGCTTCCAGCTCCCAGACGTGTTTGACTTTGTCGTCGTTTCACTTTCCCAGGCGACGAGTCTATCGGCGGAACACATCTCCGGGCCGGTCCCAAACTTTCCCGTTGTCGAGGTCGAGAGCCAGTCGATAACTGTTTCCAACCTTTCAATCAAGTTTGGCACCAACTTCAAAGGTCAACTCGCCGCGGTTGTACTGTTCAATATCGTCAACGGCAACGGGAACGCGCTGCGCGAGGGCTGGACGCAGATTTTCGAGATGTTCCAGAATCTGTTCCTGCATTCGTTGATTCCAACGGGGATGCTGCAGATGGAGGACTTTTTGGGTGGCGATTCGGTTATTCCGCTGCGTGGAAGCCAGCCGCGGCCAATACCGGCGCGCAGCGACGGCGGACTGCTTTCGGCGTTATCGTCGTACTTAATGACGCCGTACAGCGCGAGTTCGGACGCGCTCGTACCCGACGCCAACGATGCAGATGTTGAAAATACGCTTTGCGCGATTGATTGTATATCGTCGTGTCGGTTGGACGAGTTGTATGCTCAGATCCTGTACGTCCGCCATCTTTAGAAACGCGCAGAAACTAACGCAAACTTTAGGCAACTTGACCTCGAAGCTCTGTTGGCGGCGGTCCGAGCTCTCGAAGCTCTTGCTCATGACCGAACCGTTGCCCGGCTGAAACAAGGTTCAGACGAGGATAGCACACATGCGTCGGACGATGAACCCCGTTCGCTGCCGTACGATCCCGCGGCGGTATTCCTTTTGGAAACCATGGTCAGCATCGCGCTACAAACCCCGCAATACATTGAGGACACATGGCAAATCGTCTACGAGCATCTTTCGGCGCTACTCTCGAGCGCGGGGAGCTATAGCTTCTTGCTTATCGAGCGCGCGGTCGTGGGGCTGTTGCGGTTATGCATGATCATTGCTGACAAGGTCCGCTGCTTTGTTTTCTTTGTTGTTCTGCTGGTTGAGCTTCATCCCAGCCAAAGCTAAGGGAAGAAGTCTATGTATCGTTCGACCTGCTTTCGCGTCTTCCTGCGTCCATCTCGAGTGCGGTTTCGGAACAGATTGTTTCTGGCCTTCAGATCCTCGTCCAGGAACACAAGTCCATCATCAGGTATACTTCGCATTTATTTCTCTCCCTTGCGCACTAACCCTCCGTTGTAGCTCCCAAACTGAATGGAATTTGATCTTTGCGCTCGTCCGGTCAACAATAACACATCCCGAAGCCTCGCGGCAGTCGTTTGAACTTATCACGAGCCTCATTTCTGAGCAGAATGTGACAGTGGACAACTACTCGGGGTTGCTCAATATCTTGGATGACTTTGCAACGCATGCCGGCGCTGTTACAGAGGCACATCAGATTCAGGGAAGAAGGCAGGAACCGTTATCGTCAGCCAAGTACGTTCATTTGCCCTTCATTGAACAATCGTTTCAATAGTCCGTGCCTAGCTCCCCTGCGGTCGAGCGCGGAAACAAGGCGGTCGAGTTGATCGTTAGCATGAAGCAGTTTATGACACCACTCTCGGATTCCGCAAACATGCCACGACAACAAGCATGGCGACAACTTTGCCTCCCGCTTCTCGGGTCCCTCGGCCGACAATCAATCAACGCGGCGCGAGAGGTGCGGCATAGTGCTATGGCACAACTGCAACGCATTCTCCTTGGCCGGCATGTCCTCTTTGACGAGGCGACGACGGAGCAGATTGACGAAATCTTCAACCGTGTCGTGTTCCCGCTTCTAGACGACCTGCTGAAGCCGCAGGTGTTCAACCGCGACCCGCGGGGTATGCCCGAGACGCGGCTACGCGCGTCTGCGTTGTTGTGCAAGGCATTTATGCACTTTGAAGTGCGCGAGAGCCAGACAAAGACGGATATTCGGCTGCTGTGGATCCAGATTCTCGATTTGCTGGATAGGTTGATGCATATCGACAAGAACGACCAGCTTGTATGTCTCGCTGTTCTTTCTAGTATTTCTTTTACTGAATGGATCGCACACAGTACGAGGCCGTCCCCGAGTCCCTCAAGAACGTTGTGCTCGTCATGCATGCGGCGCAGATTCTCGTACCTCCGTCGGCGGATGACCAACGCGACGACCGGCAGCGGACGCTTTGGAATGCGACCAATGAGCGGATCGAACGCTTCTTGCCGGGTTTCCTAGCCTCCGTAATACCCCACGAGCCATGATATACCGAAAAACCTTGTATTACAACGTACAAACTTAGAGGGAAGCTAAAAGAACTTCATCTTGGATGGTCTGCCAATTTCTCTCAGCAAGAACTTGTGGAAATCGGAAGAAATGCCAACGTACCGGACTCGGAGGTATAACCCGACAAGCGCAGCGCCTGGCGCAATGGCAAACGCGATAAGCCTCATGAAGAATGGGACGTTACGTAGGCCCCAGTTGGACCAGAACCCGCCGAGGTTGGCGACTATCATGAGGAGGATATAAAGCAGATACCCCGAGACACTATATTTGATGGTTGGTGAAAGCCTTGTGGACAAAGGAAGTGCTAAACACACCGATGATACTTCCAAATCGACTTGGCCTTAGCGCCGCCACCGAACGCGACGCCGCCGAACCAGACGCTGCCTCCGCCGAGGAGGACCTGCACTACGATCCAAGTCATTGCTGCTATCCCGAATTTCTGTAGGTCTCAAATTACACGCCTTGGAGTCGAAGGAAATGGGACGGACGCCGTGCCAGCTATGCCAATGGGGCTTATCGTGAATGCGCTTGTTGTACCAGACCGCGAACGTCCCTGCTGCGATGGCAGGGAACGCAGCGAGGAGAATGGCGTATTGGTGCCTTGCCAAACCAGCTACTTTAGTCTTTGGCTGAGACGTCGGCTGAAGGGTCATTATTCCTGGAGGGAAGAGCTACAATTTAGCTGCAAACGGCTCAGAGGGATATTTCGAACCATAGGTGAGCAGTACGAGCGAGAGACTTTGCAGGAGCGGATGTAGCGCGAAGATGCCGACGGCGACAGGGTCGTTGACCTTTTCTTGCCGGTTAGCGTAGGTTCAAAGAGCAGCATAGGCTATGAATTACTAGAGTTGTAACCCAGCTCACTGTTGCGAAGAGCTTGAACCAAAGTGTCAGCTTGAGGTTGCAGAAGTGCAACGCGACGTACGCCGATCCCTGCCTACTCGCGATTGTCAGCCTTCCGCTCGTCCTTGGACACCTAGCACACACGAAAGCAATGTAGAGCGCAGCGCTATCGCCCTTCCGTCCCTCCCTGGGCAGCTGCTCCTCCCTCTTCGGTGCCGCATCCGCATCGGCTTCCTGCGGTTCCGCACCAGCCAACAACGACTCGCGCAGCTCATGCTCCTCTTCGCTCGGTTCCATTATCGGGCTGGAGTGGTCTGTTTGGCGTCGAGCAGAGCGCTGCATCAGGCGGACACGTCAGACGCGTCCAAGAGACGCTCACGGCTTATAAAGGGTGGAAGCAGAAGAAAGGGCAGCAATCATCACGGGCGGAATAGGACGCGTCTGGTCTTCGGCCATGCACGACCGGACATTCGAATACTAGTACGTTTTTGCTTTATTACGCAGAGCTACTAAGGTATTTGCATGCGTGCAGCGTTGGGTATAGCAGAGCATTAATTCCATAACAAAATTCTTCCTTCCCCGTCGTTCACGCATCTCTACGCGAGGTTCGGCCAGTGCCCCTCGGCTTTCCATTTCTCCACGACCTCCTTGATGGTGTCGTGGTCAAATGTCGGCCTCTTGAGCTTGTATCCCGTGACGTCGAGCAGCTTTTGATTGCTGAACGCGACGACGTGCTTCTCAAGCGCGTACTTGTCCATGTACGCGGAGAGCGGCGTATTGGGAATCGGCGGGTTCGAGGTCGTTATCATCTCAGTCCATCCAGAAACGTGATGTTCGTTAATATCCTCGACAGCGTCGGATTTGAGCTACATAAAGCAGTGAGCACGAATAAAGATGAGAGGGTGAAACGTACACTCAAAAATGTGTTCTCAACAAAGTTGAAAAACTCGAAGGTAGTCCCGAAGAACGCGGTGACCGTTTGCCCGACGCTCCCCAAGGTGCTGTTTGAGTTGTCGACCTATGGCTCGGTTAACCCTATGCACGATATACAGTCTAAACCACGCCATACCAAGTTGAACAAGGGCGCCACCAGTTTGGTGTTGGCCTCGGGCATGTGCTTGACGTCGGCGACCTTGCTCTTGTCGTTGCGGAAGATGATGGGCTCTCCCGCAATCTTATCGGCCTCCTTGCGGCCGAGGGGCGCCATCCACTGTGCACAGGCCCACATGGCACCGGCAACGTCGTCAGTGTGGACGGTGTTGGTCGGGTTCTTGCCCGGAGACCACCTAGCGTAAGGTCAATCGTAGGGAACAAAAGACCCTGTCGCTCGCGCACATAAACTTCATCGGTTTCTTGAGATACCCGTACACAGAGGCGACTGTAATCGCAGAGGCAACTGCGATGGATGGTCAACAGGGTGTGTCGCTCGGGAGGTCAACGCACTGATGCCATAGTTGGTGTACGGGCCATAGAAGAAGCCGCTGCGTAAGATGACCAGATTGAGGCTGAATGAAGTTGTGAATGAGAAGGGAAGCCCCCGGACCCAATAGCACATCTCACGTACTCTTCGATGGAGGCTAACATGCGCAGTGCCTCGTGCCACCAAGTACCGCAGACGCCGTACGGCTTGATGTCCTCCTTCTCGTCGTGCGCGCCCTTGGTCGACGTCTCGTAGAAGGGTAGAGAGAGCCGGACAAAGGCCTTGACTTTGCGTTTTGCAGCCTCAAGGCCGAGCATGTATGCGACATGACATGTTCGGTCTATTTGGATCTGAGATGACCACACATGAGCAGGGACGCCGCGGCAACATGAGAGCCGTACCATCTCGGTGCGATCGAACTGGACCTCCCCAGTGAAATCGAAGACATAGTCGTAGGGCGCCTGGCCTTCGGGAGCATCAAACATCTGGGCGATGGTGGCTACGCGCGACCATATATCAGCACGCGACGGCGGCGACGAAAGCAGAATGAACGTACCGGGCACAGTGAGATTCGCCTGCCGGTACTCGATGCGCGGGTTCTTGAGGAGTCTGGGGAACTCTGCGCCAATGTAGCTGCAACTGCTGTTGAGCCACGGAGGTAAAGTTTTTGCCGTATCACGCACGTTGTGGGTGGCTCGACGGAGAACCGGTCGACGATGCGGAGATGCTGGGGCAATTCTGTGAGCTAGATGTGCCGCGATGGAGTAGGAAGACAGACGGAGACGAGCGGTTCGGCTCCATCGGGGACAAGAAGACCAACGAGGGCTCGGGAGCAGGTGTTGAGGCCGCCTGGACGGTGTTGAGGTAGAGAGGGGTGTACTGGACTGAGACTGACCGAAAATGAGAACGTTAGGGGCAGACATTGCGGAGGCGCGGAGGCTGCCCCAGAGCACGATGTGGCTCAAGTCAAGATGGGTCTCACACACGTTTTTGCATCCGCGTCGATTTCGATTCTTCTCATTCCGCACCCCGAATATACGTATACACACACGAAAAATCCAAGTTGGCCAGCTCTGGATGCTCCTCGAGCATGTCAATGTACAATCCCAATGCTGCGTCCCCCATCGGCAGCGGCGTCCCCGTCTTGTCTGCGATATCGCTTGCCAACCCCATATCCTACCCGCAGCCTGTGAGTTCTGTACGTGAGCCTCGACGAGACAGACACACCTTTTCCATCAGAGAAGTAGCAAAGCCGCCTTCATAACCGCGCTCGCACGGCGGAGATTTCTCTTTGCCCAGTGCATGGGGCACCGGGTTGTTCACAGAGAGCGACCAGCAGTTCCCCGTCGATGATCCAATGACGCTAGTGAGCACCGCGGCATCCAACCCGAGCCGCTGCCCCAGAACCATCGCCTCCGCCACGACGATTTGCTGCACACCAAGGATGAGGTTGTTGCATATCTTCGCACCGAGGCCCGCGCCGGAAGGTCCACAGTGCACGATCCGCTGTCCCATAAGCGCGAGCGTCGGGCGCACGGCTTCAAACGACTCTTGCGTACCGCCGACAAGAAATGCAAGCGAACCCGCTTTGGCACCGGTGACGCCGCCGGAGACAGGCGCGTCCACCATCCGCGCGCCAGTCGCGATGACTTGCTTCGCGACGTCCTTGGCCACCTCCACGTCCAGCGTAGTCGAGTCGATGCACGTTGTGCCGGTGCCGAGAACGGGGATGATTTCCTTGTAGACCGTCTTGATCTGGGCAGAAGACGGGAGCATCGTAACGATGGTTCCAGAAGCAAGCGCCGCACTGCAGAGATTCGCGTTAATTAATTGTGCATTAGAAACCGCGGAAGAAGGAAAAACTTGCTCGGCGGGGGAAGCGACGACGTCGAGTTGAGCCGTTGGAAATGCGGAAGAGAAACGACGGTGGAACGCGGATGCGGCGTCTGGAAGCGCGTCGCAGACGATGAAGCGAGATTCTGGGTTGGCAGCGATTGTCTTGGTAAAGAGGTTGTATGCCATCTCGGAGCCCATGCGACCAAGACCCACAAACGCCGTGGCTGGAATACGAGTCAGCCTTGCGTGGCGATCCAGGTCAAGGGCGAGTACTGGACGCGCGAGGGCCGAGTCGTTGGGCAGTTTGCCAGCAAGTTCGCGTTAATCTCATCGTGGTTCGAGGTCAAGTTCCGGTTAGACACGGTCACAAGGTACAAACGCGTAAGTATCTACCGCCAGGTACTCGAAACTACTACGGTGGAGCCTTGCGGCAAAGTGGTATAAGAACGGTTAGGATCCGACTCCCAGACGACAGAGCTTGAACCCGCCCTGGTGCGAATAACTAATAGAAAAAAATCAGAATCACGGTAAGTAAAGAGTGGTAAGCGGAAACGCACATTTGTACTGGAACGTGGTGTTCGGAGGCAACACCAGCGTCACCGACCACACCGGGCCAACCAGTGACATTGCAACGGCAGAGGCGGGCGCCCAGTTGCCGAGCTGAGCGATGGAGCCAACGATCTTGACAGTTTCGGCGGACGAAGTCGAGGCGGATTCCCGGAAGGTGACGGTCGCGCCAGTGGCGGAGGGAGGGGCGGCACTGCTGGAGGTGGAGCTGGAGCTGCTTGAGCTGGTAGTAGTGGCGACGATGGAGCTTGCGGGTACGGGGTTTGGCGTAGCCGCACCAGTGACCGCGCTGGTGCTGCTCCGCGTCGAGTCAAAGCGACCATAGAGCGTGACAGTCGAGCCCGCGGTGGGACTTGTGTAGACGCGGTTATTGCCCGATTCCCAGGTAACCGAAGCACCCTTGACTTTGATAACTGCAAAACAACTTGAGCAACAGTTTTAAACAAAGACAACGGAAGGAGACTTACACTTGTACTCAAAGTACGTCGATGGAGGAATTGTAATGCTGAGCTGCCAGTCCGCATTGACGTAAGGCTGGGTGAGCTGCAGCGCCGAGCTTGGATTCCAGGACCCGAGCTGTGCGATGGATCCGACGACCTTAAGAGTCTCTCCGTTCCCGGTTGCTGCCGTTTCGACAAAGGAGAGGACGACAGCGGTGCTGACCGGGGAGGGCGCCGAGGATGCCGAAGAGGATGCAGAGGACGAGGACAGCGAAGAGGATACGGAGGACGAGGACAGCGAAGAGGATACGGAGGACGAGGATGCCGCAGCCGAAGAGGATGAAGGTGCAGCGGAGGACGAGGCGTTGCCGGTGGGGACGGTCGCGTTCAGGTTGGAGCTAGCAGGAACGGCGACGAGAGCGAGGGCATCCCGAGCTGCGACCGAGGCTGTGAATGTTCCCGAGGCGGAGACGGTGTACGACGGGCCGGTGCAGACACCGGGTCGCTGGTCGGAGTCGTGAATGATGTCGCAGTCTGCCAGCACGTGTTAGAAACGAACAAAGGAAATGAATCTAAACATAACACTCACAAACTCCAGCGGGCAAACTAGTATTCCAAACACGCGTCCAAATAGAGTTATCGTTATTGATAACAACGAAGCCCATGTTTCCACGGCCGAACGCTGTAGGACCAGTGAGAATATATCAGAAAATCAACAAAGGATACGAACCAATTTGCTGGACGCTCCCGACGACAATGTTCGTGAGATTACTCGTGCCGACGGCGTTGTGGAATGCAACCATATTGGCGACGGCTACGTTCCGGTGTTCGCAACGCCATCCATTGGCAAAGCACGTAACGGCGTTTGTGAAGCCAGCCGAGTTTTGAGGCGCGCCGGCGTCGTAGGAGGTGTAATCATAAGCGGAGTAGACCGTTGGAGTGCCGTAGTTGAAACCGAGCATGAAGATTTCGGCCAGGATGTAAATGTTGTTCGAGGCACTAGACTTGAGGGACGTCCCGCCTCGTTCGGTGTCCTGGTTGGCTATGATGAAAGTGGCGATGGACGACTCGACAAAATTCCACGCGGAGCCCATGGGAACTGGAGAGACGAGTTTTGCAATCTAGCATTGTGTTAGGGATTGACTTGAAGAGGAGAAAAAGGGAAAGCACTCACGCCTCCGGAGGAACTGCCGCTGAACGCAGACTGAATCGAGGAGGTTGCGCGGAATTCAATGACATCCCTCAAAGAGATGTGAGCGAGATGAAAATTACCAGGAACAACCTACCCATTGGCAACGTATTGTGATGGTTGAACAGCTTCGCCAGCGCCGTAGATGACTTCCTAGAGACACGGTTAGCTCCAAAGGCGGATTAATGATAAATAGCGCACTTGAGTGTCAAAATACGGATAAGAGAGCAGGGATAGAATTTTCTGGATGTCGGAAGGGTCCATGTGTTTGGCGGCGTCGATACGGAATCCGTATACTCCGAGGGAGAGGAGGTCGTTGAGGTAGGCAGCCATGATCGTCCGAACCGCGGGTTGTTCTTGGGCAAGATCGGAGAGGCCGACGAGCTGAAGATAATATTAGGGAGGGACGAGAAAGAATTCGAGAACGAACTTCGCAATTTTGAACACTGGGAACGTGATGAGCAAACAGTCGCGGAGAAAAAGGGAACACATACTCGTATGCATTATTGTAATTGCTGATGTCCTTGGCGCGGCCGTTGCCGGCGCAGTAGTGGAAGTTCGAGGAGGTGTAGCCGGCGGCGGGACTAGTGAATCTATTAGTTATATCTCAAGGACAGAGATAGCGACGCACTAGTTGTACTTGGAATAGCTGCTGCCGCCGATGCCCGTCCCGGAGCCGGCCGACATGTGGTTGAGGACGACTGTGAAGGAAGTGAGGATGAGAAATTGGATAAAGAGACGGACAACGTACCGTCAGCTATGATTCCGACGCCGGCCGCTTTGCAGGTTGCTACCATGTTGGCGAATTGGGCGCGAGACCCTCGTTTTGAGACAATTTTATACGACACAGGCTGGTAGTCGGTCCACCATTGACTGCCGGTGACTAGAGGGAAATCAGAAAGCAGCAGGCGACGAGAAGATGCATACTGTGCTCATTAGGTGGGCTGACTTGAACGAAGCCGTAGCCGCTGGGGCCGAGGAAAGAGGTGCATTCGGCGGCGACAGAGTCCCATGGCCATTCGAAGAGCTAGACGTCTCGGTCAGAGACGAAAGCTGACGGATTTAGAACGCACTTGGACGATAGCATTGTTGCTTTGCGCTGGCGCACGACGATGTATCATGCTGCCCGCAGCAAACAAGTCGGCAGAGATGACGGAGAGCAGAACGAATTTCGAAAGCGAAGTGAACATGGTTAAAGCAGAAAGTGGGTGGGGCCGACACCAAACATGCGCAGTATATTTATGTTCTCCAGCACAGGAGATGTCTTAGGCGGAGAATGCCAGGCGCGCTGGGTTTATGAGACACGCAGAAGGCTTTCCGCTCTTACCGCGGCCGCAATACGCGTTATGATGCATGGTGGCGTGCAGCAAGGAACATATTGCTTGGTCATCGACTCGCACGGTTCGACTTCATGTCCAATAGCTCGGTAGCGCACAAATAGCATCCCAAGACTCCCAGCTGCTGCATTCTACGGCAAACCCTGTTAAGTGCGCAATTGACATGTTTACCCGTTCCGCGGAAACTGACCAATAGATTCGATTTCCTTTATGTGCTCAACTAGGTCGCAAAAGAGTGGGAGAACTGGAATGTGCTGGTAAAGCATTGACTGCTCCAAGCTCCTACGCCTACGAATTGATGTCAATAGCTTTCAGTCGAGTCTCGGAATTGTCTCTCAAGGCTTCCGAACTGCCGAACAGCAGCTACTTACTCATCAAATTTTCCATGGTTCAACTTGTGCTCTAGATATTCCTACCGAGACTTTTAGATGGTACGAAGTCGTGTCTAGTCGCGCGCCCCAATCCCGAGAACGGGCATTGGCTGGTAAGGCTCCTCCAAATACTTGATCTCTTCCGCCGTCAGTTTGATATGGATTGCGTCTTGAAGTACCCCATAAGCGCTTGCAGCGAACCAACAAGATAATTTGACCCACCGACAGCTTCGAACAAGTTCTTCAACGATGTCGTGCCAAAAATGGGTGCCGATACGCCCTCCTTGGCTAGCATCCATGCGATTCCGATTTGCGCCATCTTAGCACCGTGTTTTGCGGCAATTTCCTCAACGCTAGCCAAGGGAGTCAGGATAACGCGCGACGAGAATAGGCACGGGGACGAACCGCTCGATAACAGTTCGGTTCGAGATGTGCTGGGTGTAAACCGTCGGAGGCATACTGAAAACAGTCAGACGCAGTGTTTAATCGACGGTGAAACGGCGACATACAAGTCCGTCTCGGCGCGCGTCGTCTGCGCTCCCTTTAGTTGCTGTTCTATCGGACGCGTGACTGCTCCACGGGCTAGCGGCGACCACGGGATGGCGCCGACACCAAAGAGCTAGGCAAACGTCAGAGATGGGCTATTCGGCAAGAGCAGCACGAGCCTTGAGGGTCGGAAACATTTCCCGCTCTTCCTCGCGGTAGACCAGATTGTAGTGGTTTTGCATGCTAGTTCAATCAATGAGCTGAAAGTAAGCACAAAGACACGAACCTGATAAACGGGGTGAGCTTGTTCGTTATCGCGTAGTCTAATTGGAATGTAAGCAACAGCAGATGGAGGTCCTAGGCTGGCTATTACTCTGCATCGCATGGACTAAATATTATCAGTAAATATTTTAAAACTGAACACGTCGAACTTACACTGGTAGGCGTAGCAGGAGGACATGCCAATGTATCGAACATATCCTGCCTTCACCACATCGTGCAACGCGTTCATGGTTTCTTCGATCGGAGTATCATCGTCGAAGCGATGACCTTGACGCAAGATGTGAGTTTCAGCCACCAAAAACATAAATGCGACGGTACGCACATTGCAGAACGTCGACGTAGTCCAGTTGGAGTCGCCGCAGACTGGCCTTGACCGAATCGAAAATATGCTTGCGCGACAGTCCGTATTGATTCACGTATCCCTTGGCCTCCATGTCGGTGTTGAGGAGCGTTTCGTTAGGATCGCGGGAGAGGCCGTAGTATACTTTTGTCATAATGACCACTTCTTCTCTGGATCTTGGTTCAATAAACTTGCCGCAAGTCCGGAAGTAATTTCTGACCGTGGAATACTATGTTTCTTGAGCGCACGCCCGAGGACCTCCTCGCTGAGACCATTGGAATAGATCTGATCACCGTTAACTCGTCAAGGATAAACTCGAACAGCTGGCACTAACGTTTGCGGTATCGAAGGCGTTGATACCAGCATCATAACTGGTTGGGAGCATTAACCCTGGCTAGCCACTAGTGAAAGGGCAACTCAACGCGGCCTTAATGTGTTTGCTCGCTTCCTCTTCTGGAAGCACCCAATTACCAAGCCAATTTGCGCTGCCTGAACAAAGGCGATGAGAGTGGGAAGGGAAGTAAAGCGTCGAGTTACCATAGGACATGCAACCTAACACGATTTTGCTTATTTTCAGGCCGGATGAGCCGAGGCGAACTAAGTAAAGATGATTTGACTTCGTCTCCGATTATTTCGTCGCCTCACCATATTCCATTTTCTTCTGGATGGTAGCAGCCATAGGGAGAGCTCTGCACCATTCCCAGAAGCCTGACGCTTTTATAGGCATGCGCGACCCACCTCCGTCCGAAGTTGCGACGCGCGTTGGAATGCCGGCGACGGCACATTACAAAGATAAAGAGGGAGTCAGTTTGTAGGCTGGAGCGGAGCCGCGAGTGTGCCAAGGCGCTCAATTACTTCGGAGGAGAGAAACCTCCATGAATACAATCACCAGGCAGCAATAAGGGAGTTGGCTCGGGAAGAAGACAAGTTAGCCGACATCGTGTAAAGCTGTTGTTCGTTGGTAGATGGCAAGGTGAACACCCTTACCTCTACCGCGCAATTGACCATTTATCCACCTCCGCCGTACACAGGTCCTCCCATGCCGCCTCCCATCCGTCGTCCTCCAGCCACGGCTGCTCAATCCACTTGGCCAACGCGTCACGCGCGTCCTCGAACGAAACTGAATGACTTCGAAGCGTGTCGACGAGTGCGATGTGTGAGTTGAGGGAGCGGTGGTATGGCGGGAGCAGCGCCGGGATTGCGGTGACTGTATAAGACGCGTTCAGAAGAGCAGAACGTCGATACACAAGCCTCATACCGAACTTTTCTAACGACCAAGTCACCCACAGAGGCTCCTCGCTTGCCCACTGACACCCTTTGGCTCTGTGCGCGTCGATGAGTACCGCCTCGAGCCCGTCTACCGCGGCGTTCATTTTGCGGAATTGTTTTTGCTGGATGGTCATTCTGGTAGATTGCGATAAAGGCAAACGCGTACCAGTTTCAATATGACCAGGTCCAACTCAGCAATACGCTTCTCCATGAGCTCAATCTTGGGTGCTACGATTCGTTGACGCGGGAGTCTGTTTGGCGCGAGTGCGAGCGCGTTGCTACTCGCGGTTATACCGAGCACGCGCGGCAGAAACGCAAACGTACTCGAGATCGGTCCGCGCGTCTACGAGACTCCGCGCAGCCTTGAGGCCGTCAAGCAATACCAGATCCTCCCAAAATTCTGTGAGACCGCGAAGCTCGAGCAGCGCTGCACGCGTTTTGCGGTGGTACGTCGACTCGACGGCGCGCGAAGGCGACGCCGCCGGGGATTTGGTGGTCTGTTTGGGCACGGGCGACGAGGAGGGCGTAGAGGGTCCTTTGAACGATGCCAGTCGGTGGCTCATCGGAAAGGCGGGTATAGCTCTCACGCCGTTTCCTTCCGTTCTCCGAGCATGTCCGCCTGCCCCGTCGACCACTCGTCCTCTAACCCATCTACCTCCTCACCAGAAAAGTGCCCAGTCGACAACAAGGCACCCGCCCGCTCAACATGGGCTAACCTGTTCTCCTCTGCACCCTCTCCGGCGCAAGCACCACCACTCTCCACAGACCGCGAAACCTCCTCGATCCCGCGCGTGGACTCTACAGAAGGGAACGGAAGCGGAAACTGGGTGTACCCCTCCGAGGCGCAGTTCTTCGCCGCCATGGCGCGCAAGAACCATAACCCGCAAGCGGCGGATATGAAGACGATTGTGCCCATCCACAACGCGGTGAACGAGCGTGCGTGGGCAGAGGTGATGGAGTGGGAGAAGGGGCGCGGCGGTGAGGCGTGTGGTGGCGTGAAATTGGTCAATTTTCGAGGCAAGCCTGGGGAGCTGAGCCCAAAGGCGCGGGTAAAGACGATGCTTGGGTGCGTGCGCGTAACCCGTAACCTACAAAAGTGTTCTTCTAATGCGACGCGCCGCAGCTATACGGCACCTTTCGACCGACACGACTGGGTTGTGGATCGCTGCGGAGTGCAGATGCGCTACATTATCGACTTTTATACAGGGCGTGGCCAAAGCGGCAAACCATCGTTCTACCTCGATGTTCGACCGGCCCTTGACAACTGGGAAGGCGTCAAAATGCGCATAGAACGACTGTGGACGGGGTCTGTACTACAGCAACAGACGGAGAAATAATTTCTTGACTGGCTTGTGGATCGTTCTCTAGTTCCGGAAAGTTGTTTTCGGCGCATCTGGCCATTCATCGCATGCAGGAATCACACCCTAAGTGCTCAAGGTGAGCATGCGCTGCTTGTTTCGATGCGCTTCCGATTCTTTGTTCGGTCACTGCGCGTCCATCAACAAAGAACGCCAGCCACACATCTCGCTGCTCCGAACATCTGTGAACGAACGCGCTTTTTCGCTGTGAAACCGGTTTTGCTTCCGCCGATTGGTCTGTTTCCCCGCGTTGAGATGGTGTGAGCTGAAACGAAGCGCCTTCTAGTCTGCCAAGTTGCTCTCGATCGGAACCCGTAAGTTATCCGTCCGGGTGGTTTTCGTTCTCGCTGGGCTGTGGATGCATCTGGTCCGGTGCTGTGTAACCTTCGAGTTACTGGTCCGTATTTTATGTCCAACAAAGAGCTGCATTGAGTCTGGACCAAGGACGCGGAAGAACTCGTCGGAATTTTACCGCTTGACGATCTCGCGCATTGATTGCCCTCAGAACTGTGGCCTCAAACACCGTCTCCGGTGAGCCACAATCAATAAACCTTCTCTCATGACAGTTCTGTGCAAAGCTGAAGCAGAAAACTCTCGTAGGCGGCCTGTTTTTAGCAGGTGCATCGTAATACGGAGGCGGAAGAATTTGGCCGTCCTCCGCAGTTCGCGTCGCGTCGTGTCGCGTCGGTCACTGAATGCAGAACGGGGATCTGTCAGACGCCGCCACCACGAGCGGAGAAGGTCGCCATGAATGATATTGCTCGAGAGACAGTTCGGAGCAGGGTCCAGCGAGTCCGACGGAGCGGGCAGTGCAAACTGCGGTCGGAGGCGCGCGTTTTCTGACAAGCCGTGTACTGGGCCGAGACCGGGTGTGGAAGGCGCGTTGATGTTGAGCTCAGATGGTGATGCTCCACGACATCGACAACAAGCAGGACGTTGAGGGGACCGTCGAGGACGATGGCTAGGAGGTGGCAGACGACAGTAGCAGCTGTAATAATTTAATTTGTCGCTTTGGAGGCCAATCGGAGGGCTGATATAAAAAAAGTCACAGGGCACGCCTGTTGCAGTGTAACCACTTGGACCTTTCGCGTCTCCCACTGCATAGCGCGGTCCGCAGAGCGCACCATCGCCTTCGCTTCCACTCCGACGGCGTACACCGGCGCACCGTCGCCAGCGGCCCATTCTTCTTACCGCCTCTCTACTCTACCTCCCGCCCAATATAATCCCTTCCGGCTCAACATCCCCCCGCTGGCAATGTCTCCCCCGCCCATAATCTCTCCCCGTCCATCTCTCCTGCCTACAGTCATTCCAGACGGAATCATCACTCCCCCAATGTCCCCCGCCCAAACCGAAGCAGGGGACGACGCCATCGTCATTGACGATGAACCCCGCTACAGTGGACCCGACACCGCTCCATCGGCCCATATGGAAGTCGACAAGGAAGCCTCGGTAGCTCCACACCCCCAGCGCCCGCTTCGGCTTCTTGAGGATGAACGAGTCCATTTGCAGCGAGAAGGGCTCCGCCTTACCGATTTTGAAGTGCGCGGAACTCTCGGTGCGTGTTCATCTACATATTCCCTCCTTCGCAATGGCTTACAAGGTGCAGGCACTGGAACGTTTGCTCGCGTCCTGCTTGTTCGCCACCGCGCGACGGTCACTCCTAGCACGCAGAACTACTTTGCAATGAAGGTCCTTCGCAAAGCGGATATTGTCCGTCTCCGGCAGGTGGAGCACGTTAATGCGGAGCGATATATCCTTTCTCGGGTTCAGCATCCCTTTGTAGTCGACCTTTTCGCGACGTTCCAGGACAGCCTCAACGTCTACATGTTGATGTCCTATGTCCCCGGAGGGGAGCTCTTTACCCACTTGCGGCGCGCGCAGCGGTTCACACCGGACGTTACCCGGTTCTACCTCGCAACTATTGTGCTCGCGCTCAAATACCTGCACTCGTTCAACATCATCTATCGCGACCTCAAACCCGAGAACCTACTGCTCGACTCGCGCGGCTACCTGCGCCTTACCGATTTCGGGTTCGCCAAGATTGTGGACGACCGTACGTGGACACTCTGCGGGACGCCCGAGTACCTCGCGCCCGAGATCATCCAGTCGGACGGGCATGGCAAGGCAGCGGACTGGTGGGCGTGCGGCGTTCTATGCTATGAGATGCTTGTCGGATATCCGCCGTTCTTTGACGAATCTCCCTACGGCATCTATGAAAAGATCCTCAATGGGCAAATTCACTGGCCGAAGAGCATGGACCCGCTGTCGCGGTCGCTGATCAAGGCGTTCCTCAACCCCGACCGTACGAAGCGGCTCGGGAACATGAACGGCGGGCCTCAGGACATTCTAGACCACCCGTGGTTCCGTGGAGTCGACTGGGATGCGTTGGAGCGTCGGGAAATTAACGTGCGTTTGTTGGATTGGATACCGAGTCTAGACTGAAGCATGAACAGGCTCCCATCGTCCCGCATACGTCGTCGATCGACGACACGCGCCACTTTTTACACCTCCCACTGCCTCCTGCGGAAGAAATGCCCGGGCTCATTCGGGAAGAAAAGCCGCTGCCTGTGCAGGAGCGGTTCGACCCCATCGCGTACCACTTCCTCGAGTTTTGAACTCGTTTTGCCAAAAGACTACTGGCTACACTCTCCTTGCTCTTTGTTTCTTTCTTGACCCTACTGCGCGACTGCGCATCTATAGCACTATTGGCTCGTTCTGTCTCTTAATTGCTCGTCTCGTCTTGTATACCTACACTCCCCCCACCTTCGTTCGACTTTTCAGTCTGCCTCTCTCGTGTAGCTTTGGTCGCTTGTCGACGTACCTCTTGTATTCATATATCTACTTATCGTTTTGCATACCTGAGGCCTCTGGCGCCAGCTCTTAGCAAGTTGTATTTTCATGTGAGTCATGATCACATGACAAACGCGTGACTTGTTTCGAACTCATCATGCCGTTTTTGGCATCTCTGCTCTGTCCTCCCACCACAACTTCACTTTGCAAGGTATGGTCTTCCTCTCTCTGTTGGCGCGTATCTGACGACTCGGATAGGATGGCGCAGCCTCATCCGGTCACCGTGACCACCAACTCGTTCCTCATTAATAAACTCCCCGACCCCACTTTTTACCAGTACGAAGGTGCGCTCATCCAGTCAACTCTATTCCTACTCGGCTCACCATCGATCCAGTTGGTGAGTTATATCCAGCAAATCGCAGCACGCCCAGCGCTCATCACATATAAGCTTTCGATCCAGCGATCCCCGTACCCGCCAAGCGCGTCCTGGCCATACACAAGCTGCAGACCCAGAATGCCGCAGCGTTCAACCCGCCGGGTGTGTACGACGGGAGACTGAGCTTGTACATGTCGAAGCAGCTGTCGATTATGGGCAGCTCTGTCTCGGTGAGCTGAGCTTGTGGCCATCAAAGTCGGTTTTCTTACCTACCACTAGTTTGCGGTTTATTTGGGCGATCATAGCCCGCCGCCGGTAGCGGGACCGGGTGTGCGGGGATATGTTACCGTCCGTGTAGCGAGAACGGCGGCAGAGGCGATTCGCTTTAGGTTTGTCTTTGTCTCTTCCTCTAGGACGCGCTGACACTACTACAGCGAAATTTACCAGTTTATCGCCGCGGGCGTGAATGGCAATGTTAATAAATTGGCGACGGCGACGACTGTGATCCAGCTGCTTATTCGGCAGGCTATTAACGAGTGCGTGTGCTCGTAGCTGGTGTCGCGCGCTCGCTGACGGTGCTAAAGGCAAAACCCCACTCACACCCAGCACGCCTTCTTCATGAAACCTGATCGCAACGACCCGAGGCGCCGTCGGCCTGGACGGGGCTTGACAGACGCTGGACTGCAGATTTGGGAGGGGTTTTACCAGTATGTGGCCCAACTTTGTGGGCGTCCATTTGTCATGGAACCGTAGCTCTGCTCGTCCGGTTATTGTTCGGGACTCGCCCACAACTTACCGTCCGCACATGGTTATCACCGTGAATTCCAGTATCGCGGCGGTGTAAGTTCCTGGTCTTCTCTCTCATCTGGTTTCTAAATTCATGAAGCTTGGATTCCGGCCCCGGAAACATCATCCAACTTGCAACCCGTCTCTTCAACATGTCGCATCGCGATCTCAACAACCCCGTTATCCTCCGCAAGCTCCTGGCGCACCTCAAGTCTCGTCGGATTCAGGTTAACACTCCGACGCGCCGTCCGCGCGTGGCTACTGTCCAAGACATCGTCCCGAATGTTGGCGCTTTCCAGTTCACCAAGGATGACCACCGCACAACGATTGCTGTACGTAGTCCCGATTTCATTTCCTTGATTCGCTGGTTACTGAGTTTTCGCCCATGAAGAACTACTACCAACGAGCCTATGGCTTTTCACTTCAATACGGGAGCAGTATCGGCATCACGATTGCCAACGCCGATACGGACTTCCCAGTCATCATTCCGGCCGAACTCTGCACATTGGTACCTGGGCAGGCAAGTCGTAGAACGCATCAACGTCTCCGCCGACGATAACTGTGGCTAGCTTTACAAGCGGCGTCTTTCTCCAGCAGCGACGGCAGACGCTATTGCAATTTCGATCAAGTCCTCGCCTGAGCGGCTGCAAACCATCTTGGGGAACGATTCTCCTGTACGTGCACTCGTCCATTCATTGTGTTCTGCTAACGGAGGTGGCATAGATTTGGCAGTATCAGAACTCTCCATATGTGCGAAGCTCTGGGATGCAGATCGCCACGACGCCATTGGAAGTCCGAGCGAACATGCTCCCGCCGCCAGATATGTTGTTTGGATCGGGTCCGCCCCTTCGGATTGTACGCAATGGTGACTATGTAATGTTTTTGGTGCTCAATGCGCGTAGGAACCGGGCAAAGGCAGCTGGAACGTCGTCGGGAAAAGGTTCCACACCCCGGCGACCATGCTGACCTGGGCTGTGATGTCGCTCATCAACACAAGCGAACAAGATTTGGCGCGGATTGTCCAGTACATGGGCGATGCGTGCCACAAGGCAGGTAAGAACTCGTGTTTGCTTTCGTTGTTCAGCTATACATGATTGAACTTTTATCTAGGGATGCGTAGGTGTTGAAATCGACGCTTTGGACCATAAATCTCAGCCCTTGAACAGAAATAGACAAACCTAAAGTTGTTCGCAAGAACCCGCAAGATCTTATAAAGGTGCGGGTTGAGAAGTTTTGTGTGCGCCGAGTGTTGACTATTGACGAGGGCCTGGAAGAGCTGTACGCGGAGGCCGTCAAGCATGCGGAAGCGCGCGAAAGGGAGCGAGCTCCTGCCCAGGAAGAAGCTCGCAGGCAGGCCGCGGCTCTCGGGAAGCCTTTCCGGCCAGAGCCGCCACAGCAGCCGCTCGACATGGTCGTAGTTATACTTCCAGCACAAGCTGGGGATCTACGCCACCAAGTCAAGTTTTGGAGCCTTATCATGGTACGCGCTCTCGAGCCACTGTTCAATTGGTCTGAGCCATTCTAGTCTGGCGTTCGGGCGCAGTGCGTTCGCGAGGGCAAGGTCAAACCAGACGACCAGTACATGAACAACGTAGCGATCAAGATCAACGCGCGTCTGGGGGGACGCTACGCGATTCCTGCACCGGGAGTCGTGGAGCGGATTCCGGGCCGTTACATGATTTGTGGGGCGGACGTTGCGCACCCATCGCCAGGCGTCTTGCGACCGTCCGTCGCCGGCTTAGTGTATTCCACCGACAAGCAGGCGACGTTGTATCGCGGCGAGGCGGTCCTGCAGCACCCGAGGGTTGAAGTCATCGAGAACTTGAAGGAGATGATGATGAACGCCATCCTTGGGTTCGGGAGCGAGCACCTGCCACCGGAGTATATCATCTTTTATCGCGACGGCGTTAGCGAAGGCGAGATGCAGAAGGTGCAGCAGTACGAAATTCAGGCGATCAAAGGTCTGTATTTCGTTACCAAGTCTCCACGCATGGGCTCATGGATTCATAGATGCTTGCCAGGAAGTGTGGACCGAAAAAAAAGTCGAAGGGCCTTTGCCCAAAATAACATTTATCGTTGTGGTCAAGCGGTAGGCCCAGCAGTATGAAGTTCAAGTTTTCGGAGACTGAGGAGGATTTATAGGCACCAGCAACGATTCTATCCTCGCCCCGGAACGTACGTTCTGCTTGTTCTCAAATTCTCCAGCTGACTGTCTTTTGCAGCATTGCTGACAGGAAAGGCAATTGCATGGCTGGTTTGTGCGTCTCGGAAATGAAAAGTCCTCTTGGTCTCGATTTCTACCTCCAATCGCACGCCGCAATTCAAGGAGTCCCGAGGCCTGCGCATTATTCCGTCTTGTTAGACGAGATATTCGGGAAAAATCTCGAGCCGTACGTCTCAACAATGTTCTGCACACGTTCTCTGGTACCAACTCACTGCCACAGAATTCAAATGGCGTCATGGCAGATTTGCCACGGATACGCGAAAGCCACTCGGTCGGTCTCGATCCCGAGTCCTGTCTACTGTACGTTCCTGCGCACTGTCTCTGAAGGACCGTTCTGACGAGTTGGCTTGCAGACGCTGATGTGATCGTTTCGTCGTTCTGGTCTTGATTTCTTTCTGACTCTGTATTTCAGAAACTATGCGCGGACGCTAAATTCCGCTTCCACTGGGACGATCAAGACCAGCTCGACGCGGAGTCGATGGCGAACGAGGACGAGACGTTCGATTTGCGTGCATGGCAGCAGAGGTTTTATGCCATTCACCCAGGACGCAGAGGCGACTTTCGCCGCACGATGTACTTTTTGTAATCTGTATATCGCGTAGCTGAACGCGTTAAACGCGCTGTACGAATATGTAGCAGAACAGAGCTGACCGTGTTTGATGTCACCGAGCTAGCTTTCTCTTGAAACCCGATGTCGACAACGGAATCGCCGGAATACCTCGTCTCTGAGGCGCAACTTGTGCTCACAGAAGTGTGTCCTCCGCCCCGAGGCAGTGTCCATACAATCTGAGCTCCGGCACAAAGGCTCGGCGACAAAAATCGGAACGGACAAAAGATCTTGGAGAGGCGATCCAGCTTGCGGGGAAAGCGCTAGCGTTGCGCGTGCACGAAGGGTTTGCGTGGATTGCAGAGAATACGACTATTGCGAAGAAGGTCGATCTGGAGGTTGGTTCGCATTGTTTTCGCTGGTCAGGGCTGAGTGCAGTTTAGACGGGCAAGACTGTGCAGATCTACAAAGGGCACACGGCGCCGGTTACTTCGTTGGCTTTTTATGAGAACCTGTTGGTTACTGGTTCATGGGATAAGGTGTGTGTGCGTGCGCGCAGGCTATAGGCGAAGCTCAGGATCTTGGTAGACAATCAAAGTGTGGGACACGACGGTGCGCGTTGTTTTCCGCTACTTCCTCCTCATGACATCGCCGACAGACAAAGGCGCAGCTATCGTCTACCGACGCGCATTCGGACTTTGTTAAATGCCTGTGTGTGATACCGCGCTTGAAGCTGCTTGTGTCGGGGAGCTCGGACAAGATTGTGCGATTTTGGTACGTGCATAGGTTGATACACGAGATGCCAAATGATACACGGCTGCTAGGGACCTTTCGAACCCCACCACTGGCATAGCGCTCCCGAGTATGGGCTCGATATCGTCACATACGCGGCCGATTTCGTGTATCGAGGGCGTTGCCGTGTCGGATACGGCAGGGACAGTCTATACCGCAGACTCGATGGGCATTATACGCGTTTGGGATATTGTCAGGGAGGGCGTGGAACCGCCGAGGTGGAAGGCGACGCTTAAGACTGAAATGAAGCATCGGACGGGGGTGAACGAGTTGAGGTTGTTTGGCGAGCATCTTTGGACTGGTTTGTTGCGTCCACTTCTGTTTTCGAGTTTTTGACGGAAGGAGTAGCTTCGGCGGACGAGACGGCGCAGCTCTTTGTTGGACTCAAGTCGACGGCAACTATCACGCATGCGGTTAACGTTCGCTGCGTCCTCCCGCTCAACGATCTGAACGAGCCCTACGTCTTGACCGGCTCTGGAGATGTAATCCGCGTCTATGATATCTCGACACCTGCAAAACCAGAGCTCTTGAATGAGATCGACGCGCACTGGCACGATGTGACGGCGTTACAGCTTTGGATTCGGCCGCTTGCAGGCAAGCCAGAGCTAGCGGAGCCGTGGGTGGTTAGCACAAGTCTCGATGGGACGGTACGCAAGTGGCGCGTTGCAGGTACGCGAGTTCGTATCCGCCTTCTGCTGCTCATAAAACGGTAGACGCGCTCAACCCGCAACCTCGTCAACCCCTTCCGAAGAAGGAAAAGAAAAAAGCCGGGTTTGAAATGACAGAGGACGAGGAACGCGAATTAGCAGAGCTAATGGACGACGACTAGGCATATCTCTTCTCCCAACCTGGAAAGAATGGGTCCTCTGGAAGGGTTCGCTCCGTCCAATCGCGCGGCACCCATCCCTTATCCTCCTGCTCCTTCGCCCACTCTTCGAGGGCCGGAATGACATGCTCCTCGACATGCTCAAATGCCTTGTACTGCATGAACGATGGCTTTCCGTCGCGCAAGATCTTGAGTAGCAGTCGCGGGATAAAAGGTTCCTCGCGGAACTGGGTCATTGGCGTAAACAGAGGCTTGAAATTGAAGACGATGGCACGCGAATTGGGAAGGCGTCGGAGAGTCTGCCAGTCGACGCGGAGGTTTATATCGGCAGCCGTCGTATTAGGGTTTTTCCGTCGGTAATCGGGGTCGTCTTCTTGCAAGAAGAGAGGCTGGCCAACCTCGAGTCCCCACGAACCGCGCTGGATGGGTTTATCGACTTTCATATTCGTGAAGAACCTTTTTGGAACGTCGAGACAGGAGGATATCGGCAACGCAACACGGACCTGTCCATGGAAAACGCCATCTTCTCTTTATAGTCCGGCACGGGTGTATGAATCTGCTGCAAATTCATCCCAATCTTGGTCGCGACATTCCAACCGATGGACGAGCAGGACACGCCTGCGCGGAACGTATACAGCCCCGTCTTTTGGTCCTTGAGCGTGATTAGAAAGTCTTCGGGGATGTGGTGCAATAGCAGGCGCAATGGCTCGTCCGTGTACATGTTGGATGTCGTCCCGAGAATGTTGTTCGTAAACACGCCGGTGCGGTAATTTACGCTAAACTGCCCTGGGTAGCGCGCGACAACAAACTGCACGACCATCTCCATTAGCTCACGGCAAGCGGATTCCGCGCCGGGGAGACAGTCAACGATCTTCTTGCCGTGGTCTGCGTACAGCTGGATTCGCTGCTGGATGCGCTCTTTGTAGGTTGATTCGAGTTCAATCCAGCGGTCCGGATCCATCGATTTGAGACCTTTGAGGTGTCAGCTTACTGCGTTGGCCGGGCAGGGCAAAACATGCTCATGGTCTGGTGATACTCCCATCGGAAGGGACGATAAGGCCGCGCAATGGCCGTGTCTACGTCAAAGTCCAGGAGAGGTTCGGGGGCGCGTACACCAGTGAGTTGAAAGTAGTTTGGCGGCTGTTTGACGCGCTTCCAGAGGTATAGCACGATTAGCAGGAGTACAGAGATGACTAGGGTGGTGGTTAGCATTTGGTGCCTGTGAATAGAAGCGGTGTGGGAGAGGCCTAGGTCGGTTATCTGTCGGTGGTGTCTGCAGCAAGGTCTGCAGAGAGTGGGGGGGGCATGGCTAGCCGTGGCGGGCGGCGCCGTAGGCGCCGCTGCATGTCGAGTGTCGATAAGGAATCGTCTAAGTTTACCTCTTCCCAATGATAGCAATCTTCCAAGTTTAACACTTGTGTTGAGGTTGCTCTCAGAGTCTCTGGAGTTGCGGCGAAGCTTGCCAAGAGGGGTAAGGAGCGCAGAAGGGTTTATCTGCCTCAGAGGAGTTGGTCGACGTGGGGAAATGCAAGCACACAAGAGGAATCCGTTGAAAAAACGCTGATGTGGCTGCCACAGCAAAACAGGGGCTAACCCGGGATCGAACCGGGGGCCTCGCCCATCTCTAGCTACCAGAGTAGCCGGGATACCCGAAGGGCGAATCATACCTCTAGACCATTAGCCGCTTTGACATCTTCTAGAGGAGCAAGGTAGGGCGAAATGAGAGCTCTCGAATGCACCAAGAATGGCGCAGAACGGAAGAGAATTGAGGGAGATAGGTCGATATCAATGTTTTGCTACTGGAGGTAACCGAGTCGAAGATACCTCTCCAGGACCAAAGCACCAGCGTCTGCCTGTCACTCAGCCAACTCGTTCAATACAGTAAACCAAGATCGACGACTACCTCTTGCCCTTCCTCAACTCGACTCACGGCCTCATGCACGGCGGTTCTCCGTTCGCAGCAAGTTCCTCCAGCAGCAACATGTCCTCCGCAACCAACCCCAAAGCGGCCACAGTCACCGTCAGCGGCTCGCCGCATCCAACCCAGGCGTTCACCTTGGTGCAGGTGTAGAGCTGGTTGCGAGTGGATGGCGGCGCACAAGATTGCTCTGGTACTAGAACCAGCGACCAACTATGTATTGGGCTGACGGACTTAAGGCATACTTTGTGGACGCGTTCTCTCTCCCGACCTTCTTCCGAGTCAGCTGCTTCTGCGAGAACCGACTAGCAGCCCACTAAAACACTCCCAGTTTCTGAGCGGTACTTCTGCAGGCACGACGACGATGGTCGGTGGCGGGACCGGTCCGAGCGCAGGCACGAACACGACTACCTGGGCATCGAGTCCGCTCTACTCGCGGCGACCGACGCGCTGCTACTCAAGTTGGCGTTCACAAGTGCAAGGATGCGGGCCTGACGGCGCTGGAGGATATCGTCGAACCAGGTGCGGCGGGGCACGACACCGGCAACGATTGTCAACGCCTTGGATGTGGCAGACAAATACGGCGTTCAGGTTGGGGCCTTTTCGGAAACCGGACGACGTTAATCTTTCTAGGTTAACATTCATACAGAGCGGCTTCGTTGAAAGTACGCGCCGTTTCCCTTAATTTACGCGTCGTCTGAACGGGATTCTAGCGACGATTGCAGCATTCGGCGGGCAGACGATCCCTACGGACCATATCGAGGGCGCTGGCAGCGAACACGCTCCCAATATCTGCGGACTCTCCAACGTCATCCCCTCGTCGACGAGCCCGACACGGCCCTGCACCAAGAACACGCTCGATGAGCATCTCGACGTACTTGTCCGTCCTTGCTTGCCGAACACCCTTCTAACCGCGCTTCTAGATGCTCATGGTCTGCCACCACCTCGACAAATCCATTCCAAAGACCTCGCATTCGCCGAATCGCGCATCCGCGCCGAGACGGTCGTCGTGGAGGACGTACTGCACGATACCGGCGCGATCTCGATCATCAGCTCCGACTTGCAGGCGAAGGGCGCGTCGGGGAGGTCGTGAGCCGAACCTGGCGTACTGCGAGGGTCATTGTCGGCTCTGGGTGATACGGAGGGCAGAGACGTCAAGAAATACGGCTTTTGCGGCTTTCTAAGGGAAGAGGTGAGGAGGGAAGAAGAAACGGAGGCAATGCGGGACGTGTGCGGGGAAGAGATTGCTCAGTTGCGAGAACCTTGTGGGACGGTGGTCGCCTACAGACGGACGTGCGGCGAGTATACGCTAGTAGTTTTACGCGGCAGATATACCACTAATAGCATCTAGCTGGTGTATGCAGCTGTTCTGCCTGCTCATGCAGAGCCTATCGTGTCGCTGTCACACTGCAGATCACTTTCTCTGTTGGATCCAACGTCGATGTTTGCCAACGGAATGCACGCCGAAGCCGTCGCCCCTCCTCTCTCACCTTCGTCTCATCGCCGGCGTGTAACTGGCGAGGTGCAAGCCACCTCGGGCGTACGGACTCGGTTCTACGTCGCAAACCTTTGGATTGCCCAGCTTGTTGGATGTGGGCCTGCTTCAGCGGCCCCGGGACAAACCCTCTACAGTGAGGAATTGCGCCGCCAAACACACCTCCGCTTCATTCATGTCTACTCCAGCAACACACCGCTTCACAAGCTTGCCTATCGTGCGTTTCGCCGTTTCAATGTGCATGCTTTGCTGAAGCCGCCATCAGCTCAACCGGTCGAAAAGGCGCTCGGAAAGCGCTTCTGCCCGACATTTCGGCGTCGGAGCTGACCCGCCGCGAGATTATCTGCCTCGTTGCTCCGGCGAGTCTCGTTTTTGGCGCTGCAGCCACGTCTAATGTGTTCTAGATGTTCGCCTCGGTGAGTTGGTTCAAATCCAGCTAATCAAATTTGCGATTCTGATACCACTCGCGTTCAGGTCGCAATAGAGCTTATTAGCAACTGCAAAATTTGGCTCCAAGTCAATTCAGTCGCTATTCAGTTGGACCCAAATTTTGCGGTTGCTAATAAGGTCTAATGGACTCGGTGCGGCTGCAACGGCCTGACGGAAACATCAAGTACGTTCTCATCCTCGCGCGTAATCTTGTCGCCAATCAGCCAACGCGTTATCTAGGCGGTAAACGTTCATTTCTGCTCCAGCTGAACGACGCGTCGAACCCAAACTAACGCCTGTTTCAGCGCGTCTGTGCTCCGCTGGTCTCCCCGCAACGCGAGTAGGAGCAGGAACGGAATGGCAATGCAGTCGGCATTGAACAGGGCATGGCGCGGCGCGGTCTTTCTGTACTGGACGAATCTACTATACGGGACGCGGCAAACCAAATACTATACTGGACGAATCATCCCCAAAACTAGCAAGCTCGACGATGGCGACGTGATTTTGACACTTACCCGAGCAGAATCGTCGAGCCTTGGTCGCCGACACCACGACCTAGATACCAGCGCGCGAGCCTGCGGCCGCGTCGCCCTCATTCCCTCATTCCGCGGTCAAGTATACCTTAATAATGCCCAAGGTATGTCTTGTCAAACCCGTACACCGTCGATATTGTCTCTAACATCGTCCAAAGGTACTGGCTTCGCTCCCTGTCCCTTCCATTCCTCAACCCGTCGTAGGATATACCCCTCAGCTCCTCCTTTGTTGTTCGTCGGCCTTTGCTCGACGAGTTTCGCTGCTCATGCTACCCATTTCAAGACCGTTACGTCGTGTTCGTCCGAGACAGCATCGGTGCGTCGACATTTCTTGCCTAATTACATCTCAATGACGCGTCTAGGAATCGTCTGCATTGGTTTCGGCCTCCGGTAGAGCAAAACGTTCCAGATCGAGGTTCGTCATCGATAATTCTCCGTTGAGCAATAATTGACTTTGTCCAGTTCAGCGACGCGTCGGATGACGATTACAATGTATGCTGCTGCTCCTTTCCTTCCCTCAGTTTCTGACGCTGCCTTTACAGGCACCGTCTGCAAAGCCGAAACGCAGCCATAAGAAGAAGATCAAGAGTGTTGGAGAAGATGACACGGAAATGGAAAAGGTACGCGATCGGAATAGGCGGCTACACAGGCAGACTCGGGCTCACGGTCATATTATTTGCTCTCCCCTCAGGGCGAATCTTACCTCAAAAAATATTGGCCACTACGTGGCCAACTGGGTGCCTTTGGCACCAACAGGCAAGGCCTGTGTTGGCCAACACATGCCAACATTGATGCTGTGTGTGAGATGCTCAGATGATGTAAAGGAAAAAACAAAACAAAACAAAAAAAATCATGGAGTTTATACCCAAGTTGCTTTGCAAATTTGAGGTCGTCCTGTGAGCCAGATTCTGAACATCCGCGCGCCATGTCACAAACATGCCATGACCGCGTCTGGGCCTCCGAGCTTGTGGTGCACGAACGTGACGCGACCGAAGAGCTTGATGAGAGCCCGACTGTCTTTGTGCGTTCAGCCGCGGTGTTACAGTCGGATCGAAGCTAATGGTCTTCGAGACGCGTAATGCTCGAGCTTCATTCGTAGTGCTAGTTAGGTCGTGCTCCAGGAGGTACAAAGGTGGTTCCATTTCTACGACTAATGCATGTGTAGGCGGGGGTGCGCATAGATCCAGAACAAACAATCTGAGTAGGTCAGCCAACATTCTCGAGTAGATGGAGGGAAGAAAGAATAGAAAGAGGCCGCGTCGAGTTGTATGGAGTTGTTCGTAGCTGAGAGGGGCCTGTCTGGGTGAAGCTTTGGGAGTCCCCAGCTGCGGTCAACGGCAGCGGCGCCGAGGCACCAGTGACGGCCAAGACTGATTTTATGCCACTTGAAATGCTCGCAAACAAGATCTAATGCCTAGTGAATTCCGAAGAGTCCATATGCTACATAATGTTACAACCCTCTGGCGGACATAAGGTATCCACCCATCTTTGGCCAGCCTGCCCAAAATCCGCCGTCTTGATTACCCCGCCTCGGCGCCGTATATCTATCGTATACTGGCGGTCCGGCTCTCCCGCTGAAGGCACATCGTACCACCAACGTAGCGTTTGGCCCTCAACCGCCCACCGCCCAGTACTGACGACGACGTCGACGTCAACAAGCTCGCGGCCCTTGTCGGCCGTAACACGCAGATCTGGGCTTGCGACCTCGGTGCTGGCGCTGCTCGTGCTCGCGGTCATATCCTGCGGCGAATGGAGCCCGACGAGGTTGACGGTAGACGCGTTTGTGGACGCTTTTCCTGTTGGTAGCTCCTCCTCCAAACTGACGACGCTCCGCGTGTCCGAACTATCCCGCAGTAGTCGCCCGTCCGCATAATGTACCAAAGGGACGAAAATCTCCGTCGCGGGATCGTCCTCGTCGATAGCGTCGGGTATGAGGCGATCTTGCGGCCGTACACGAACAACCAGTCGGAAATGTGCCGAAGAAATGTCGAAGTCAATTGAATGAGGCGTCCCCACAAGTTTCGTAGGCCAAGGACGGCAGAAGGCGCGAACAGCACGAGCACCGTCGGTTAAAAAGTCGTAAGCGTTCGCGCGCCAGCCAGCGGCTTCAACGCCATTTCGTGTAGGGAGGGATAGTGATGACGGAGCGACGGGGAGAACGGTTGCCGTTGCGCCGGATGATTTCTTCAAGAGTCCCGCTTTGCTGTCATAAACACCGGCCGTTGCAGAGCTTTCGTCGGTGCCAATGCTGTAGAACGGACTACGGGGTGTGCGCATGTCGTCTGCGGACCACAAGCTGAGATCCTCGAGATTCCAGCCATCGCCCCATTCATGCGATGAGTCGGGGCAATATGTCCACGCAGTCCAGTTGATCGCATTAGGACCGTCCGCCGCGTTCAAACTCGCATCGAGAGCCTTCTCCTGCTGGTTATAATCCCCAGCGCCACGTCCGTTCGAGTCCCCGTAATATGCGCGTTTAGCGTCCATATCGAATGGTACACCAATCTCGCCGATGATTGTCGGGAACGGACCAATGGTCAATGCGTCCTCTTTGAGGATCCCGAGTTGCTCTTGAAGGGACTTTCGGATGGCTCCGGTTCCGATCTTGACAGCTTGGAGGGTCGACCGATATTTGCCACGAAGGAGCCCAAGAGCGTCAGCGTTGAACCAGTTCCAGTGGCGTGTTATGAGGGTGAGGCCGTCATAGTAATGCGCAGAGTACGCTGCACGCCCGCGCAGGATATTGTCCTCGAGCACCACCGGGCGCGCAAACACGGGAGGCTGGACAAATAAAATCGCTTCGGGATGCGCAGAACGTATTCGTTGGGAAAAGTCGACAAAGTGGGCTTTCCAAAAGTCCTCGAGAAACTCCACCGGCATGTCCGTTCCGGGTGTCGTCTTGAAATAACTGGGGAGCATCAAATACCCGGTCTCGATGTCCCAGACGCCATGCAGTGCCCATATGCACGTCCCGAGCGTCCAGCTCTTGGAGCGTTTCCAACCCCACTTTGGATGAACGCCGTTGGGCTCGTCGTCGGGAGATGCCCATATTGAGCGTCCCTTGGGGTCGATCGTCACAGTTCCATCGCGACTAGGGCCGAACGCGCCGAATGTGTAGTTTTCGACGGTTTGAGCTTGACCAACGCCGAGGCGGAAGCTTTGCAGCGGCGTAGGGTGTGTTCCCTTCCGTAGTGTGGACCCCTGCGCGGGAGGGTTAACGGCAAGGTCGTCCCAGCCCACGAGACCCTCGGCGGGCTCGTTTTAGGCTATCCCAGCCGATAACGCAGTCCTCCAAAAGGTCGCCCGCTGCTTGGATGGCGTCTGCCATCTGCCCGACGGCCGCGATATAGTGCGACTGCAGATAGTCTTGGATATTCTTGCCGTCGATGATGCAACGGGGCGCAAACTCGCGGCCAGCAAAGAAGAGAGTGAACATTGTTTGGGAAAGGAGACGTCCGTAGTTTGTGGACCAGATCATTGCGGGGAAGGAAGCAGGGTCGGCGTCGTGGGCAAGTGGGTACTCGCAATGCACTATAGCGGCCTGCGTCGCCGTGAAATTACGTGGGTTGATCCCACACGCGGCGAGCGTCCAAAATGGAGCACCAGAACCGCCCGAGAAACGAGACCACTAGGATTGGTTTGCATGAGGCCACGAATAGAACAAGGATAGCTGACGTACGATATCCTGGTGCGGGTCCATGTACACGCGGAAGCCATACTCTTTGCATTTGCGCAAGACGCGAATGGTGTAGTCGATGTACTCGGAATCGTACTTTCCCCTGAAAAGAAAGCCGGTGTAAATGTCGGAGTGGCACAGGAAAAGGATAGCGGACTTACGGTCCCTCGTGCTCTATCGCCTCCCAGGTTACGACGAACCGAAGCATATTGAAACCCCAGCCGCTGAGACGTGCCAGATGAACGTCGGCGGAGCCATCGTCGAGATTGAGTGGTCGGCCAGTGAACGACTCGCCGCCCGCCTCTGCTAATTCCCAAAAATCGTCTCGCCGTTGAGAGGGACGATCTACAGGAGCTTTGGAGCTACCGGAGAGGTTTACGCCGCGTAAGAGTAGAGTTCTGCCTGCATTGTCGACGAAATTGCAGTCTGTTGTGTGGATGTATGCAGCGGAGGTGCTGGCACCGGTTGCGGGGGAGGAGGAGGGGACGGCGGGCATAGATGGTCGTGGTGTCGTTAAAAGGGCGTAATGAGACCACTTCGGTTTTGCTGACAAAGCCTGGAGCTATTTCCGAGTTTCCGACGGCACGCCCTGAGACACGCGTCGGACTGCCTCGGTGAGGACGCCGAGTTGCTGGGCATTCCGGGCTAGTCGAAGCTGGCTGAGGCTGGCTGAGAGCCAACTTGCTTGCTGGGTCGTGACCGTATATCACCCTGCCCTTTGGCTTGCCTTGCCATGTTCGCCCAGATCGCCGCCGCGTCCAGCTTCTTTGCCCGCACAAATATATCCGCAAACTATACCATCTCAGGTCCCGGCAGTCGTTCTTCAACACCAGGGCCCGGCTCCTCGTCGTCCTCCACATCATCCAGGCCAATAATCGTCGGGTTATGGACCGTACAATCCGCAACGCACAAGGTCACCAATAAGGCCGTCAGCGTCTGGTCATTCGATAAGAGAAGCTCGGAGCTGGAACGACTGCGACCAGCCGCAAGGGAAAGGACGCTGGAGGTGCTGAAAGCCGAGGCGAGTCGTCGCGTGGATGCCTATCGTGCGCAGTCTGAACTCCCCAGGCCACGTCCTTAACGCGACTAAGGCATCCCTCGATTCTCGAGATGGTTGAGCCCTTAGAAGAAACGCGCACAGGTGAGTACCAACTCCGTCCGCAAGTGCTCTCCGTGCTCACCACGCCTAGAGCTCATATTCGCAACCGAACCCATCCTATCGTCGCTAGAGCTATCCATCCCCGGAACGGGGCGAGCATCACCTATTGTCGACCTTGACGAAGTCGAGATTCAGAAGGGCTGTTTGCAGTTGTGCCGGGGTCTCGAATTTCTACACCAAAGCGCACAATTGATCCATTCGAATCTCGGACCCGAGACGATTATCCTCAACCAGAAGGTGCGCCCGAGCTGCGACGCGCGAGTCATCGCTGAAGGAATCACGCAGGGCGATTGGAAGATTGCGGGACTTGGCCTCACAATACCGCTCATGGCGCCGGGCGGTGGACCAACGCGCTGGGAATTTCCGACCTTCGATGGCCACATCCCGGGCTACATCCAGCGCTCATTCGACTATATGGGTATGCCCACCAGCATCCTCGCATGCTACGCGCCGGCTAAGCTTAAGCAGCTCCGGAATATGCGTTGGACGAACAACTGGTCACTGCCTCGGATATGTACTCTCTGGGATGCGTACTATACGCAGTCCACTGCAAAGGTCGCCCTCCGTTCAAGAATCATGGGTCGTTGAGTGGTCTACGGGATTCAGCAGGTAAACCAGTGCCTGGATTGGAATCGCTTGACCCTGATCTCCAGAGTGCGTGTACCGCTGTTCCCACTTCCGACACTAACCGTTGTACAGACCTCCTCCGCTCCCTCATTACACGACAAGCTACCAATCGACCCTCTCCGACCTCCCTCCCATCGTACCCTTTCTTCAATAGCCTCCCCATCTCGACCCTCAACTTCCTCGACCGTTCCAACTTTACTGCCAAGACGCGCGAAGAAAAAATATCCTTCATGAAAGGCCTTACGACGGTGCTTGATCGCTTCTCGGAGGGTTTGCGGACGCGCAAAATCCTCCCCAGTTTACTGGAGGAAATGAAGGACACGCATCTGTTGCCTTATATTCTCCCAAACGTCTTCCTCATCAGCAACATTCTTTCGCCCGCGCAATTCGCGCAAATGGTGCTTCCGAGCCTCAAGCCGCTGTTTGCGATCAAGGAGCCGCCGCAGAACATGCTTACTTTGCTGGACAATCTCATCATGTTGCAGAACAAAACGGATAAGACAACCTTCCGAGAGCGTGCGTTCAACTTTTTTTTTTTTTGTGTTTTTCGTTCCTGATCTAAGCGCTAGAGGTGTTGCCATTGGTTTACAATGCTCTGGAGTCGGAACACGCCGTTGTGCAAGAACGGGCATTGAAGACGGTACCAGAACTATGCGAAAGCATAGACTACGCAGAAGTGCAAGGCGTTTTGTTCCCTCGGGTCGCAGTTCGTTTCTCCGCCTTCCTTTAAACTTCATATGACATCTAAACAGGTCGTTTTCTCGAAAACGCGCTTCCTCACTGTCAAAGTCGCGACGTTGGTAGCTTTCATGGACATGGTCAAAACACTTGACCAGGTAAGAAACTACCTCTTACTTGAACCCGAACTCAGCCGTTTCCAGTCGAGTCTAACCCAAAAGCTCGTTCCCTTGCTGTCCAAAATTCGCACCAAAGAGCCAGCCGTCACAATGGCGACGCTCAACGTGCAGGAGGCCATGGGGCTCAAGGTAGACCGTGAAGCAGTTGCGACCCTGGTTCTACCGCAACTCTGGACAATGTCCATGGGCCCGCTCCTCAGCCTCGACCAGTTTCAAAGGTTTATGGCCGTCATTCGAAAGCTGGGTGAAAGGGTCGAGGAGGAGCATAAGCAGTTTTTGCGCGACTCCCAGCGCTTAGAGGATCGCTCTGCGACGAAGGCAAATGGCAATGCCAACGGTGTAGGCGTCGGCGGGTCTGTGGATTTCGCTAGTTTGGTTGGGCGAGCGAATGGTGCGGCTGTTAAACCAGATACGGAAACGGCCGCTAGCTGGGACGACGATCCGTGGGCTTCAATCCTCAACGACGATGTAAGTTTAGCCAGTGCCTCCGCCGGACGCACATCGATGATTGTTGTAGCCCGCGCCTGCGCCGGTGGCGACGTCTTCGCCCATTATCACGCCTCAAGTACGCTCCTTGCCCTCCTCACCCCAACAATCAACTTTTCAACTTCGACCATCTCCCCTCGGCGCATCCAGCGTCACCGCCTCTTCCTCATCATCATCTGGATTCTCATTTCCTGCCCCGCCCGCACATGCACCTCGTCCATCTTTTGGGTCGACCGGCTCCGGTCTCGGCCTTGGTAAACCGAACTATAACGTATCCCTCTCGACAACGCCGATGGCACCGAGTACAAGTGCGAGTACGCCACCGGCGTCGCAGGTCCCGAAACCGAACTACAATATATCTCTACCCCCGAGTGCCCCGATGGCGAGTTTCGCGACCGCATCGCCGCCAATGGCCTTCTCAAGTGGTGCCCCAGCGTTTTCATCACCCTCGACTGGCGCACCGACACCGCCGATGGCATTTTCCTCTTCCCCGATGATGGCTGCACCGCTCACGATGGGCGGAGGTATTCTCGCGCCGTCGAAACCGGCACAACCGTCGTGGTCTAGCTCGAAACCGAGTAAAGACGACTGGGCGGATTTTGATCCTTTAGGGTGATCTCTTCCTAGACTTAGCGCTAACTTATACTGTAAACACACATGTGGCTATTTGCTTTCGGTCTTCGTATCCTCACGCTCGACGTCGATGCCAGAGATCTCTCCGACCTGGGCAGGCGCTACGATGGTGTCATACCCTATTTCGCCCTCGGTTGGAGCGGGATGGTGTTCGGGTCGATGGGGATGCCGAGTATCCCGCGCAGAATAACCAAAGCACCAAGCTTTGATGAGATAACGTTCTTTTCTTTGCAGGAAGGACTGTGAATGCCTATAGCTCGGTTAGCTACTACCGTCCATGCAAAATCGGGACTTGCAATTTGCACACCCCTCCTCACAGCCACACTCTCCGACGGTGCGCTCCGCCTTGACCAACAGATCGCTCACTATATCCCATCAACTTCCGTGGGCGCAGATCATCAAGCACGTGACACACCATTGTCAAACGCCTTTGCGCTTGTCCCCGCCGCCGTGCCCCCAGGGGCGTCAAAGAAGATAAGCCGCGCGGGTCTCCTCCGCGAGCTCTCTGTTGCCTTGTTCTCCTTCTCTTCCGCCTTGCACTCTGTCTTGACGTCCGCCTTGAGGACAAAGCGGTTGAGGAGCGCGTGTTGTGCAGAGTGGATGCAAGATGCCGGCTTGAAATTTTTTGAGCGCAGGAGCTCGAGGGTGGCGGGGGGTACGTCTATCCAGAAGCCGGTGGTTTCATGCTCCCAAGGCTCGTTGTCCAGGTAGACGGTATCGAGAATGCTAAAGTTCCTGTGGGCGATGTTAGATGTGTGTGTGCTCGGATTTACGCGGATATAAGTAACCTGATTTTGTAGAACCCTAGCGAAGGTTAGAACGTGCGGGTGCTTGGAAAGGACGAATACCATAAACCAGAACTTGGATTCCCACGCGTCCGTAGAATGCTCGCTCTGACGAATTGCGGATTTCTTTGATACGATAGGTCTGGATGGCATCGACATTGGTAAAATCCCTGGATTTATCGGATGAAATTCGGGCGGGACGAGTCCTCCTTGTTCTAACCTCGGTGATGTATGCCAGTTGACGTCTGCCTCGACGACCAACGCCCGCTTCGAGTCGTGGCTTATTTGCTTGACGATATACGACCTTCCTTGATGCATGAAAACGCCGCCTTCGTAGACCTCAAACTGCGCGCGCGATACTTCGATCTCTTCGAGCAGACGCGGGTGTCCGTTTGTCATATCTATAACAGTGTAAACTTCTTCTTGGATGCCGCCTAGAATGGTGTTAGCCTAGTATGCGGAATGCAAGACGGATCTCGGTACGGATTGATATGAACTTGGACGGGAACGGCAAGAACTTTGCGTGGGCGTGATACCATCCCTCATTGTCTCGTCGTAGGCTGGTAAGGCAAATATCCTTCATGAGGGGACCAAAGAATAATTCGTCGGCGTCGCAGAGAGGCATCTCGTGTGCAGCACATTGGAGATGAGCTGCTTACAGTTCTAGCTGTATTTCGATTCTGTAAACAACAACCCACCTTCGAGCAAAATCCTGTTGTCCAGCTCGACGACCAAGTCGCCAACGTCTTTGTCAAACAGTCGGTCGGGGTCTTTCGCATAGTATTGGTCGATTGGAAGAGCCTCGGCAATACTATCTTGTCCGTCAAGCAGCAAGTTCTTGAAATTTGATAGAACGTACAAAAGCGCCAAAGAATCGCGGGAGCGTCGACCTGCTCGGCCAGCTTGTTGGCGCTGTAATAGCTTGAATTGGAGAAGATTGAGTAGAATTAACGCACGAAGCTCGCAACCGACGAGGGAAAGCCCAGCATGATGACGGCGTCAAGACTGCCGATATCGACACCAAGCTCCAACGCGTTGGTCGCAATTATTCCGAGCAAGTGGCCAGTGAATGCGTCGTGTTCGATCTGTCGACGATCCTGCTGGGAGTAGCCTGCCGCGTCGTATCAGCCATGCGTTACAGCAAAGGAAACAACTTGTCACCTCCGCGATACGACTTGACCCTCTCTAACATATCATACCGCCCCTTCCTCGTCAACTCTACCCGCAAGCTCTTCATCGCTAGCTCGCACACTTTTCTATGCTTGCAAAACAGTATCGTGCGGATTCCGCGCTGCATGAAGAACGTCATGAGCGTCGTCGCCTCCGAGATACAGCTGACTGGGCGGTCGGTCATTGCATTGGAGGGCGGGCTCCATATCACGTATTCCTTCTTGCCGGACGGCGCGGAGTCGACTGTTACGGGTTGGATGGATGATGGAGGGAGGCCGCAAATGCGCTCCATGTGAAGAGACGGGCGGGAGAGGGTTGCGCTGCAGGAGACAAAGATCACTCTGCTGTCTGGAAAACGTGAGGTCGATCACAATATGCATTGCAGGACGCACTGCCTAGGGCAGTTAGGACGCGTCGCAATCGGCGTATGATTTGTGCGACGTGACTTTGTGAGGTGAGCGGTGTTTGTCGGGTCAGAAATCCCTTACCTGCCCAAGACGCCGGAGTAGTAGTGTAGCTCGTCGACTGCGATTATCTGTTCGAGATCAGACAGACACCGGAGAGAGAGGGAGCATCTTGAATACCTTGAGGTTACGCAGAAATCCCCTCCAAACATCTTCGAACGGCAGGATGCCAGCATGGATCATGTCCTGCGCGTGTAAGAGGCGATATGCAGGACCCTCCGAGTGCTCACAAAGTTTGTGAAAATGACTGACGCGTCTTGGCGAATCGCGGCCCGGTTCTCTTGTGGCGTGTCTCCGTCGTATGTGTTGACCTTGACATGCTCGAGACCGGAGCTACATGCGAGCAGTTTCTCCATAGCGGCCTTTTGGTCTTGCGCCAAAGCCTGAAGAGTTTAGGCTGTCCTGTAGGCGCGCCATAATAACTGGCACCTTGGTTGGGTATATAAAAAGCGCCGTAGATGCAGAGTTGTCTTCAAGAAAACGCAGGACGGGCACCTATAATATGGGTTAGTGCATCCACAGTCCGAGCTACGATTCATACTTGGTATGTTACGCTCTTGCCTGTCGCCGTATTTGTGCTGACAATCGCATGCTTCCCTTGGTTGATTGCGTTCAGCGCCTCTGCTTGGTGCGCATAGAACGAAGTAATGTTCCTTGCATCACGTAGCGCGTTCTTGATGGAGTCGGAAAGTTCAAAGTCCAGCGTTCCTAACATGACTGTGAGTTTGCTCCTTGGAAAAGGAGCCGAATTACCCGTTTGAACTTGTTTCGGCTCAACAGTCCTCCGCTCAGTGATCTGCTCGAGATACCAATCCTGCTGCTTGATGTCCTCAAGCACCTCCTCTACCGAAGGCCGACTCTCTGCGTCCGGAATCGGGCCAGCCGCGAAGGCAGACTGTGAGCCAGGTTGGACTGGAATGTGATCTCGTGCCGCGGCTTTCAGCAGCTCGACAGGATCTTCTTCTGCATCCGTAGCGAGGAGGAGTCTGCATTAGCGTAAGCCGGCGTCTTTGTTCGAAGAAGACAATGATACTCGTTCACTGCTTGCTGGAACCTGAGCATTCGTGCCAGTCAGCACAGAGCGTGCTTTCAAAATAGTCGCCGCACCGGTCATTTCGCTTTTCTATAAGCTTCTTCATCCCGGTAGGCGTCAACGTCGGTGGCGCGCTCAACATCTGCCTGTCGCCGCAACTTCAGCATCGGGGACCTGAAGACGGGACATGCATACGAAGCATCGTCAATCTTCTTCCCTTGCGACTTGTCGACAAACTCGAGCACGAGAATGTGCTCGTCGCGGACTTGTGGTCGCGCGCCGAGGCGGAAGTCGGGAATGCGGGACGGTTCTTGGCTTTCGTGCACCATGAGCGCGTTGCGGGGAGTATACGCAAAGCTAACGAGATCAGGGAGAAGTGACCTATTTCTAAGCAGGAGCAGCTGGAGAGAGGGAGCACATACTTCAGCTGTGCGACATCCTCAAGGTCCAGTGGCCTGAACAGGGTCAACTGCCGCTCTATTATCTAATGCCAGGTAAACCTCTTCAGAAGACTCTCCACCGATGCCCGAATGGAGGGAAACGAGCTAGCCATGTGCTTTCTTGACGAGACAAACGCGAGGACCGTATTAAGGGCTTTGAAAACCTTGAACAGCTACAAACTGTGTAACTGGACTTTGGCCTCATAGTCGTACACTAACCTCATTGAAATACGGCGGCCATTCTGGCGCCACCTTGTCGACGCGTCTTTTCTTGCGCGGTGGCATCAGAGTCAGGATAAAGTCAGGATAAAGTGTCTCGTCGGCTTGTCACGAGTCCGCGACTCCCTTCCTCCGCTTCCCGTACGCGCACAGCTCGTCCTCCCTCCCCCTACTCACCCATTCCCGTTGGCAGAAATGCGCCCCTCACCAACCCTCCTTGCGCGGAAGCTCACAAAACCACTCTCCTCCAAACTCCAAGTCTTTCGGGACATCCCCACCACCCCTGCGCCCGCCCCCTTGTCCAAATCCAAAACCCAACTCCCTTTCGTCCTTGCCCGGAAAACAACTGACCCAGAACTCATCATTTCTGCACCCGAGCCGCGCCAGCCCGACGCGAAGCCACCAACGCTGCTGCGACTGTTGATGGACGCACAAAACGACGCAGCGCCGGGACAATGGCCACCCAATTTACGAATAGAGCCGGTGGTGACGCGGGCAGACTGGGAGCCGGTGAAGAAGGGTGTGCGGTCAAAACTGAAGAGGCTGTTGAAAGAGGCGTAAAATTGGTGCGTCGCTGTCGTGTTGCACAGTTCCCAGCAACTCATCGTGGTTCTCAGTACATCCTATTATCCGACCTTACTCTACGTCTAAATATAAGCCGATTCTATGTCTAGTTTCCATCGAGCTTGCGCCTCCCTTCCGCAAAAGTCTTCTCCAGCATCGCGTTGAACCGCTTGGGCCGTTGGACATGCAGCGCGTGGCCCGTCGCCTCCCACTGCTCGAATCCGGCATTCGGCATGCAGCTCTTGATGTGATGGCTATTGGTGGGAGCGACAAGGTTGTCCTGGTCGCCAGTCGCGATGTGAATGTACGGGATGAGCTCGTGTATTCGCCGGAGCCGCTAGCAGTCGTTCAGAGACCGGTCAAGGCAATATGATTGGGCACGCACATCGGGAGAAACCCGGTGCGTGAGCGCAGCGGCCATCTGCGATATCCCGCCGATAAACCGTTGCGGCGCGGTCGTCGAGATTCGCTTGCGGTATAACTGCATGCGTGAAGGTCGAGAAACATGCCAAAGCGAAAGGACGCACCAAAACCTGAAGCTCTCGGTTTGTCCGACTTTGCTCGTCGTCTTCGGCGCGTTCATCGAGCCAACTGCGTGGATAGACCATTTCTATAATGAGAGGAATCTTCTGCTCGATGTCGGCGGTGAACATGAGCCTGCGCGGCCTCGTCAGGAACAGCCAGCGCATTTCAGAATACGCACTTGGCCAAAGAGACTGCGCCTGCCAACTAGAATTGCGTCAGTCGCGTCGCGTTCGGAAAGACCACAACGCGTCCGTACTGGGGATAGATTCGAGAATGGCCGTGGCAGCATTGACACTGGTCCGGCCATGGTCACAGCCAGCGTCAGCGACGCGATTCTCTCGGGGACTTTCAAAGCCAGCTCTGTTCGTTGGCGTCAAGTAAATTGCATACCGGCGCAGCTCATACTTGCCTTGAGCTATCATCCCGCCGAGGCTGACTCCGACGATGTTTAGGGCCCGCGCTTGCGTCCACGGTTGACCGAGGTAGTCTAGGAGGACCACGACGTCTTCCGCCATGCCTTGAGTCGTGTACGGGCCTTTCGGGGTTCCCGAATGGCCGACGCCGCGGTTGTCTAGTAGGAGGATCTGATATCCCGGGAGCCTTGCGAAGTGTTCGGCTTGGAGCGACCAGGCGAAGGAGGAGCTGTTTAGACTAGTCCCAGTTAGTTATCACGAGCTGGCGGCTGCACGAACGCGTACCCCATGATGAAGACGACGCGGGTGTGGACGTCGGCATCGTCGCTGATACCGTGTATCTCGTAGTACAGCGAGTGGCTCTCCAAGGGTGTGGCTGGAGATTTCGCTTCAGGTGGCGAATAGCGAGGTCTCTGAAATTTCTACCTTGGTGGCGGATTTGCGTAACCGGGCACAGGCCTGGCTAGAGGTTATCCGTGGCCGGAGCGAGAAGCATAGGACTAACCCCGTTTCTTGCAGGTGGCGGGATCGAAGAGAGTCGCGAGATTATCGACGGTCATGGTGGTCGCGTCCAAGTGCTTTGTGATCGCAACAACCCTTCAAACAAAGACAAAGTCGCCTATCCAAACTTGTCCTAAGGACGGGTGGTGCGAAAGAAAGAAGACATTCGGCGATGTATCGGGCATAGTATCAGCCATCCTACGCTACTTTTTGGACAACTTTGAAGCCAGCTCGATGGGTATCAGGTAGAGTAAGCAACAGGTGAGCTCTTGCTAAGAGTTGCATAAGCGCCCTCGGGGCGACGGCCTGAGACCGCACCCGCTCGTCGTGCACATATAAAACACAAAGGGAACCCTGGAGCGTCCTCAGAACAAACAAGCAGCAAGCAATGTCTTCCTACACTTCTTTCGCGCTTATCGGTGGCGGCACCGTTGGCCTCCCCATCGTGCACGCACTCGCTGCCAAGAACGTATCGGTTGTCGTACTCTCCCGCCCCGGGAGTAAAGGCCCCAAGGATGTTCCTGCCGGTGTGCCCGTCGAGAAGGTCGATTACACTGACGCGCAGGCGGTCGCCGATATCCTCAAAAAGCACAAAGTCGAGGTCGTACTTTCGACCATACCAACACATGGTGCTTCGCAGGAACCGTTCGCGGATGCGGCCAAGATCGCGAACGTGCGCTTGTTCGTTCCATCCGAATACGGGCTTCCGACAGCCGGTCATACGGAGGGTATTTTAGGAGGAAAGGATGCGTTTGCAGGTGAGTTGGTTCATATCAGACAAGATATGCCGACGCTAAACTGTTACAGCGTACCTCAATAAGCTCGGAATCCCATGGACCAGAGTCTATGTAAGTAGACACTCTGGCACAGAAAAAGCAGGGCTAACCAGATCCGTAGGTCGGAATGTTCATCGAGTGGCTTCCCTGGCTCGTCGCATACCCCGACACGGTAAACATCGTTGGCGAAGGCAACACGCCCTTCTCGGCGACCGCAATCGAGGATATCGCAGGCTTTGTCGCGCACGTACTCACCACACTCCCGCCATCGGCGTTGGAGAACAAGATCTTTCGTCTCCAAGGAGCGCGTCTTGCCACCAAGGACATCGCTGACATCCTCAACGCCAAAATTGCGTATGTCGACGAGATCCCGGGCGAGGAAAGTGCCTTCAAGACGTTCTTGCACAAGGCTATCGCGACCGGAGCAGCCAGTACGGGATGGGATGTCGTCGCGCAGAAGGAACAGATGGCGGAGGACATCTGCGCTGGGAGCGGGAACGCGTTCTGGCCGGGACACGTCTGGAAGAGCATCAAGGACGTCGTCGGGTAGTCGTCGTATACATGAAGTGATAGTTGTACAAGGCCGTTAACCGATCTCATGTTCAGCAAGCAGCTGGAAATAATGAGCAACGACACAGAAAGCAATCGTTGCCGCACCATGTTCGGGATACCATTGGAGATGGCGTAGTTGTGGTTGCAATTTGGGCAGATCATAATTCCCTCCTCGACGTGCATCTGGCACCCCGTAAGACGCGTTCAAGTGAAGAAAGGACGCGTGCCTCAAACAGGACATGATGCAGAGTTTGTAGGAACTCATCGTCCAGCATCTCTGGCACCTGCTCGGGTAATGAGGTGTCCCCGAGCTGTAGTATGTCGTTGGGAACATCCTCGAAGGCGAAATTGTGCCCGTACCTCGCGTGCCGCACTGACGAGGGCCGGCCATTCGATCTTTGGCATAAAACTTCGCAAAAAGTCGGGATTGAATTCGCTCTCGCGCAGGACTATCTGAACGCCCTCAAATCGGAGAGGAAAGTTGTTGGTGTGGCAGCCTTTTGCGTGGCAGGCCAGCAGGTTGTGTGTGATTAGCCGCACCATGAAAGTTTGAGAACAAACGCAAACACTCAAAATGCGACCACCATCTCCCTCAATTCCTGAGAAGGACTTTCTCGCAGCAGCCCTCAAACAGTCTCTAAGGCTCGATGGCCGTCTCCCCCTCGAAATGCGCGCGGCCCAACTCGACTTTGGGCCCGAACTCGGCTATGTCGAGTGTGCGCTAGGCAAAACTCGGTACGCGGTTTCTACAACTTCCAATGACACGATCCAGCTCACAGATATCAGTGTAATCGCACAAGTGGAAGGCAAGATGGTCAAGCCAACACCCGAGCGGCCTTTCGAGGGGATGGTAACGATACACTCGGAAGTTTCACCCATGGCTTCACCAGAGTACGAGACACTTGGCCGGTAGGTACGTGCATCTCAACCTCAACCTCGGCGTTCATGGAGCTCAAGGGCATCGGAGGAGGAGGTCACTATAACGCGTATGCTGGACAAAGTTTTGCGACGAAGCGATGCCTTGGACAAGGAGTCCCTCTGCATTCTTGCCGGCCAACGCGTGCGACGGCCTGCGCCCTTCAAATCTTGGCTAACTTTAAATACAGGTCTGGCATCTGCGACTAACTATCCACTGCTTATCCGACGCAGGCAACATGCTCGATTGCGCGTGTCTAGCCGGCATCGTAGCGCTCAAACATTATCGTCGACCAGACGTCGAGGTCACCGGCGAGGAAGTAACAATAGTGCGTCTCTAGCTGTCTTTGACACTGCATACTAACCGCGAAATGCAGCATCCTGCATCGGAACGCGCCCCAATCCCTCTTGCAATGAACCACACGCCCTTCTGCTTCACATTCGCCTTCTTCTCCGACCCCGAAACCGCCCCAGTGCTCGACCCGTCCCAACTCGAACAGCGCCTCAGTGCGGGCCTCATGTCCATCGCGCTCAACGCCCAACGCGAGCTGTGTGTCGTCCAAAAGTTGGGCGGCGTCCCTTTAGCGACGGACGAGATCCTCCGCCTCATCGATGTTGCGGTACAAAAAGCGAAAGACCTTAACCAGCTGGTCGAGGCGCGGTTAAAGGAAGACTGGAAAGGCCGAAATGTAGAGTTGACATGAATGCAGGTGTTTTTGCGAGCGAACAGAGACGTTCAAGTCATTCTTTCAAGTTGGTAGGCTGAAAGCATTCCAGCCGTTCTAGCATTATCATACACTACACTACGGTTCGAAAGCGCCGCTACTTGTTCTGCACATAACACCGCACCGTCTTCTTCAACCGCGCCAACACTTGCTTCGCCCGCGCCTTATCTCCCGGCATCTCAATCTTGCTCGTCGCTACTCCAACGAGGTATGCAAAGTCTGCCTGTGCCACAAGCGGGAGACGCGCATCCGTCTTGCGCTTGTCCATCTTCGCTTTGAACTGCTCCGCAAACTTTTTTGGAGACGAGGTCGGCGCGTTCGACGACGGAGAGCGGGACACCTGCACAAACAGTTGGCCTCGCATGAACACATGAAGGAAGCAGGGACGCACCCGCCAAGTTGGCAACATGCGTTCCAAACGAAGACGTCGCCACACCCTCCACGAGTTTGTACAAGAACACAATTTCGCGTTTCTCGTCGTCCACTTGTGTCTTCATGTAACGGTTCGTGATGTTTGGGTGGTACGCAAAGTCGTCCGTGAGAGAGCCGTAGTGGGTGGCGAATATCGAGAGCGGTAGGGTGTGTGTTGCAAGTTGGTGTAGAACGGCCTATGTACATGAGCAAGAGATGGTTGGAGTCAACATAACATACCCCTGCGATTGCCATTCCATCCTGTTGAAAAGTGAGCAGAAACGATGCCGAAAAATCAACACGCACGAAAGTAGATGTCCCGCGACCAAGTTCTGCGAAGCGGGTCAGACTATGAAAGGCATTGTGATGAAAAACGTGCCATCGAGGATAACGAGTGACTTTGGTGTTGCGTCTCGCAGAATTTTGCAGCTAAAAGTTGGTTGGCCACAGTTTGCTGCTTGGTTCGAGAGAACGAACCATTCATCGAGCTCAACCTTGAACGTGCTCGCATTCGAGAACATGTTATCGTACGCGCCCATTCTTGTTAGAATCGAGTCAACAGGGCACAGACTGCGACAGTTCAGCGAAGACTTTGCGGAAAAGAATTCACAGCGTACCGAGCTTCGGCGGCGGGCACTAGCATCCCCAACTGCGCCATAATCTAGTTGATATTGGGTAAACCATGTACCGTAGAGATAACAAAACATACCACGCCCGTAGCGGTCATGCGCATCACAGTCGACTTGCCGCTGATATGCCATCATTAGCTGCGCCCACAAAAGTAAGGGAACAGAACGAACGCCATGTTGGGTCCGGTCAGCAGCGCGACGTTGCCCACCTCCCCACCAAGGCGCACATCATTCGGGATGAACGACTCCACCCTTGCGTTTACCGCCAATGTCGGATGTCTCAATTCCTTGAAATCAACCCATGCCGCATCGCCCTCAACAAATTCCGGCCGGCAGCATGGCTCTCCGATCGCTTGCGAGGCTTTTGCGAGGGAGAAGAGACAGTCGAGTTCCGCGAGGACGCGGACGGCGCGCAGCCATACGGAGCGGTCGGCGTCGAATTCCGCGTAGAGGCGCAGGCGGAAGGCTTTGATTGCAGTGTTGCGATTTTCGCGAGCTTCTTTGAGGGCGCGAATAGTGGGTTGGAGGGAGCCGGCGGACCAGCGGGCTTTAGACTGGTTACAGAATGGTGTGAGCTTGAGAGGGGTGAGCAAGGAAGACGAACCTTGAGCGAGCTAGACTTGGTCCAGTCTTTCGGCACCTTCTGCTTCGGATCCGTCTCAATCAGGTAAATGTCCTTTGTGCCGATGGAGCTGTGGTGCCAAGAGAGCTTGCACTTGAGCTCCTTCTTGAACCGTTCCAATTCGTCGTCGAGCTGCTTCTCCAGATCCCCAATCTCCGTCATGATTTCGTCGTAGACCTCGTCCTTGCCAGCCTGCGGGACTAGCTCTCCAGCTACAATCACATCAGTCAAGCCTTTGACAGCAAAAAGAACATACCGGATTCCTCTGGTTTCTCATACATCGCCTGCACTTTCTTGATATTCTGAATCAAGTCGGGCGCGCCGCGGAGCAGCCCGAAGATAGTCTTGCTCGCAAAATTCTCGGACACGTCCCCCAGGTGGCTGAGACCGTGGCTCAACTTCTTGAACGCCTACTCAAATTATGAGAGCATTCTTTGGAGGCACGGAATCGTGAACATACCGCAAGAACTTTCAAAAAGTCCTTGATTGTGCAGTTCTTTGCATGGATACGCGACACGATACGTTCGAGGTCGGGAAGCCCTTTCGCAAGGTCCATGAAATCGCTCTCAAATTCGGGGTGATCCATGATGTCTTGGATCGCGTCGAGACTGGACATCGGGTTAGGCGTGATAACATAGGTTTGCGAGACAATGTACCGAGCGTTAATGTCGGAGATTTCTCGTAACGGGCAGCAAAGCCATATACGGAAGAGGCGTTTCCCTCAAACGAACATAAGCTGGCTCCATGAGAGGACAAAGAAAAGGCGCACCGAAGGGTGTTACGGCACGTTGGAGCAGCTTCAACAACGTCCCTTCCTCGGTCCCCTCGTTGTTCACCAGCACCTAAACGCAGGCGTAAACATCCGCACCTTGAGACGAGAAAAAGAAATATAACCTCAATGTGCGCCAGAGTCTGCCCATCAAGTACCAAGCCCTGCCCGCGCTTCAACGGGTCATACACGTTGAAGTTCTTCATCGACAAGATGTCCTTGTCGATATTCAATTGGCGGAGATACCAGATCATCGACCCCAAGGACTCGATAGCGCTGCGTGAAGCGAGCATCTCGCGAATTGGCTCTGGGACGGTAGTAGGGAGCGCTGCGTCGTCGTCCATCATGTCCTCTGCGCCGTCGGACGGGTAGAGCTTGCGTAGCTCGACGAGCGTCTTGTCATACCCAAACCCTTCAACATCGCGGAGGCCGGTCCAGAGGCAGGCGGAGGGAAGAACGGACTTGAGAAGGCGGTTGGTGGCGACACTGAGTTTGCCCTGTATGATTTAGATTACGGTGACCTCAAAATGGAGATGAAAATACCTTGGTGAAGAGCAGTTCCTTCGGCCGCAGCTGCCTCATCAACGTCTCCAGTTTCGTCCGACAAACGTCGTCATCGAACGTGCTCAAATTGAACTGCGAGGTCGCACAATCCAACACAGAGACTCCAAACGAGCTGACTGAGTCGTCGCCCTCGTTGAAAGTTTCTGAAATAGAGATGAAGTGCCCAGCTTGCTCGTCCGTCAGCATCTCCGGGTCGATGAGAGTGCCGTTGGTATAAACTTTGTTCAGTTCGCTGAAGAGTCGTGTTATTGAGAGACGCATAAGCAGGAAAATGCGCGTACCGACGAACAATCTTGTCTTTGCCCTTGTCCGCACTCTTGTTGCTCGACTTGTCTGCTTTGAGACGCATTTCGGCTCCAAGGGCGGTCTCGGCTTGGTCAACACGTCCGACTTTGTAGCCTGAATGCGCCATTAGAGGCGATAACATGATAACAAGGTTCATACCCGCGCCGAGGAACTTGGCCGCCCAAAAGTTGAACGACGACTCGGGGACACCGACCATGGACATCTTGACGCGCGATGTGAGCTTGAGATCAAACTCTTGGTGGCCAATCCGAGCGTCATCCTCATAGAGCTCAAGAAATTTGCTGTAGAGTAGTTAGAACTGCCGGGAAATGAGACCTACAATGGTGGTTTACCCCTTCTGGAAGAACAGAATCTGTCGAGTTGGGCGTATCAGAAATAGTGGCTATGGGGCGGATGTGGGCGTACCGTGTCGTAGTGGTTTTGCTTGATTTCCCAGAACTAACACGTATTGTCAGTCGTAGTCCATGGCGCATATATCGAGCCACACCTGCTTCTCGAACGGAGTGAACTCTTTCCAAGCCTTGGAAGGGATGTAAAGAGTGCGCGGGTCGTAAGCAGGATCGTCGGGAGCATTTCCATCTTTCTGCACAACTTGTTAGATGCGGCTTTCAAGCACAGAAATGCGCACGTCTTTGACGTTCTGCAAGAACGAGTACGGCGACTCGGCTTCTTTCTTCTCTTTCTTCTTGTCTTGTTCACGCTGCTCGGCGGCAGTGAGGAACAGGTTGCTACCACCACCACCGCTTGAAGCAGGCGTCGCGCTGGCCTTGGGCGCCGCCTTGGCTTTGGCGGCTTTCTTCTTTGGACGCGGCTCACTGTCCTCTTCCTCGTCGTCCGAGACGACAGAACGACGCGATGAGCGTCCAGACGACGCCGACTTGGTGGATTTGATGGACCTGGTGTCGGCATCCGAGTCGGAGACGATGAAATCGCCGTCGTCGTCAGAAACAGCAGAGCTTTTACGAACTACAGTATAAGAGTGAGAAATAGCAGCAGGAGCTCAATGCAAGACGGACCTTTTTTGACGGGCGACTTTTTGAAGTGGGTCAGACGCTGCGAGAACGCGCTGGACGTCGACTTGTTGCCTTCGTCGTCCTCTTCGTCGTCGTTGGAGAGCAGTGCAGAGAGACGGGCCTTCTTGGCAGCTGTTCGAAAGCTCAATACGACGCGGCTGTTAAAGACAAAGGCCAAGCAGACCTTTCTTTCCCTCAGTTGGCGACGACGCCGCCGTCGAACCTGGCGCAGACACCATTCTTTCCTCATCCGAGTCGTCTATAACGATCTTGCGCTTGCCCTGGGACGCGTTAGTGGCCGAAAACGCGTCAAACAAGGCCGGACGCACCGTGGTGACACGCGCCGGTGGCTGCTGGTCCTCCTCCTCCTCGGAAAGCATGTCGACGTCGATGATATCGCTCGTAGGAGGCGTGTCGCCGGTGGATGAAGCGCGTCCAGAGGAGGTGGACGCGACGGCGGACGAGTTGAGCATTGCGGGTGAGGGTCCTTTTGTCTGGGGCGTCTGCGGCACCTGAGAGGTGCTCTGCTTCGGCTGCTTTGGAGGGGGTTTTGCGAAGAAGGACATGAGAGATTTCTGTTTTGGCCCAGTCGAGGCCGACTGAGAAGATTTGGGGGGCATGGTGGGGGAGCTGAAGCAAGACGCGACGCGATCCTAGTCACGCATAATAACTACCCTCTCCTCGAATTAATGGACAGCGCTACTATGGCTTCTGGTTTTTACTATCTAGCACCATTTGAAGGGTCATGCTCGTCGTAGGCACGCTGGGGTCCCAGTCTGGTGGCAGGGTCCCGTCGTCCCAACTTCGCAGAACATTCCCGCCCATTTTGCCCATGTGGAACCCAGGGAATATGCGTAGCCTCTCTAGCCGTCGCTCCCGCAGCTTGTTTTTAGGCAGCATACCGGACACTGCCCGTCGAATTATCTGAAAAAGTGCCGTCAAGCAAATTTCTGTAGCGCCGAGACAAACGCACCTCGTCCGGATTCTTCTTCATCATCTGCTCGTATGGAATCTCCTTCAGCCCTCCGGCGTACATGGAGTGCTTGCGGTAGACCAGCTGCTGCGCCTTCTGCCCAGTCACGACAACTTTACGTGCGTTTGTTACAAGCACGTAGTCGCCACAGTCCACTGCGTAGACGGTCAAGGGTTGCTCTTCGAAGCGCCAAGTACGCACCTCCGGGGTCGTATATGGGCTTGTGCTTGCCCATTAGCACGAGCGCGATGCGTTCTGCAAGTTTTCCGAGGACACGGTCGCTTGCGTCGACGTGGTGCCAGACCCTGGCGTATGCGAGCGCGGTCTAGAGAGACGTTAGCAATCCTTCCGGGATGCTGAAGGTGGACGTGCGTTGCCGATAGCTTGAGACATCTGTGGTCGGGAGAGAGCGATGCACGTGCAGTAACGCTCTCTCCTCCGCCCTCCGTTGTCGGCGTCCAAACACGCGCCAAATCGCGTCAATCCGCCCAAAGCGCTCCGCCCACACCACCACGAAACCATGCCCAGGTCCGCCACTGCACTCTTCTCACATTCAACACTCAACTCGTCCAAAGAGAACTCATCGGCCTCTCGGTCGGCCAATGCGGGAACCAGATGGGCTCCGTCTTCTGGCAGCGCCTCTGCGCAGAGCACGGCATAAATAAGGACGGCATTCTCGAGGAATGGGCGACGGAGGGCAACGACCGCAAGGACGTTTTCTTCTACCAAGCCGACGACGAACACTACATCCCGCGCGCCATTATGATCGATCTCGAGCCCCGAGTGCGTGCATCTCTCATCCTGACGCGTCTTAGTGGCTGACGCGGTCCTCCAGGTAATCAACAGCATCCTCACCTCCCCATACGCCAATCTGTACAACCCCGAAAACGTCTTCGTGTCCAAGGACGGCGGTGGTGCGGGAAACAACTGGGCGCAGGGTCACTCAGCTGGGGAGGCGATTTACGAAGAGCTAATGGAGATGGTGGACCGTGAAGCGGAGGGCAGCGATTCGCTCGAGGTGCGCCCAACTAACGACCCAGCTGCGCGTCGCATCTAACCACCAACCACAGGGTTTCATGACCATGCACTCCATCGCGGGAGGCACGGGCTCCGGCCTCGGCTCCTTCCTTCTTGAACGTCTCAACGACAAATTCCCCAAGAAGCTGATCCAGACCTACAGCGTCTTCCCGAACGCACAAGAGGGCGATGTGGTCGTGCAGCCGTACAACTCCATCCTCACCCTTAAGCGACTGGTGAACCATGCTGATTCAGTGGTGGTACTCGATAACGGCGCACTAGCCCGCATATCTGCCGATAGGCTGCATGTACAAACCCCGACGTTTGACCAGACAAATCAGCTCGTTCGTCGCGCCTGCTTTGTGTTTGACGCGTATTCTGAGAAGATATAGGTGGCGACGGTCATGGCTGCAAGTACGCAAACGCTACGATACCCAGGGTACATGAACAACGACCTTGTCGGGCTCGTCGCGTCCCTAATTCCGACACCGCGATGCCACTTCCTCATGACCTCCTACACTCCGTTCACCAGCGACCAAATCGACAAGGTCTATTCTGTGTTTTATCTTCGACGCGACCTAATCGTGCCATAGGCCAAAGCCATCCGGCGAACAACAGTCCTCGATGTTATGCGCCGTCTGCTGCAGCCCAAGAACCGGATGGTCTCAACAAGACCAAGCAAGACGGCGTGCTATATCTCGATAATGAACATCATCCAAGGCGATGTTGACCCGACAGACGTATGCGACTCCCGCTCCCTCTGTGAGGCGGAATTGAAGCCAGATAAACAGGTCCACCAATCTCTTCTCCGTATCCGCGAGCGCCAACTAGCCAACTTCATACCATGGGGTCCGGCGGCAATAAACGTCGCGCTAACGAGGCGTTCACCCTACGTGACGACGAGCCACCGCGTGAGCGGGCTAATGCTGGCCAATCACACCAGCATTGCGTCGGTCTGTACCGTTGGTCCGTGCCATTGTCGCATCTTGACGCGCCTTTGCAGCTATTCAAACAAATGCTGGACCAGTTTGATAAGCTGCGCAAAAAGAACGCGTTCTTGGATCAGTACAAGAAGGAAAAGATGTTTGCGAATGGACTGGAGGAGTTTGACGACGCGCGAGCGGTTTGTGATGAGCTTATGAAGGAGTACAAGGCTTGTGAGAGCGCGGATTACATTTCTTATGTGCGTTCTACGTTCTGCCTTGGAGATTCGTCTAATCGGTCTATAGGGCGCACAGGATGGGGACCAGCCTGCATGATTCCGTCGTTGTAGCATATCTGTATTTGCTCAATCTTGCTTTCTGTACAAACAAGTGGCGGGCTGCGATTCACAAACGTCTATGGGAAGAAACACTCTATCTCTAGCGTCGTTCTCTCAACCCGAACCCGTGTTATGTCGCCTTGGACTTGCTGGCAAGTTTGGCCCCGATGTCCGATCCACGCAGCTTGACTCCGAGGGCCCGTTCGAGCTTGCCCAAAATCTGGGGATTCGGGATGGCCTTGCCCGACTCGTAGTCCTGCAGTACTGACGGCTTCTCGTTAATCTTCTGCGCAACGTCCTTTTGGGATAGCTTGAGCTCCAAACGCGCATCCTGCATCGCCTATAGAGTGGTCTGTCAGCGGGCGGAAAGCGACACGCGGCATTGCTGCACAGCGGAATGACACGCACGCGGCCGACAGAGGCGTTGACTTTGGCTGGCGGGGCGACCTCGTTGTCGCGGTCGAGCTTGGCTATTCGTTGGTGGTCGGTGCCTGCGATGCGGGGTGTTAGCTCAAACACCGAGGACGAGTAGAGGAAAACACGCACCCGCATGAGCCTTGTTACCGCCTGCTGCGACTTTCTTGTCCGTTCCGACGACCGCGCCTGCCCGCCGAGCCTAGGATGGTTGGAATGGGTACGTCGGCGAGGAGGAGGACGTACTGCGTTCAAGTCTCCGGCATTCCTGGTAACCTTTGCGGTTTGGCTCCGTTTACCAATAACGGTTTTGGAGTCCCAGTCGACGTCGGTCATGGTGATCAAGAGAGAGATTGGTGAACTGACTGTGACACAGCTGGGCGGGGTTTATGTAGGCCGCCACGGTTGACTCGATTCAAGTCGGTGAATGCTGTCCAGCATATGGATGGAAATGAATTTGTGGCCACTACAAAGAAATTTCACAAATGGGTGAATGTTCTAGAGTCTCTGCCTGGCCCATGCTCCTAGGATCCTTCCGTCCTCCGTTGCGTCCGTCTAGTCTCCGTGTTTCAATTGGGCAGTGTGGTTGCATCTGTGTGAGATCCCGGCTGGATCAAAGACGGTTTTGCACATGTACGCCCACCTTTCTTTCTTTCCTCCTCCGCCCTCGGGCCTCTAATAACTTTCGTTCCTTAGTGCATTTACGCGCGAGCGCAAGACGTTGAACGTCCCCTTTCAATCTCTTCCCCCAGTGGCTAAGCTCCCTCTCTGCGAGAGCATAATCCATCCCGACCGGGTCCAGCACAACCGGAATTCCTCTCTCTGTGCGTTATCCTCCACAGCGCCCACCTCTGTCCTCATCCAACCATCCCAGCTTCAATACTCAACTCAAGTGCGATATCACTCCCTCGTTGCTACCCCGCACACTCCCTTATCCCATCTCGCAGGAAGCAAAACACAATGCCTAGCAAGGGGTTGATGGCTTTCTGGTGCGTCCCAGTCGTCCTGCAGAGTGTCCAGCCATTGACCGAATTGGTTCAGGTCCCTCTTGGACTTTCTTCTTCTCGCTGCGGGAGCCTTGTCGATTGCCCTCTCCATCGTATGGAGGAAACCCGACGTCCTCATGAACCTGGCCCTGTCCAACGAGTTCCTCAATGGTGCGTCTTCGCCACAATACACTCGACTTTTTGTTCTCAATTCTGTTGTCAGGCGGATTGGCGGTAGGAATCGCGCTTTGCGCGACATTCGTCGTATCCCTCGGTGCCGTCGTGCAGAGGAACCACATTACCATTGGTTTCGTCATCCTCAACTGGCTCCTCCTCATCGACAGTATCATCGTCGTTACCATCGGCACCATGATTTGGTTCTTCTCTCTCCGGCAGCGCGACGGAATCAGCGCAAAGTGGAACGCTTTGTCCTGTGCGTGCTCCGCCCATGTTACACTGTCTCTGAAACACTCAAATTCGTACAGTCGAGGACAAGATCACGCTGCAGGACCAGGTCTGTCAGACGTCCAGGCAACGCGTCCTGTCGCTCACGTCTCCCTCTAGCTGAAATGCTGCGGCTTCTTCAACGCTACCGACAACGTCGCCGTCGGGGGCAGTTTCTGCACGCAAGAGAACATCGCTACACTCATGCCCAATGTTACGACCAACTTTTGCGTCTCGCCCGTCGTCACGTACACCGACTACACCCTCGAGAACGTGTTCACGACTGTAAGCAAATCGCAGACGCCATCTCGGATATCGACGCTAACATATTGTTGTATCAAGATCTACGGCTACATGGCTGTTGTCCTGTCCCTCCTCGTCTGCTCGCTCTGCGTCATTAAGAAGGTATCTACCGACCTTTGCCTATCTGCTTGGTTGTTTCCTAACCATTCATACAGCGCCAAGAGGAGGAACGGTTCAAGAAGATTGACGCCAAACGCGGCGGACGCGGCTTCGTCTAAATGCCGCGCCCGCCTCCCGTTCGTGCCAGAACTCGCCGCAGAAACCCATCGCCGGTCTTTACCCCTTGCCACGCCGTTGCACATTACTTTTTACTTCTTCCACTAGTTGACGATCCTTGTTAGAGAGCGGACGCCTTCCTTTCCCGCCCGTTCCGTTGTTGTTGTTATTCACCTCCCTCCCTGCCCTCCTTGTCCCGTGTCGTGCATCCTTTCCCCCGCATAATCCGCTCTTTGCTTACCCCGTCCGCACCGACCACCTAGTCCAAAGGGTCCATGCCGCATAAGGCCGGCAGGAAGAGATTGAATACATTTTACCTGTTCCCCACTGTCTTTTGGACGCTGTTGTACCTCTCACTGCATGCTTGGGCGTATAACAGAATTTCTTTGGACGGTCATCTAATACAGGACCTTGCACAACCGCTGGACCTCGTTCAACAACAGGTCGCCCTGCTTGACCACCGTCTCGTACTGCGCGTTCTTCTTGAGCGGCCGCGTCGTGTCCACCGTCCCGTGCACCTTGTCGATCGTGCAATGCAGGCGACCAGCAGCGATGAAGCGCGAGATTTCGCTATGAGGCATGGTGAGCTCCTTCGCAACAAAAAGACGAATACGCACTTGTCGATGAACCCAACACTGACTCCAAACGCCGCACCCAAGCTTTCAAGCGTCAAGCTGCGATAACTCTCCAACAGCTGGCTATACGCGAGTATCCGCATCTCGCGCACATAAAAGCGCGTGTGCGGTGCCAAAATGCGCGACGGGAGGAGGTGCGTCTGCTCGAGCTGCGCAAGCGCGACAAACAGCTTGTCGTATTGACATTTGTACAAGTTGTTCATGAGTTCCCCGAGGAGCGGGATCTCGGGAAGAACCTGGTTCACTTCGGGGGACGAGATGATCTTCTTCTTGAGGTCGACGCGCGAGAGCCCGAGAACGCCCGCGATGACGGTCATCCCTACAAAGTCGTTGTAGCTGATAAGCTCGGTCGCAGTGAATGTGGAGAGGGCGTCGATGAACAAGTCGCCGCCGGTTTTCTGGTCAACTGGTTAGCCAGAGCCAGCTCGAACTGACGACGCGCGTACGAATTGTCGGATCGAAAGCAAGTAGAGGCCACGGTAGACCTTGAGCCGATTCCGCCTGTCCCAGTCACCTCCCTCGTCGATGAGCCTAGCGTCCGTCGGTCAGTTCCAACGCAATCAAAACAGAAAACCAACGCACGCCTCTGCCTTGCTCAGATACTTTGTAATCCCCTCCCGGTCGCCCCAGAAGAACGCAATCCGCACCAGCGTCAGCGCAATGTCTATCCGCGACCCGAGCCCCGGCGTCTTTTCAAACGCGAGCAACTGCGCCGCTGACGCGTCCTACAAACGACGCGCGTTGAGCTTTCTGTTCTGCGCTAGACAACCCCAACACGACACAAACCTTGTCCCCAATCTTGGTCAGGTAGTTTGCCCTCCCCTTGAGCGCATCGCTGATCTCTGACTCGCCCTCGGTCTCCTGCGCGTGCTTGAGCCGCTCGTCAAGCTTCTCCAGCGTCGCCTTGTTCTTAGCCTCCAGCTCCTCGAGCAGAGCAGAGTCTAGAGGCACTACGGATGGTACGGGAGACGACGAGGAGGCGGAAGGGGACAAGGGAGATTCCGGGGCTGGTACTTGGGTGAGGGAGCGGTACCACGGGCCCATTTCGTTGGATTTGATTCCTTCGAGGAGAGATTTGCGGGCCTCGTCGTGGTAGCGGCTGAGAGATGGGTTTGAGAGAGTGAAGAGATTCTGGGGGAGTGAGAGGTCGGGGATAGCGAGGACTACATCGTCAGAGGACATGGCGGTCAAAGGCGACGCGTCGTTTCCCGATTAGGAAGTGTGATGCTGGGTTACATTTCGTGCAATTTCGTGCTCGGTCGTACTACAGTACTAGTAGCTATGTATTCTATTCTTAAAGTCGTTATAGACGTGTCATTTCGTAGCAGGGATAGTGCTCGGGGGCACAGGCTCAATCGGAGCAGGAGTATGCACAGGTGTCTCCTCCGTCGCTGGCGGGGACCCGTGTTTATTGGGGGTGAGGTCGAATCCCGAAATCCGGCATTTTTGACGTTTTGTCCGGACTTTTTGTGTACGGAGCCATTGAAAATTTGTCCGGATTCGGCTCAGGCCCCAGGGCCAGGAGGTCCAAAATTTGTCCGGACTCATCCTTCGACCTCCAAAAAATCGTAAAAAAACGGGAATAAATATATACATGTGCGAAAAAGCCTAATCGTCCACGCCGTCGTCCTCCTCGACGTCCAGAATACTCATGTTCGGCGTTCCCTTCTGTTGAACAGTATTGAATAGTGACCGGAATTCAGCGCTGCGAGGCATTCGTCTGATGTCGAGGTTCCAGGAGGGTTTGGCAGGGTTGAAATAGAGCCTGTCTTTGTTCACAGCAACACCCTTTGTCGGAAAAGTAGAAAAAACCTGGCCAGGTTCGAAAATCCCTGGTCAGGTTCTGACCTGGTCATGGTCGGAACCTTATAAGGGATTTTTGAGCACTACCAGGCCCTGATCAGCCCCTGCCAGGCTTTTTGCCTCATAGCTTCCTACCACCCATCACTATCCATCGAGGGGCAATCAGGCGCAAACTGGTTCTCCCAGGTCCTGACCAGCTTTTTTTTGACTTTTCCGACATTCTTTGGGTCGAGGCCCGCAGATGTGTAACTGGTGAAGAAGCCGGCAGGGGATTCGGCATCGGACGGAAGAAGAGACTCCGCGAGCTCGATGGGTATAGCACGAGCACGCTCGATCTCGATGAGCAAGTATCGCGGGACATCGGCGAGGGATTTCTTGTTGGCCCTTCACTTGAGGCCGTTGTAGGAGTTGTCGACCAACTCAAAATCTTCTTCATCGAAGACCTCGTTGGACCTGTGGATGTGGTAGTAGAGAAGAGTGTGTGTACAATGGGTGTGCTTTGGAGTAGATACAATGTACAGCCAACATTAGCCACGGTCAGAGTTCACCGTTCTGTTGCACAGTTTATTGCTCGGTTTGTCGGCAACCGGTTGGACATCACAAACCTGTCGGAACATGTCAGAACGTGTGCCAGGGAAGATTTTTTTGACTGCGCAAACTTGGTGTAGGACACGTTTTTACTCGTTTTATTGCCGCAGTTGCAGCTTAACCGGCTTATCTCTCAAGACCCACGCCAATTCCGCATTTTTTCAAGACCGAGCGGTAGTCCAAGCAATGTGCGCACGGACCAGGATCGGCGTCTCGCACGGACATGACGGATAGATCTGTTTGCCAAGAAACCGAGCAACAAACCGTACAACAGAGCGCTGTACTCTGACCGTGGCTATTATCTTAAGTGCTTTGCTGACTTTCCAAAATAGGATATGGAGGTCAAGAGCAGACAATGAAACCGTGTCCAAAATGTCCGGACTCTGGATTCAACCTTTCCCGTGCTTGAAATTATGTCCGGACTTGTGGCTGAGACCTTGCGAGGTACTTCGAGATTTCAAGAAAAAAAAAAAAAAAAAAAAAAAAAAAAAATCACTTTTTGTCCGGACTCCGGATCAGACCTCACCCCCAATAAACACGGGTCCTGGACGTACTGTAGCATTTCATGCATTTCGTAGGTCACGCGTTGCAGGCCAAATTTTCTACGAATTTTTGACAGCTGTCAAAGCAGCTTTGAAGACTTTACAAATGGTAGCAAGAACATGGGGGGTAAATAATAACCACACACCTCATGGCTTCCAAACACGAATGGCATGTCCGATATAGAGTACCTAAGCAGGTACGTACATACATACCCAAATTCCAGGAAATTCATGAACACAACATTGGAGGGTGTTCAAGAGCGGAGGAAGTCCGAGACAGCTGTGAGCAGCTTACGAGAATTCCAGTGTGTCACGGCCAGAATCCACGGCTTACGGATTGCGAAATCTGCATCCGATGTCACACCACAAAAGCGCATTCGAATTGATCAAAATGCTACAGTAGTCGTGGGAGGACTCGTCTCTGGCGCGCCAGGCTCAGTAGCAGAAGGAGCAGGCTCTGTTGCAGGCGGGGGCTTGATCCTATTCTCTATCCCAATACAAAAATCCAGGTTGCTCCCTTATACAGTAACAGCCAAATCAATTTACTTACCATATATGGTAAGTGGGCTGATGTCACCATCTATGATGCAGAACATTCATTTTGTGATGAAATCACTTACATCAGTGATGCTTATAAAAATATGTGATCCATCCTCAAAGACTTCATAAATGTGTGCCATCAGTATACTTACTATATATGGTAAGTAAATTGATTTGGCCGTTACTGTAGAAGACATTTTACCTCACAAATCATGGGTCATTTTTCCTGTCATGATTTCATTCCGATATTGGCCCAGATTAAGGGGCATTATATGTGTGATATTTTGCTCAAAATAATTTGCTCTTATTTGCACCATTATAGCATACATATAAATCTTTCAAAGAGGACCGTTTTATTTGGCATACAGCAGGGTGAGTTGACTGGCCAACAGATGACTGAAGTAAGACAAAGGGCTGCTGTGATTGGGGAAGAGTCGGCATTGACAGGTCTACCGACAGCTCCTGAACATAACATAACACTTTTCACTGCACAAATACGGAATCTTCTTCTTCCCCACTGGCCTTCTCCCTGTCATCATCACGCTGTGTCCGCAGATGTTGCAGACAATTTGATCGCCTTGGTGCAGATCTGTCAGAACGAGGCCAGATAGGGCTCGGTGACAAAATCGGGATGTGAAGAGTTTCCCGATAGTTTCCCGACGAGCGGTCGGGTTTTGGTTTGGGAGCCAGAAAAGAGTGGTTTGGAGCCCTAGGTAGGGTCGTTATTAAGACGAGATAGAAGCTACTGTACAGCTCTATTGAGTCGGGTTTAAATACTTATGGTTTCCCTTTATTAACCCTCTCCGTCCGTTTATCCTCCTTTGTGTAACCCTTTATGTTACACAAAGGGATGTTGGTCGTTATTGATCGGTGATGGGAGCGTTCCATGACAAGATCCTCATAGAGGGTCAAATATGTCAGACACAGGATACCGACGGCAGGCAAGTGGCTAGGTATGCAGCTGCACAAACCAACATAAGCTGGGTATTTTTCCACCACCAGCCCACAATCCGCTGAGCAGATGTGCCGGCACCAACATGGCAGCACCTCCAGCAGCCGAGGACACCAGCACAGGTCACACACCAATTCTCTCTGTCGACACCTTAAGATGCATACCGAAAACGGGGAAAACAGTGAACTTACCACTGTCACGATAGTCTCAACCCTGTCCCGCCCGTATACCTTGCCAGAGCTGGTATCCACGTTCCAATTGTCTGACATGGAGAAAACCTCAGGCAGACTAGACTTTTTCAATGAGCTTTCTAATACTACCGCAGAAGAGATGACACACCTCCCCGGGGACCTCGTACTGCTCCTTAGCTTAGTACCTGCACCCACAGTCTCTAACTTCAAGACATGCTGGTGCGGCAGCGTGCTGTAGACAGACTTGTAGGGTATCAATGCTTGCAGAGTGCACAGCGCCTCAGCCATCGCAATGGTGGAGGCCCCAGAGTCGTTCAGTGTGCTGTTAGAAATGGTGTGTAAACCTCAACAGAAACCTTGACACCATAATAAATATGTATAGTTGTTGAAGAAACTGTGGGACATATACTGTGGTCCAAGGGGTTCATGACGCGTCTGGAAGGCTCCGCTCGCAACTGGTTTGGCAAGTACTCGAAACCATCATCTGCAAATTCTATTAGCTATCTGCTCTAGCTTCTGGCACTGTCTTGCTTGACGATCTTTTCCAACTAGAAAGGTTCCACCCAATCACGCTGGATGCGGGGGATGCAGGGTTGTCTGGCAGAAGCAAATCCTCGTGCGACCCCAGATTCTGATAATTAAAACATCTCTTTGTACTCATTGAGGTCCATATCGCCGTCGTTTCCCATGATATGTTTCATCAACATGCAACCACTCTGTTTGTCAACCTCCATCTCTCCGTCGCTCGACAGTACTCCTTGACACGAAGCGCTGCACGACTGCGGGCTTGGTGCTTGCTGGCGCAGGGCGCTGCCCAGCTGGAAGCCCGGGACGCTGCCCGTTCACAAGTTCCGCAGATTGTTGCTTGGGTTAAACATGCTTCCCTAGTGTATACGGGTTTGAGCTTGTGCTAGGCGATCCATTGAGATGGGCTCTAGAGTAGAGAACACGTCCGGTCTTTGGTTGTGCAAATTCGATAGGCTTGGCTTTGGCAAGTGCCCTCTCGGCATACTCGAGATCAAAGCGGGTGCGTTTTGGCATGGGCTTTGCGGTAGTTAGGGTGTCTAGTGAGGATTCTGCATGCGGGCAGGTTTGCCTAGCTGGGTGACGAGGTGGGCTTTCCTCAACCTCTTCTTGCACGTTTCTTTGTCCTCCTTCTGTTCATCCTCTTTCTGCTCCTCCTCTTTGTTCTGGTCCCTGTCCTCCTGTTGCTCCCCACGTTCTCAACCTCTTCCTTGCCCTTGTCCTCTTGCACCCGTTTGGCATGTTTCCCGCTCGACAACACTTTTTGTCACGTTCTCAACCCATCTCTGCCCTCCTCCCTCTGCTCTGTAACCTCTGCCTCCTCTTCCTCCTTGCCTGGTGCTTCAGGTACGGCATTGAGGCATTTTTCACTGGTTGGAACTTTTTGTGCAAGTTCTTGCGGCCGCATACAGGGATTTTTCGATTTGGGTACCGAATAAAGGCCTTGGTGCGGAGGCTGGTTGCTTTCCCGGAGTGGAGAAGTGCGAAAGAAGAGTTGACCATGCTGAGAAGGAGGATGGAGTGGCAGATTTTGACTCGCCAGACAAGTTGAGAGCAAGAAGGAAACTGATGGTGATTCTAACTCCGCGACCATCTCTAGTCGATTTACAATGCGCATATGCTGCATTCTTCGTCCGCCAACCTGTTCAAGCTTTGTCGTACAGTGTTGGTGCTCGTGGTTTGGAAGTAACAGCAGTGATGGCCAGCATTGATCCCTGCCACAACATGCACCGTCTATGAACGTCCTCTGTCTGCCCTTTCGACTGCCGCCCATGTGCAGCCTACATGCTAGGCTGTTGAGCTGTTGAGTGTGTTAACCGTGGTCCATTTGCTCTCCAAAAGCATGGTCAATGAATTCAATGTGGTGCTGCTGTTCGCAGCTGCACGTTGCGTACACTGAGGATCACCAGCACCACATAGTTGCAATTGGCTTACCCTCACACGTACTATGAGTCATCTCATGCATTCAGGTTAATGCAGTCATCAAGGGCTATTAGTGTAAGGCCTTATGCATTAATCAGGGCAAGCCCAATTCGGAAAGCTCTGGGTAGAAAACAGCCCTAACTTTGTGGTTTTTGAGACGAGTGGTAGCCCGTGCTACACAACAGAAATAGCACATTTCAGTTCATACTTATATTATCCTTTCGAAAAAAAATAAAAAACTGCTGTTTCACGGGCCGCACTGCTGCCTCGCTCCGCTCGTCAGCACGCGTCCCTTAATTGACTGGATTTCTCAGCAGGGATATCTATTTTACCTCTAGTTCGACCGTCTACTTGTTTTCCGTGGTATCCGTGTTGAGCGTTCGGGTCACAGCCTCGGCCCTGTCCAGGTACTTGTGCACATATTTTACGACAGAGATTTGGCCCACATCTCCGCCAATCATACACTAAAAAATTGTGAGTGCAGATTCAAAAGCAGAAAAAAAATGTTTACATACCGTGACAGGTGTGAAAGAGCTTTCGCTCGCTTGCTTGTTCCAAGCATACCAAGCTGCTGAAGGGGCAATGGTGGGGGTGTGTTGTGGATTTAGTTGAGGAGCAGCAGAAATTTTGCCCCTTGATAGAACTCAGTACACGCTCGATCCGTACGGGCCTAACACATACATCGTGGTCAAAGAGAAAGCTCGGAGCAAGCTGATCCAAGTTTTACAGAGTTTTACGCGCAGTCATGCTTGTATTCTCTAATTAATACCACATGCTGTAGTCCTCGGCATCCCAACTATAAACCTCCTCTTCAAAACTATTGTCTAAGGCTGCACAATGCTCCGCCGTAGTCCCCAACAAAGTCATGGGCCTGGGTCCAGCAGATGCGGCGCTGGGTGGGAACGGCGTGCTTGGGACCCGTGGTGGTTGGTATGGAGCGGAGTTTCTGAGTGGACCGCCATCGTAATAGAACGATGCCAACTGCTTTTCGAGAGTCGCATCCGCGTCTGAAGAAGATGAGTACACAACGCTTCCGTAGATAGCACACACACCACAATATCGGTCTGCATTGAGCATCTTGTGCGCACGGTTGACGCGTTGGCGGAGCTTCTGGGAGTCAGAAGCAGAACGGTATGCTCCTGGCGGGCCCTGGAGAGCTTGAATCTCGGCCGCCAGCTCGTGTTGTCGACGGGCGCGTTGACCTTTGTGCACTCATGTTAATGGATTAACATGGACAAGATACCTGGGGGGCTATTGCATTAACCCGGGCAACTGGATATGGAAGGTGGTTGATTGGCCTGTGCTGGCTTTGGGGGGGGGTATTTTGAGGTAAGGAAACCATGTCAGACATTACATAAGCAGTCACAGGACTGAGAAACATACAATAAATGCAGTATTTCCCTCAAATAACAGCATAAATAGATATTTAATAGCTAGTTTGCCTAATTTGGACAGTGATGGGGATAATGATTGACATCAGATCTCATCATATATAAAAAACTTTTCTAAGCAGCGAAGAACCCGGAGCAAAGTGTGACTATTCTGATACTGCCTGAATGGCTGATCATGTGATCAAACTGAGTGCAAAGCCAGTACCCAAAAACCCCTGGGGGACCCATCACAGTGTCATAGTAGTCCACTGAGCTCAAGAAATTGACCTTCGTAACAGGGCTTCAGCTTCCCCCAAAAGACATAGGGGCCACTTCCCAAAATGGCCCGGGCAAGTGCCCATAATTAATGCAATAGGTCCCCGGCCATCTGCCCATAGTTTATGCATTATAATTGACTGCACCTGCTCGGCTCGTTCTCCTTCTCCTTGCCGTCCCGTATCATCCGCTGCTTTTCCCAGCGCCGTTTCTGTCCCAGCGACCAACGACTCAAGCCCGGTGACTCCAACTCCGCGAAGACCTGGACACTGTCAGTGGCCTGGACCGCAGTAGGTCGCACCTCCATGTCCCGCGGCGCGGGGAGTGACTGGAGAGGTCGTGCAGAGTGTACGAACACGTCGCTTTGCGTTGATGATGTGTCGTTGTTGGCGCGGTTTTCTGTGTTGCGGGTCTCTGCCGCATCGCACGCCGAAGGAGCAGCAGACAACATCTGGAAACCTGGGAAGTTTGTCGGCGGCGGATGCGGGTATGTGAGTCGGACCGTCGTGGTTGGTACCAAGGTGGTGTCACACGATATGACTGATGTGCCAGTGGCGACTCGGATGGGAGCAAGGCGCGTCGTGTCGGTCGAGCCGTTCTCGTATAGGCATAGCAGTCATTGTTTAGAGGATCTATAAGCACTATGCCCTGTCCGTTCTCGAAAGAAGCTCAACACCATTGTGCAGAAGGATTCTGCACTGAGAATGAAAGAAGAGGGTATATCATTGGTTAGGCTCAGTTTTTTGCGCTTAAAACGCACATGCGCCCTGGCTATATCCTTAGAACACATATGCACATATTTCCTGGGTCATAGAGCCTGCTCTGTGTGGCCCAGAACGCCGCAAAGTTTGTCTATCCAAAAAAGGAAGTCATCTCATTTGACTTGTGTCGCCGTATCAAACCCGTCGCTCCTTGTATAATAGATTTAAGGTATGGTCTAATAAGGAAAGTTGAAGGGATATACAAAATGAAGACAGAAGTTGGGGTGGGAAAAATGGCACAAAATAGTGATGGGAGATCTTATAAGGCCTAATGGGGTCAGAGAAATTGTGGCTATTCTCCCTCGATTGGCAGTATACGGGCTTGCAAATTGGAGGGCAAGCGAAGGGCTGCCCAGTCAAGCTCTGGTCCAAAAATGATCCCAATCTGATCCCCAGGTGCTCCACAGCATCCAACTTAATCTGACACCGTCCAAAACTTTTCACAAGACCTAGTATTGGGTTATACACTTGGTTAGGGTTAGTTTACGGTTTGGTTAGGGTTAGGTTTGGTTAGAGTTAGGTTAGGGTTAGAGGTTCAGATTATGGTTCTAGGGATGTAGAAAAAGAAGTGTGATAGAGAGTGATGGGATCATGAACAGCCTTAGCTGAGTGTACCATTGGAAAGATAGACCAGAAAAAACCCTGGAGAAGACTAGCTGTTATTATGGAACGCTCCACATTGAATGTTAATAAACATTTGTTCCAACTGCCTAGACAGGGGGGCACTTCCTACAACTACCTTTTGTGACACATGGTAAATTACCGGGCATTATGCATAAGGCCTTATGCTAATAGCCCTTGATTAATGAATTAATCCTGAGTGCTGCTGCTGCATGGACGGGGTAGTGCGGCACCAGACGACCAGATGCTCTCCTAAATTCCAGAATGAGCGGAGAGTCCCTCGTTGGAGAGAAATTCCACCGTGAGAATAAAAGGGGCGTTGGATGTCTATGGACAACGCCAATCTTAGTCGGTGTCTGAAATACTTGTGGGTAGAGCCACCGCGCAGCGTGGCATGACGAGCACTAGTTTAGGTACCTACAGTTTGTCAGTCTCAGTAAGTGCTCCCTGCATCATCCCAATGGATACAATGTTGGGACAAGGCAGCAGAGACTACTCAGTCCGTCCAGGTTCGTACACGGCGGCGGCAACTTCACGGCACAAGTCTCTACGTTGGGTTCCGACCAATTGTTCCCTGGCGGCATTGCCGTGCTCGACATTCACAGCGATATAGTGAGATGACACAAATCTAGGTACTTATGCTAAAACAAAAACATCCCCAATCCTGACTCGATGAGTTATATTTTTTCATTCTCTGCAAAGGTAGAGGGGAAGGAGAATGATCCAGGGCCAGTCTCGCGGATGAGCGGGAACACGAGGGCGTGTAATAAAGGGGGAGGAAGCGCACCCATGAATTGATTGAATGCACTACATGAGTATCACCAATGCTAGCGCCCACCAGCCATAACTAAGGAGGCGAGCTGTACCTTCGCGCTTCTCAGATGATCCTACGGACCCGGTCAGAGACTATATGCACAATCCAGGTCGACGTGCAGGAGACCGTGCATGGTGTTGAAGCCACGTCGAGCACCGTCAAATACCGATTTGAAATGCCACCACGATTCGATGGCGTTGAACGAGAGTGGAATGCATGGTTGGGTGCATGGAGACAGCCCCAGCACCAGCACATTCCGCCAGCCGAAGGGATGCGGAGCAGCCTGAGCGAGCATCAGTGGGAGCGGTTCACGTTGTATGGAACCAATAGGCGTTGGGAAGCGCCTCTACGTGAGCACTGACAAATTGAAACCCCTCGTTGCTCCTGTGAAATTGCGGCGAGTCAATATCTGGATGTTGAGAACTGGCAGCCGCGAGTTTCGAAACACAACTCAGGGATGCTCGGGTGCCTGGGCAAGGAGGTGAGAAGACACGGGTAAGCTATCTCGAGCATGGGACTGGACGCGCTAGGGACACCTCAACCGCGGTGCAACAAAGCTCAACGCAGAGTCGCAGACGCCCCTGGAGCGGCGAGTGACATCAATGCCTGCCTGCATCCACAGCACTTTTGTTCCTTGATTCGATGGGTACTAGTAGAGACACGTCGACGAGAAACGTCGAAATATGGCAGGAGCTGTCGTTGGGCATGCTCGCTGAGGCGGAATCGCTAAGAGCGATGGATGCATGCGATTGGGGGTAGGCCCGGCGGCTGATGCCGTGGAGAAATATTGGTTTGGAGGGGATTATTAATAAACATGTCCACGGAGGTGGGGAGTGCGCTGGAGATGCACCAGGCAGACCCTATAGCTAACCGCTGCCGTTCTACGACGTGTTGTCAGCCGTGCAACACCCGGATTCCTGCTCGCTCCTGACGGTAAACGCAGATGGAACTGCTCTCAGATGTTTTGCGGAGGATCCGTAGGGTGAGGGAAGGCTTTGGGGCAGCGTCAACGAGATGGGAGACGAGCTGCGGGGTCGCTGATTTGGGAGAGACCAAGACGTGCCCAGCAGATGCGGCCTTGGACATCCCACGGCTCACGAATGTAGTACTGGCACCAACGCCAAGGAACTCAGGCCAATGCCAAGACAATTACGAACAGCGGGACGACAGCGCAGACGACGACGGCGTCGATCCGACAGCGGGAAACAACGTCAAGTCACCGTTGACCCGGCGTTGACGACGCCAATGCAATTTGCGCCGATGTCAACAACAACAGCTGCTCCTGATTGACGGCAAGTGCGCAAGGAGACCTGAGTACAAGTCCATACAACTAGTTAACAAACCAATGAACTGGATAAAATTGTATGAGCAGGCCACAGCATACGTATACATGGACAACCAGATCCGGCGCGAGGTATATGTGCGCAGCCAAGGCAAACGGGACACCAATGATGGCGCCAAGATAATTGGGACGACGCCAAGATAATTGGGGCGACGCTAAGAGACTCGGGACGACAACGTCGACAGTCAACGACCGGACAAGCGGACAATGTCAACGGTGATGGGCCCGATGTTGGACGCGATGTCAACAACGTCTCCTGATTGGCAACACGACGATGCGGAAACGGAGGACAGGACCAAGTCCAAAACGACCTCGTTAACACAAAACAAATGTACAAAGGTTCACTGAGTGAAAAGATGGTCGGTGTCTGAAATATGATAACCAAGGAATTGACGATCACGATCTTCTTGCAGCTCAGCTTTGCTGCAAAATGGTTGCGCTAGGTGTAGTCCAGTCAAAGACCGATTCCTACCCTCTTTCTTCCTACCGCGCCTCCGCGTAGATTTGCGACTCGGTCGCCAAGGTGCAGGTAGGTGAGTAAGTAGTACTTGCCGGAAGCAAAGGGCGCAGCCTACTGAACTGCATAAGAAAGCTTGAGCCTGGAGACTGCTGGATAACCTTCGCCAACAATTGATTACGCTTTGCTTCTAACCTGTCTTACACGCTTCGCTTTGCCGGTCATGACTTGAGGGTTTACGTCAAACCCTTGCTTATCCTGTCCACGAGGACAATGGGGAGCAAGGTCAATGAGGATGGCGGTTCAAAGAGAAAGCTGATTGAGTGTTCTTTTGCTTTTGCAAAGAAGATGGGGGGGGGACCAAACGGTGGGTCCGTTCGGACGGCGGGCATTATTGGGCAGCACTTGGGCCAACCAGGCATAAGCGTTGCATGAACCTCATGCTTCCGCAGTCTAAGAGCATGTGAGTATCTGCACGCCACCTCAGACACCTACTGAATTGCAAAAAACCAGGGCCACTACCGTACGACGAATTGAAAACATCTAGGCAAGCCATATATGGAAGGAGGTCAAATCTTATACTTTAAGGCACGATAAGGTATGATAAGGTGTTATAATGTTTGATGGCATCTTATAAGGCTTGATAGGGCCTGATAATGCCTTATAAGACCTTATAATGTTGGATAAGGCGTGTTAGGCCTTGGTTAGGGTTAGGTTAGGTCAGGATTAGGTTTGGTTAGAGTTAGGTTAGGTTAGGGTTAGGTTCAGTTAGGGTTAGGGTTAGATTAGAGGTTCGGATTATGGTTCTAGGTACGTAGAGAAAAAAAGTGTGATAGAGGGTGATTTAACCATGAACAAGCTTAGATAATGGTACCACTGGAAAGCTAGGCCTTGAAAACCCCCAGGCCATGTTTCCACTGTATCTAAAGGGTCCTACAATAATTACAAGTAATTATCGTCATTATTGTCACTGAACTCCCAAAAAGGTCCCGGGCAAGATCCCTGGATATTTGCAAATCATGGTACTGTAGTGGCCCTGGATATTTGCAAATGCATTCACTGCAGGTGCTCCACCTCATTCTTGCTTCAATTTTGGCGTCTACCTGCGCGTACAAGGCGACCGAGAAGTCTGCCCGGTGGCGCTGGTCCAGTGGCACTTGCCAGCCATTCTTTGTTTCTACCGAGTGAGATAGACAGGCTCAAGCCGCTCATTTAACTTTGTCAACATCCCGTCTAAGTACCTTCCATGCGTCGCTCTTGAACGGCAGAGCGGTGGCGACGGTAAAGTCAGAAAGCCTTTGTCCTGGTGTGGCGCAGGCCCTAGTATACCTTGTTGCTACGTTGTTGTGTAGCGAACAGCTTCCGACAAACTGCATAAAGAGCCAGTGCAAAGCCCATATTACGACGACCACCACCACATGGGCAGGACAAAACAGGAGGCGCGACCGACTCGGAAGAAAAAGAAAGCAAAAAAAGAAGCTGACTAAATGGCCTCACTCTCTCATCTCCCCTGCACCGGAATGCAAACGATGCATGGATACACGCCAGACGTTCAAGCATTATCTTCACGAACACGGCTGCCCTATTCCAGGTAATGTTATCTTTGCAAATATCTGCCACATTGCCGGCTGGAATGATCCGCCACTCCGGGCACAGTGCTCAGACAGGCAACAAGTGGTGCAGCTTGTATGGAGTCTGATAGAGCCAGAGGTTCGTCAGAATCATGCATTCCCTGAGACGCAAAATAACGGGACAGGTAGCTGCCCTGGCTCTTCGAGGGATGGGGCCACACTCCAGTCCATCATCGATTCATGCAGGAACTGAAGCTATGCACCGGGCAACGGTGGGACAGGGAACAGCGGGAACTCCAACAGGGATGCCCGGTGCCGGCCGCGGTGCTAGAGCCGCCGTCAGACGCTCTCGCCCGAGTTGGAGGTATGCGTGTCTGCTCACCCACCACCTGGTTTTATGATCAAGATCCAGCTTCATGCCGCGTCCAGCGCTGCCATCGACGCCGTCACCGAGGTATTATTGCTCGAGCCTGCCCCAGGGATTGAGATGGATCCATTTTTCAAGGTTCCCGCGCTTGCCGACCCCGTCAACGTGCCGCTTCCCCCCAAGGTATGCTGTGCGTATTTCCACTTGCAAGAGTGATGACACAATGTTTCAAGACCGCGGCGGAGGCGCAGATGGGTCAACTTGACGATGATATTGACTCCCTTGAGCTTGAGATTGAGAAGTTGATGAAACACATCAAGGAGATCAACATGAGCAAGGTCCCGGCTCGACGCAGAAAGAGTACGTGTTTTTGTTTTCAAACCTCTTTGGATCTGAGGTAACTTCCAGCAATTCAGACAGCCAAGTTGCCGCGCCAAACTGAACCACGCCCCAAGTGGAGATAGGTCATGACCTGGGGTCATGTCACGGACTCGCCCCAATGCCCGTCCAACCCCCGATCATGTGCCAAACCCCGATACCCGAACCCCGGGAGTCGGCACCACACCCCTACCTCCTCCCTATCCCCCCTACATCCACGTCCACGTCCCCCTTACCGCTATGTTTGACCCTGACTACCCGATCCCGATACTCCTTTGTTCCAGCCTATATAAAGTTTGAGTAGATACCCGAGTACCCTTAGGTTTAGATTGTCTTAATCCGAGGACACTGCTTGTCTACCTCGTCGCTGCCCTTCGCCCTAGCATGTTATATGTGTGCAGGAAGAGCACATATAACTAATATATATAGCCCGGGAGCCTATGACCAGTATCCGGTCATAGCGGCCTTTTGGCTCAAGTGACTAAAGTGTTGGCTCTGGGGCACGGTTGTTACATAGCATCCAAGCCCGTCCATCATTAGTTGATTGATGCCATCAACCCATCAACGACCTCGTTGCTGACAGGTCACCCCAACAATCTGTCCGCCCCGCATCTCATTATCGGCGGAAACACAGACAGGTTCCCCATCGAGGCCTGAAGACAGCAGCTGCACTCAGGATTAATGCATTAATCAAGGGCTGTTATGTAGCGTGCAGCCTAATGCATTGTTTGAGGGTAACTACCATGTGTCACTGGTCACCCATTCAGGAAGGAGCCCTCTGAGATGGAATGGGATCAAGTATTTATTAGTATTTATTGCAGAACTATTTGGTTAAGTCTGTTCATGACCCCATCACTCCTCATCACCCTTTTTTCTCAACATCCCCAAGACCGTAATCTGGACCTCTAACCCAACCTAACCCTAACAGACCTAACCCTAACCTCATCCTAACCCTAGCCAAACCTAATCCTGAACCTAACCAAAATCCCTAACCCTAACCAAGCATATCTCCCATTAATAGAGCCCCATCACTATTTTGTCCCATTTTTCCCATGCTAAGCTTTATCTTCCTTTTGTTTGTATCTCCAACTTCCCTTATTAGACCATACCCTAAATGCCAAAGTTACAGCTGTGTTATACCTCAAATTCCCTGAAACGTATTTGCCCTCAATTAATGCATTAGGCTGCACGCTAATAGCCCTTGAATGAATGCATTACCCTGAGTGCATGAGGTGCTGAAGACCACCTCCTTCTAGCTCGTTAACAAGTTTGAGCTTTAGAGCACCACTCAGGATGGAAGTACATCTGTTCCTGCTCAAACTGCCGCTCCCTCTTAACCACCGCCCAACAGCCGTCCGTGACCCCACAGAGACTACGCAAAGCCTGCAGAAGGAGATTGGGGAGTTAACAAACAACGACCTTTGTAAGTGTATTTATTGTGTAGCAGCATCAAGGCTTTGGCCTCAGATCCACCTAACCCCCAAAGCCCGCAGTCAATCAGACAATTTTGACAATGTGGCATAACATTTAATGTATAGACTGAATATCATGCTTTGGAATTTGATGTATGTGCTTGTATCCTGCAGCTTGAAACAAGCAGTCAGTGCCAAATATTTGCAGTACAGATCAGCAGTGCTGGCAAATAAATTTCAATGTTGCGTGTAAAATGATGTCATCAACTTACAATGAGTTTTGCTAAATTATCTGGATTTTATCAAAAATGTGGTCATGTAGCACGGTGCGCTACATGATGTTATTACTTAGGGTCTCTTGCAAAGTTAATAAAAGTCCCAAGCGCAATTTGAACATAGGCTACCCCTGAATAGGAGTTCCCACCCTTACCACTAGTATGTTGGGGTTTTGTATGCACAACCAATATTAAAATAAAATGACAATATGTGCACCTCCTATCCGGCCCTCAGCACTTCACTTATCTGGCCTAGCAGTAGCGCTTTTGGCTTGAATACTTATTCAGCAGTCCATACTGTACCATTTCCACCTTAAATCTTGCTGCACATGACCTGGGCAAAACAGGAGGTTATTAAAATTCCCGCTACCTAAGTAGAGGGTTTAGTGATGAAGCACGCAATTTACAACCAAAATCGATTTTTGATGCTGAGGCAGTGTGTTTGAATATCATTTTGCTGGCACTGGGTTTCCGTGCAGGTCTGTTGGCAATGTGCGACCCACATCATGTATATGATACTGTGCTAGTATTTATACCTTAAGTTCATTGATTTTGGATTTCGGATATCCGAGATGGCCAAAAAACAACATTTTGATTTTTTCCGGGTTTTCTGGCATCTTACACATTACTCAAACTTAAGGTCTAAATACTACAGCATATCTGCGGTGGGGCTTGGTTTCAAGTTGTGGACCGTTGTCGAGTGGAAATTTTGTTTTCCTTCGTAGGTGTCCGGAAGCGTTGTTGTTCGGGAAAACCCACGAAATAGTTCTGCAGGTTGTGGTGACAGGTTTGTGTCTGAAATAGACAAAATGGGGAGTAGGAGGTAGAGAGGTAGGAGTTGGTGGAAGTGGGGGAAAATACTAGGAATATAACTCTGTACGTAGAGTTACACGGGAATAAGTCGTAGGTCGTAAATGTATTGACTTTCTGCTAGATCACAAAGCAGGCAGAAGATCAACAAGGTCGTTCGTTGGTAAGTCGTAGGTCGTGGGTTACTGATTTCTTGCTAGATCACAAAGCAGGCAAAAGATCAACAATGTCGTCGTCGGAAATCAACTTTACGAAGTTGATTATAACACAGCTGTCGGAAATCAACTATTACAAAGTTGATTATAAACACTAACTCTTATCGTAAGAATCAGTGGGGCAATAGTCTCAACGTATGAAACTATCAAGGTAAGCAAACTCTAGGAGCGTGCTCGGGGTTGGGGGTTTGGTTTGAGTTGTAACTGGTAATTGTATTGTAGTTTGGGGGGGTACAAATGGTGGCTACTTATACTACTCTGCTGTGGCTGTGAAGCCTTAGAACGTTCCAGAACAGACTAGCTGTCCTGCTATTTTAGTAGAAGGTGCCTGGCAATGTCAATGTCACCGTCATTCGAATGTATGCTTGTCCAACTATTCGTCATGGAGTTGGGCATATCAAATATGAGGGAGACAGCGGGGGCTGCCAGTTGCCATGCGACTAACAGAACCCTCCCGTAGTCATGGTAAGAAATTGGCATTTCGGTTTCCAGGTTACGGACAGATGTAGTGGTTGGCAGGGAATTAGGCCTAAGTGTTGGCAGGAGTAGAGGGTTGTTATGGAATTAAGGCCCAAGTGACAGGTCCTGACATCTGTGGTGTATTGTCAGGGCCACGTCTGACATTCGGCAGCTGTAGTTGTTGTTAAGATATTAAGCCAGGGTTGCTAGGTGGGTGAAGGATATTGAAGTCAACACAACTGGGTGAGCTAGTGTTTGTTGGAAGGTCTTCTTGATGGGTTGAGTAGACAAAGAATATTAGAGGCACTCCATGATGATGTGTTTTTGTTGTAAAAGCTGGGAGTTTGAGGGAACATGAGAAAACTTCCCGGTTCCTACTTCATGCCAAACAAATCGGAGGCACGACACCGTGCCCCAAGAACCAACATGATAGCCAACTGAGCCAAAAGGCTGCTATGACCAGGTAGTGGTCATGGCTGTCTGGGCCTATATATACTTGGTATATGCATGCATATAACACAAGTACAAAAAGGCCCCTGGACTCTCTTGTTTATAATTATCTCCTGGGCATGGTGGTGAGCTGAACATCAAGTCAGTCAACTGTTCAGCCCCATCAATGAATTGGCTACCGAACAGTACTCGCTATCACCAAAAGGAACCGGTACTGTACCATTCTGACCAGATGTTCAGGTGACGGGTCACACTCAATTTTGGCCATCAGACATTGCCAATTTGGAAGCTTCCAGTCAAAGAACATACAGGTGACAGGTGACAGCCCGTGAACATCCAGTCAGAATTGTCATGAAACAACTCCATCACCGATCACCCAACTACCAATATCCCTTTGTGGTACACAAAGGAGCAACAATGGATGGAGAGGGTTAAACAAGGGAAGAATGGGTGTTTAAACCCGACTCGATAGAGCACAACGATAGCTTCCATCTCGTCTTAGTAACAACCCCACTTGGGGCTTAATATCGCCTTTCTCTGTGCTGCACTTCGAAACCCGACTCCTCATTGGGAAACTCTCGGGAAACCTCTCACATCCCAATTCCGTCACCGAGCCCTACCTGGCCTTGTTCTGACAAGAATGGTACTGCACTCTGGGCTAGATTCGCATGTTATGTGGGACAAACTTGTGCCATTTTATCCTGGACATTTTTTGACTGGGAATATGTAAGCACTAAGTTACCGTATCCTAAAACCTTGATAATTAGCAAACAAATTGATGAGTTTCTGACCACATAATTATAAATTGCAACAGACAGCCAATTCCGGACCACTCAATGTGCTGATGGTAGTAAAATTCTGGCGACCATCAGGGAATGATGGCAAGAAATGGGTTCCCAACTTTGGTACTGATACCATCAAAACTTCACCCGCAACACGGCAATTACCGGTCACTTTTGATGATATTGAGTACTGGGACATTGGCAAACCAGTTGATGGTTCAAGATGACAATATCTTTGATAATTTTGGAGTGTCATCCAGCAAGAAGGCCAAGTCAGGGCTTAATGGAGCCGTGGACTACACACTTTTGAGCTTGAACTTCATCTTGTACCACTTGCGCTTGTTTATTTATTCATATGAATATGAGGAAGGCAGTAGGTAGTGGGCTTTGCTGCTTGTCGGCTTTACCCGCCTTATTTATGCAAAATCCAAGGAATAATTTTTGGCCTTCTCGGGCCTTGAGAAATCGGAAATCAGCGGACTTGAGGTTGGAATTGTACAGTACCCTCAGGCCTGGGTTCAACTCCCCTGTGCATATGATTGCAAAAGTTATCTTGTGCTGCTTTAGGGCCCGTTTGTGGTGTGAAGCCCAGCCATCATTGTAAATTGGTGAGATCAATTTGATAAGATGCAGATATGGTCAACTTTGGTGATGCTTAGATCAAATATTTATTTTGGAGAATACCATGATAAAATAAGCCTGATATCTGTTCCTGTCATATCTTTAGAGAGAGGTTCAGTGGGGAAAATTCTAGAATTTTCTGATATCTGTGATGCAAGTGCTAGAGACTGTAGTATTTTGATCCATTGGCCCAGGACAGCCGGCAGTGATGGCTCCCGCTGGCCCGGAGCCTCTCCCCCGCAGTGCAAGGGCTGCTAGTGCTAGCGTAGCACTAGCGAATCCCAGCATTTGAACCGGCACCCCTCGTTTTAGAGGTGTTACCCCATTAGGGTAAAACCTCTAAGTAGAGAGATTAGGTGGGTATATCAGGTGCTACATTTCGTGCGCGGTCGTACTACAGCACTAGTAGGTATGTATTCTATTCGTAAAGTCGTTATAGGTGTATCATTTCGTAGCAGGGATAGTGCTCGGGGGCACGGGCTCAATCGGAGCAGGAGTATGCACAGGCGTCTCCTCCGTCGCTGGCGGAGTCGTAGTCGCGGGAGGAGTCGTCTCTGGCGCGCCAGTCGAAGGCGGAGTGGGCTCAGTAGCAGGAGGAGCAGGCTCTGTTGCAGGCGGGGGCTTGATCCTAGAGAGAGTTGGTTTCCAAACAACGAAGCAATAATCCAACGTACGCCGAGGGAATGAGTGCAACGGGGAGGACCCAGGTTGCGGTCAGAACGACGCCACTGCCCTGGTCCTTGCCCTTGACGGTACCCCAGATCCACGCGATAAAAGTACCAATATACCCCACGTACGGTCCCAACTTCTGCACAAGCAGGAAGGCAGGAAGGAGCGCCGGTGGAACCATCGATGGTTTCACGTTGGAAAGGAACCACGTTAACGCAGTGGTAATGGTCGCCGCAATCTTGACCGCCTCTGCCTCGGTTGAGTTGAGAACCGCCATAACGGGTGGCGGTAAATATCTGCGACCAAGTCAGAGATCGCTCAAAGCAGACAAGCCATAAGGAACATACAGACGATAGCCCCACCACATGGCCTGGAATGAGATCTTGGTTGTGCTCGGCACCCAGACCTTGACCTGTTTCGTCTCTGGCGCAGGCGGCGACGACACCAAGCCAACGGTGATCGACCACAAAAAGTTCCAGCGCGACTGCCAGAAGGTATCGAGCTTGGAGAGCGGAATATGAACAATTTGCGACTTGGCGAGCTGGACTTCAGACGCGTCGCCGGGTTGGAGGGGATAGGTGAACATGATATCACCACTAGTCTGAACCTGGTCGTCGTCGGGAGTACCGGCGGGTTCTCCGGGTACATCGTCTCCACTCGTGGGTTTGCGCCAGCTGGGTATATCCATGGCGTCGAGAGCCTCCCAGACGCTGCAGCGCCCCTCACAACCGTTCATGAACTCGTCGTCTTGTAGGAGCTCAAGAAGCTTGGGGTCCTTGATGAGGATGGCGCCGGGCGGGGGAATAGGGCGTCCATCGGCATCGACAGCGGGCGGCTTAGTGCGAACTGGTGGGGGAGTAGTGCTTGGGACGCATGAGAACGTGGAAGAGGGTTGCGAAGGAAGAACGCGTACCTGGGAGTAGGCAAAGAGGTGATTAGAGCTCGCAGACGCTGTGCGAGGGTATCTGGCTCGGGCGGATCGGCCATGTCGAGTAGGGCATGGAATATCTCGGGGAGTTCGACAAAGGGTTCGAACTCTTCCTCGATGGGCTCCTCTTCGACCACAGGTGGGGTCGTCTTCTTCTTGGACTTGGGTTTGAGCTTGCCGCCCAGGTTCTTGAGACGCTGAAGGGCGGTTCTCTTCTTCTCGGAAGGGGTTGGGGAAACGACGCGCTTGAGGGAGGTATCAAGTTCGCTCATGGTGGCGGAACGAGAGCCGAGCTCAATGTGACATTCAGCCCGGTTCGATCAGGCACCTCAATGAGACTCTCCAGGAATTGCAACTCTACACAAGCAAACTAGTAGTCTACGAATACTCGATTTTCGCTGCAAGACTCGTCAAAAATCAGGCGCATCGAGACAGAAAATCCACACACATTCGTGCTTCTTTGCTTCGCCAACCTTGCGCGCAGCCTTGGCAAGGTCTTCCTGGATAACATACTCCCTGCGTTTCTGTCAGAACCGCAGTAGCAGGTAGGGGCAACGTACCGATCGTCCCGAATAGCAAACATCCCAGCCTCAGTCACCACGTTGCGCAGGTCCGCACCGTTGAACGTGTCCGACAACTGCAGATAGTTAGCGCCGACTGGGCTCAAAACCACGTTCTACGCACTTTGACAATGGCCTCGTAGTCAATTTCACCGTTCTTGTTAACAGGACCGGCGTGAATTTTGAGAATCTCGAGGCGCGCCTGCTCATTAGGCAGCGGAACCTCGATTTTCCGGTCCAGACGTCCGGGTCGCAGGAGCGCGGGGTCAAGGGTGTCGGGACGGTTAGTCGCCATGATTAGCTTCGTGCGGCCGAGCGAATCGAAACCGTCCATTTGGTTGAGCAGCTAAGAAGCGAATCAGCACAAAATTCAACGCGTCGGAGGCGTCTCCGCACCTCCATGAGCGTCCTTTGAATCTCCCGGTCAGCACTGGACCCCTCCGAGAACCGACGGCCACCAATAGCGTCGATTTCGTCCATAAAGATGACGCATGGCTCATGGTCTCTTGCATACCCAAACATCTCTCGAACAACACGCGCACTCTCGCCGATATACTTGTCGACAATCGCCGACGACACCACTTTCAGGAAGTTGGTTTGCAGCGTGGCGGCCACAGCCCGAGCCAGCAACGTCTTGCCTGTTCCCGGGGGACCATACAGCAGAACACCTTTTGGCGGCTTGATACCGACGCGGAGGAAGAGTTCGGGATTCAATAGAGGTAGCTCGATTATCTGGACGAGAGGTGAATGAAGCTCAACGCGAACGCGCGATACATACCTCTCGGAGTTCGCGCACTTGCTCGCCCAAGCCACCAATTCCGGCGAACGACACATCGCCAGGGTTCTCCAAGCTCATCTTGTACACCATGGGGTCGACTTCACGGGGTAGAATACGGACAATCGTTAGGGTGGTCATATCGAGCGCGACGCGCGTCCCGGCTTTGAGTTTGGCCACGGGGAGTGTTGGCCGATGAGACACGACATAACGAGGACCAGAGGATGCCTTGACGATGACTAGCAACGCGTGAGCGTATGAAATGGTTGAAAGGCGAATTTGCGCACATCGTTCATCGTCGAGCTGCTTCATGACCTCGCCAATGATCTGGCCAATGGACTGCACGGCCTTGATATCGTCTTCAGTCTTCTCGTACGCCTGCCCGAGGTCTTTGAGGGAGAAGCGTACTTGGGAGAGTGAGAGACAGCGCGACGGAGGTAGGGAGACGCACGGTTCTTGAGGGTTTCGCTGGCCGACTCGTGCGCGTTCATTTTCTGTGGGGTTATTAGCAAGGAGGTGGAGGGAGAAGGCAGCTTACTGCACGGTAGCTCTTGAGTGCATTTACTCTGCGTTCTTCCATTGCGCCAGACGAGGTCGATGCTTCAGCCATGGTCGACGCGTAAGTGCGAGGTGTCACACGTGACCCCTCAAGCTTCCAAAATTTCATGGCCGAGGCATCGACGACGCTCGGGAAGCGCAAGCAGCGCGACCCCGACGACCAGCCACCAGAATCAAAGCGGGGCACTCTCTTCGTCTCAAACTTGCCCTACAACGCAACCTCCACCGATCTCGAGACTCTCTTCTCCGACATTGCACCAGTCCGCTCCGCCTTTGTCGTCACCGAACAGGGCACCGGCGTCTCAAAGGGCGTCGGATATGTCTCGTTTACCCTCAAGGAGGATGCAGAGTCTGCATTCGACACCATCTCCAAGGACGGGATAACTCTCGCAGGCCGCAGTCTCCGCGTCCAATGGGCGGATTCCAAGGTTTGCCTCAAGTTTCGAAATATGCCGCGTATAACACCACACAGCCAAAAGAAAAAGTCCAACGCACCAAGTCAGACACAAAGCCAAAACCTACACGACAGATAGTGCCCAACGACCCGCTCGCCATTCGCACTATAATCGTCTCCGGAATTCCAGCCGGCGCAGACTCCAAAACACTCTGGAAGAAATTCCGCAAGAGTCCAGGAGCGGAGAAGGTTGACTGGCCCGTTTCCGTTGACGGCAAGGAGGATGCAACGCTTGGTGTGCTCTACTTTTCGACTACTTGCCCGTCTTCTAATGCCTTGAGCAGCCCACGTCCTCTTCGCCACTCCATCCGACGCGCTATCTGCCGTCAGCAAGCTCCATGCACACGTCTTCAAAGGCAGCCTTCTCTCCGTAACCCTCAAAAAGCGGCAAGACTCCCTGTCCAAGCCAAACGCAGCCAAACCCGGCAAACAAGCCAGAGCCGCCGGCGCGCCGAGCCACGCCAGCCGCCTCATCGTCCGCAACCTCCCCTTCAATGCGACGGAACAGGATTTGCGCGCCGTGTTCTTGCCGTACGGGCCAATACACTCGATACATATACCGCTCGCGGAGGACAAAGGCAAGGGAAAGCAGGCGGAAGATGCAGATGTCGTGGCGCCTCCCCGGACAAAAGGCTACGGCTTCGTGTGGATGTTGAGCAGGAAGGACGCGGAGCGGGCTATGGAAGGTTGCAATGGGATGACCGTTTCCGCTGGAATGGCCGAGGGCCTCGTTTCGGACAAGCAGAAGAAGAAGAAACAGCGCAGAGTAGAAATGAAGATCAAGAAGCTCGCTGCTGCGGCTGAAGGAGAGGCGATAGAGGAGGATGATGAAGATGAGGGGGCGGCGGAGAAGAAGAGGGAACGCGTAATCGCAGTCGATTGGGCGTTGAGCAAAGATCGGTGGAAGGAGGAGCAAGAGAAGATGGCAGAAGAAATGGATGAGGACGAGAGCGGCAGCAGTAGCGATTCGGACGATGGATCGGACTCGGAGGACAGCCATGTCGGTGTCCATGACGGGGAAGATAGTGAAGAGAGTAGTGATGGGGAGACGGAAGATGAAGATGGAGAGTCTAGGACGCCGCTCAAACCACAACTGCCGCCACCAGAAGAAGGGACGACATTATTCGTCCGCAACGTGCCATTTAATGCGACGGACGACGAACTACGAATCCTGTAAGCTCAGTTCTTGCTGAAAGAAACCCGATTAACATCCCAGTTTCCGGGCCTTTGGTCCTTTGCGTTACGCCCGTGTGACGATGGATGCCGCGACAGGACGGTCTCGAGGAACCGGATTCGCCTGCTTTTGGAATAAAGAGGATGCGGATAAGGTCATTGAGCAGAGTGAACTACTCCGCCTCGAAACGACAGGCTCAGAAGCGGTATTCTATCCTCCGTCCTGGTCTTTCTTTGCTCAACAAAAAATCAGCCCAAGAAAAACCCGTTTACGATGCCCTCAATCCTAACCGCTGATCCTTCCTCCACTCTTGCACAGAGTCTGGTCTTGCACGGCCGCACACTCGACGTCGTCCGCGCCGTCACGCGCGATGTTGCCGGCAAACTTAAAGAAGATGGCGAACGCAAGCGCGAAAAGGCTGACAAACGCAACATGTACCTTCTCCGGGAAGGAGGTTCGTCCATCCTCAACCGTTGACACACAGAAAACTCACTTACATTGAAAGTAATCTTGCCAAGTACGCCGGCGGCCGACACCCTGACGCCTGCCGACCTCGAGCGGCGAACCGCGTCCTTCAACGCCCGTCGTACCCTCCTTAAATCTAACCCCGCCCTCTTCATCTCCCGCACTCGTCTCAGCGTCCGCCAAATCCCACTATTCGTCACTGAGCGCGGGCTCAAACGGCTCGCCATCCACGCAGCCCGTGCATTCAACGACGAAGTCAAAGTCGGTACGCGTACTGAGCTAACCGCGGACGAGCTTGCCGAGACTGGCGAGGACGCTGACGCCGATGATCCCGACGAGGCGGAATCTGAACCCAACAAGAAACGTAAGCTGAGCAAGAAACAACTCCTTGGTCGGCGCACAGGCGTCAAACAATCCAAAATCGTGCGCCAGTCGGAACGCGTCGACCCTGTCACGGGTAAAGCGCGAAGCAAAGGCTACGGGTTTGTGGAAATGCACAAACACGCCGACGCGTTGCGTGTCCTTCGTTGGGCTAATAACAACCCCGACGTGATGCCTCTCTTTGAGAGCTGGTGGAAGGACGAGTTGAAGGATCTGGTCAAGCTAGAAAAAGCCAAGCCAGACGCGGAGAAGGATGATACGCGGTTGAAGCGGTTGCAAGATGAGTTGGAGAAAGGGACGAGTTCCAAGAAGAACAAAGGGACGCTCATACTGGAGTTTTCCATTGAGAACATCACTACCGTTCACCGCAGGGACCACAAGGAGAAAGCTGGGGTACGTATACTCTATTGGTGCATTGTGGGCACATCCTGATCGGTGTCTAGGCCGCCGCTACAGCTACAGACAAATCCGACGCGCCGCCAAAGAAGAAACGGCGTCTCTCGGAGAGTTCAGAGCTTAAGTCTCCTCAAAAGGCCCAACCTGAAAAGAAACCTTCGGCGGCGCCACACAACCCCATCGGTTCGCTCATCGGCCGAAAACGCAAAGAGCGAAAAATGGGCAAAAAGGCAAATAAAGAATCTATCATGTGGTCGTAGAGATACAGTGTCAAGCCGATATTTCCCTATGTTCTCCCTCGCCGCCCATGCCTACATACCAGTCTTTGGCAACAGTAACAGGTGAAATGTAGCCGGCGCGGATGGTAAAGTCGCCAAAACGCTCTCCTGGTAGCCGCTCCAACGCATACCGTTTGATCATGGGTCCGAGGATAGCCAGGATTTCGCGTTCCGTGACGGTTTCTGTGACCTGGTTTAGACCACAGAAAGAGGAGAGACAAACAAAACGAACCTCGGTAGATTTTGTTCATCCGTTGCCCGTAGTATCCTCCACCAAGCAACATGAGGTACGTCCCAGGCGCTTTGCCCACGAACGCAACCTCTGCGACGTATGGCCGAGCGCAACCATTCGGGCAACCCGTCATCCGCATAACGATCTCATCGTTTCGTAAACCATTCTCCTCGCAGATTGCCTCAACCTTGTCGATAAGGATAGGCAGGTACTGTGGGTTTTGCGTCAGATGAGGCAAAGAAAGAAAACTTGGGAGGGCGCACCCGTTCCGACTCCGCCATTGCGAGCCCACAAGTAGGAAAAGCCACACAGGCAGACGACGCTAACCTTAGCCCAGAATACTCGAGGTTGTCGAGCTTATACTCGGCCAGTAGCCTCTTGATCTGTGGTACATCTGCAGGCGCGATATCGGACACGCAGATGTGCTGGTTGGTTGTAAGTCGGAACGTCCCCTTGTGGACCTTGGCAATCTGGCGTAAACCCGTCTTGAAATTGCGGTTCGGTTCGTCTTGGACACGCCCGTTCTCGATGAACAGCATGAAATGGTGGTTGCCATCTTCCCCAACATGCCAACCAAAGTCGTCCGTGTTTTTCTCGAATGTGAACGGACGAGCGGGCGCGAGTTGATACCCGAGCAATTTCTCGACCTCTCCCTTGTAAACATCGAGCCCCATGCGATCGATGGTATACTTGAGACGAGCGTTCTTACGGCTTCGACTCGTTAGCCTTGGCTCTGAAGCATAAATGACAAAGAAAAACATACTCGACGCGATTCCCATTATCTCGCTGCACTAGCATGACCTTCTCGGCAACGTACTTGCCCTGTTCGACGGTGCAGAAGCCGATAATGTCGCCGATACGAGGATATGTCTTTTTGTTACCATGGGTAACACCCATTCCTCCACCAATGGTGACGTTAAATCCCTCAAGCTCTCCGTGCGCGTTGACGATGGCGATGAACCCTAGGTCGTTTGCAAAGACGTCGGTATCGTTGGAAGGAGGAACCGCGACCGCGATTTTGAACTACATCTTACGTGAGTCGACGGACGATCGAAACAACCTGCCACAAACCTTTCGCGGTAGATAAAACTCCCCGTACATGGGCTCAAAGTCCTTGAGCGCCTCCCCAGCAACAAGCTTCTTGTCGAGCCAAATCTCGTGGTATGCCGTCGTCCGCGGGATGAGGTGTTCGCTGACGGTTTTGGCGAATTCGTGAACCTGAGCATGGAGCTTGGATAATGTCGGGATGGACGAACAGGTGACGTTCCTTTTGTGGGTTAGGTTTAAGACGAAAGAACGAAGGAAATACGCACCTGTTAACATCTCCGCAAGCAGCCAGCGTGTCCAGCAAAACACGGTTGATGTCTTGAATAGCGGGCTTCAAATGGCGCTTGATGACACCATGGAACTGGAACGTTTGACGAGTCGTGATCTTGACCGTCCCTGAACCGTGCTCATCTGCAATCTGGTCCATCTGCAGCCATTGGGCAGGCGTGCAGACACCGCCAGGCATCCGTACACGAATCATGAATGAGTATGCAGGCTCAACGCCCTGGGCTTGTCGCTCGTCACGAATGTCACGGTCATCCTGCTGGTAAATCCCGTGGAACTTGGTGAGCTGCGTGTCACTTGCAGCGAGCGCGCCGGTAGAGGTGTCCTCCAAACCCTCGAGGATCGTTCCGCGCAGGTACCGTGAAGCGGCTTTAATATGCTCGTTGGTGATCGATTCGGGCTCTGCTTCGGTAACCTCGACCGTGTCGACGCCGAGCGCTTTCCAGACCAACGGCTCCCAGACCTTGTACCCGGTTTGCGCACCATCCGCGTCCTGGTCGTCACCGAGTCCAAGCGCAGCGAACCGCTCACCACCGAGCTTCTCTAGTCGTGCATCGAGATCCTTCCCGGGCTTGTTGTAGTAATGGGCGTCCTCGGCACGGGGCCAGTAGTGGCTGTCGCCCATGGCAAACACGGAGTAGCGGAGACTCTTTAGCGTCGTGTCTCCTCGCGCGACAGCGGCGTTCAGCGCTTTGAAAAACGTTCGCCCGTTCTGTGGCGGCTCGCCTTGCCCAGCAGTCGAAGTAACGAACGCAACATATTGCTCCTGCCCAAGGCTCTCAAGCGACATCGAGTCCATCGTCCCGATAGTCACCGACAACCCACGGACCTTAGCCCTGTTAACCAACCGCTTCGCAACCTTTTCCGCTGCACCACCATCCGACGCGAACAAGACAAGCAGCGGAGGCGCATCGAGAGCAGAAAGAAGCTCGTTGTAAGCCTGCTGGGCCTTTTGCCGTCGCGCCTCCTTGACGCTCTCGCCCAAGCTGCTAACCAACTCGCTAGCAATCTGCGGTTTCGACCGCACGAGCTGCGAGAGATGGTTCTGACGGTCGAGGAACTGCTGCAGGTCGTTCTTGATCGCATCCGAGTCTAGCGAGAAGGGTTCCTTGCCGTTCCGATCCTTACTAGGATCCCACCGATACAGAGGCCAGTATCCGGTATCGACGGCAACCTTGGTCTCCTTGAGCACGTCAAGCGCGGACGCGCTCTCGTTCTCGTACGGTAGGTAGGCGAGGACAATGCTCGGGCCCCCAAACCGGTCCGCTTCGATTAGTGATTGCAGGACCTGGGAGTAGGACGAGTAAACTGCTACGCTCGCGACGTAGACATCTCCGTGGTTCATCGCATAGAGACCGACATCGTGCTTGCGGCGGTTTGGATCGCCATTGTTGCGCTTCGAGTACGGAAGCGTGTCGAGGATGAGGATGTTGACGTTGAGGCCCGACGCGATGGCATGGTGCAGCCCCGAGGCGCCAAGATCGTAAGACCACGCGTCGGAGCCGATAATCCAGCGAGACAGAGCGGGGAAGTGTGCGCGGAGAGTAAGGATTGTGGATGCGGCCGGATGCACAACAGCGGAATCCTCCAAAACCTTGACAATTGTATCTCCGAGAGTCCGGCTCTTTACAGGATCGTCCTTTGCGAGCGTCCATTTGGCAAGTAGAGTATGGAGGTCGGAATCTAGACCCTTGACTTGCAAAAGGGCTTGGATAGCTTCAACGAGTTCCTGCCGCTGCTCCAACTGACCGCGAACACGTCCAAGAGCAAACTCGGGGCTCGTCGCAATCTCTCCTTGTGATTTTACGAGCGACGGTGAGTTTGAAACCTGCAAGCGCCCGTCGAACAGTTGCGAGAGGATTTTGGTGTATGATTGCTCGTGTTTCGGAACGTGCGGAGGGACCGCCGAGGACTTGGGCACGGAAGGGATGTCTCCGAGTTGCAGTCGGGCTGGGTGCTCGGGCTGATCCAAGAGCTGCTGTAACGCAGAATCCGTGGGGTTTTCGCCGAGGATGCCCGTCAGAACAAGAGGCCGCTTCTCGCGCTCCTGTAGCGCCGCGACAACGTCCAGATACAGCGGAGTCCACTTGACAGACCATTGGTAGATCTGCTCAAGCACAACGACGCGCGACACTGACTCGGGGATGGCGTTGAGTATCCGACTCTGTGGTAGTGGGTTTAGCAGCGTAACAAAGACGAAGGACACTCCATCCAGCGCGATAGTTAGCTCTCGGAGGCCCAGCACAAAAACAACGGTGTGCGCATTTTGGGCGTGCTGCGTAACGAGGGGACGAAAGGGGCGCCGAACGAGGGACAAAGTTGCAAGGGCAGCGGCTTCGTACGCTTTGTAAAGTTGCTGGGAAACAGAAGTCTCCTCAGGCGGGCCGTTCGGAGTCCCGCTCGATGCCGGTGCCACGACGAAGGGAAGGGCTTTTTCCTCCGCGATTTCATCGACTAAGCCGGTTAAAACCGAATTGTAGACGTGGATGACCAGCTTGTGCTCGGTGCGGGCGAGCCGCGAAGCCAAGAGCGCGTTGTCGTGAGCCTGCTGGGTTGATACCGAGAGTATAAAATACGGGGCAGCCGGACGTAGCAGGAGAGCGCTGGAAAGGTCGGTCGCCGCGAGATGGACAACGACCGGAGCGTCGGCGAGCTCGGAAAGGTGAAGAACAAGGTTTGAGGCCAGTTTTTGGGTGGCTTGGGCGGTCAGAGACACGAGTTGGGAGGTCCGGGCATGCGCGAGAAGGGCCGCAGAGGGGTCCGAGTTCAAGGCAATGGGCACGACATTGGGTGCGGAAGATGCCGAAGAAGAGCTGCCGACGTCGAGCACGACGTCGGAGACGAGGCGAGCAACGCGCGGGACTGGGGACATGGGGGAAGGGAAGCAAGCTGGACTGTGTACATTTGAAAAGTTTGCGCGATGAGCACGACTTGAAGACGCGGGCTGACCAATCAGACTTTGTGGCTTCCTACGCTCACCATGGGCCTCTTCAATCGCAAATCCAAGTCCGGAGACGATTCAGAAGAAACAAAGAAGGAGAAGGGCGCTTGGAGGAGGCCAGCTAGTCCGTCCTCGTCGTCTCTCCCGTTCCCGACGACGTGCTCACCATTCCGCAGACACGGCATTCAAGCAGCAGCGCCTCAAGGCCTGGCAGCCCATCCTCACCCCCAAGACCGTCCTCCCTACCCTCTTCATCGTTGGAATTCTATTTGCGCCTATCGGTGCTCTCCTCATCTGGGGCTCGTCAACGGTGTCCGAGTTCTCCTTCGACTACACCGACTGCGAGAAGCAGACCGCTTCCAATCCTCCTTCCTTCACCGACATACCCTCTTCTAAATACAACTACAATCTTCGCTCCTCCGACAGTAAACTCACGGTCAACACACCGCAGTGGGCATTCTTCGACAACTCGGCCAACGACACGGTCGGACCGTCCGACAAGAAGCAGTGCATTATCGAGTTCCATGTCCCCGCAAACATCGAGCCCACCCTCTTCATGTACTACAAGCTCACAAACTTCTTCCAAAACCACCGCCGTTATGTGAAGAGTTTGAATTCGGACCAGCTCAAGGGCAAGGCCGTGAGCAACAGCACCCTCAACGACGGCGACTGCAAACCACTCGCCACGATCAACGGCAAGGCCATATACCCCTGCGGACTCATCGCCAACTCCATCTTCAATGGTACGCCCATTGCTGCCGTCGCATAATCATTGCTTATTCGCTTGGCAGATACCTTCACCGACCTGGCAATGCAGAATCCCGGCGAGGGCGACTCTGAAAAGTTCGCATGGTCCGATAAGGGCATTGCTTGGCCAGGGGAATCCAAGAAATACACAGACAACCCAGTACATGCTGGGGGCTACTCCTACGACGACATCGTACCCCCTCCCAACTGGGCACTGCGTTACGGGACGAGCTATAACGAGACCAACCCACCGCCCAACCTCCGGGACGATGAGCGGTTCCAGAATTGGATGCGGACCGCTGGTCTACCGACCTTCACCAAACTGTACGGACGAAATACTGCCGATACGCTCAAGACGGGTACCTACCAAATCACCATCGGCCTCAGTTCGTCATCATCGTGCCGCTGAAACTGTTTTGCTGACCGTACGCCACAGACTTCCCGGTTTCGACATACAAAGGCACAAAGTCGGTCGTGTTCTCAACTGTGTCATGGATAGGTGGGAAGAATGCCTTCTTGGGATGGGCATACGTCGGCGCCGCGTCTCTCTTCGTTCTGCTTGCCGTCGCCGGGACCGCGCGCCACCTCATCAAGCCAAGGTGCGACCAAGCCTGTGCAATCGCTCACTCCGACTGATGACCGTTTTTCTAGGCGACTTGGAGATTTGAACTATTTGTCATGGAATAGATAGGTTACCGACGCACGACCGACACTCATTTGTACTTTTATCGCGCATCTACGACGTGAAGGGTTTGCGTATAATTCATTATTTATTCTCGTACCCTATTCCCTTGCAACGGATAACTGTATGCCCTGATTCCTCTACCTTAACGTCGAACTTTGCGTCCGTGAGCTGTTCAGCAACCCATATGGCCGTTCTGTGAAGTCGATTGTGATTAGCGTGGTTCTGCAGCAATACGTCGACGTACTGGGTGTGCAGGCTGAGCCCGCTCTTGCCGCAATTAATCTCGGACTCCCGTTCACCATCGGCCAGCGCCATGAGGATAATGCACTGGTCTTGGAGGTATTCGTCAACAACTCCGCCGTCCTCCAATCCCTTGATGAGCTCGTTGGCGGCTTCCTCGCCTACTGCAACAGGATCCTTTTTCTTCTCCCCAACGGCACTCCCACCAATGATACCACCGCCAGTGAGCTCCGCCCATAGTACGATCCCGCTGCCCGCGCCGACGGTGTTATTGTTATTCTCCCGCCGGCTCTTGATATCAATGACGGGAACCGTGTCGGTCGTGAAGCCTTGGGCGGCTAGGCGCGCAATCGCGGCAGTGCGCATTGTTTGGCCCAGATGTGCGGGAAGCCCGGCGATGTGGGCGATACCACGGATAGCGGCAACGGACCCGCGCTCGAGGACGCTCGCGTTCCTGAGCATCCCTGTCGGATGTACCGTAACGTGAAAGTTTCCACCGCCTCTACGAAGTCGTTGAGTAATTCACGCAAAGAATACCAAAGCAACGCGTACTTTGGAAAGTAACCCCTTCGTTTCAACTCGACCTCGACGTTGAGCCCGAAATGACGCGTCGCAAAGGGCAGGAAGACGTGCTGGATGTAGTCGATCTGCGGCGCGCTTATTGCGTTCGTACCGCCTTTCAGATTGAGAGTAGACGTGCTGGGTGCGAACAGCAACAGCGGGAGGCCAATCTGGAGCAGGAGACTTGACGCGCCAGCTGTCTCCGGATCCTACCTCGAGTCAAGATGACATGGACATGACAAGAAAGGGCGAGGAACCGACAGCGGTGTAGTCTCCAGCAGTTATCGTACTCGGCGTGAACTGCACCGTCTGGGAGCCATTTGAGACGCCTGTTATAGTCGCGTTGGATATCTTTGCAGCAAGCTCGATGCCAGTACGGTGTTGGTTCTTGAGTCCAGGAAGAGTTCGACCATTGCGAATTTTGTTTATGGTTATAGGCTTGCGGAGAAGTGCAGCAAGGCTTAGACCGTTGCGCAATATCTGGCCGCCACCTTCGAGAACGCTGCCGTCGAGGAAGAACATGGTAAACAGTCAAGGGGTGTCGGCGGAATTGATGGGATATCTGGAAGCAGAACAAAGGCTATAAGGCTTACCACCGGTACAGCACTCAGCTGCAGTCATTCCGAGGCCATGCTCCAGGATGCCTTTATCTCTGAAAAAGGATTACTGACAGCCACTGCCGCGCATCAACATCCTTATAACGCGGTCTGCCACCAACCTCCATCTACCGCGTCCAACACGGTGCATGGCAATACCGGTTTTCGACTTTGTCGTCGTTGGCGAGGGAGGAGGACCCGACGAATGCAACTTGAGCTCGTATGCCCAATTTCACGTTCCGTCGACCACCTCATAACCGCCGTATACAGCTACCTCTTCAAACCGACGAGCCACGAGTGGAGCAAGGGATGCCTCGCACTAGAAGCCGGCAGCGGACAGGGAGCGCTTCAAAAGTCAATCGACCGCGATCCTTCGCTGTTCAATGGAGAAACTCAGTCCGCTGCCGAGATCTTCTCCTTCGTTCGGGCGTACTTGGTAACCCATGCGCACCTCGACCACGTTCAAAGCCTTGTTATATCGGCCGGCTCTCTCTCTGGCCCGCGTAAACGCGTCTACGCGGCAGAAAACACGCTCAAGGACCTCGAAACCATCTTTGCGGACAGAATTTGGCCGCAATTAGCCTCATATGATATCGAGGATGAAGAACACAAGCTCTTGTATTCTCCGTGCGTCTATGCCACCTCTAATTGCATTATCGACTTCTGACACGAGCAACGAGCAGCATCGGCACAACCGACACGTACGAACAACTCATCCCCGACGTCTCTGCCCGCTACTTCCCCGTCAGCCACGGGCACAACGACCGCGGCGACTATGACTCTTCCGCGTTTTTCATCCGGCACGATCCAACGAACCAAGAATTCCTCTTCTTCGGCGACGTCGAGCCCGACTCGCTGTCGAACGCGCCCAAGACAATACACGTCTGGCGCGCCGCCGCCGCGAAAATCCCCACCACCTTACGGACCATCTTCATCGAATGCTCCTGGCCGTCCTCTCGCAGCGACGACACACTCTACGGACACCTCAGCCCCCGCCACTTTGTCCAGGAACTCGAAACACTTGCCGCTGGTACGTTGATCTTCATCCGTTCTACCTTGCCGATCGCGATCCTCCCGGCTGCAGAGGTCGTCAGAGTCCGCAACGCAGCAGCAACGGCGGCATCGTCTCCGCCCGCTAGCCCCGTCCGTCCAGCGCGCAAGAGACAACGCCTAGCCCCATTGGCGCCCGACCTCCGCGGCGCTCTCGCTGGCATACGTATTTTCGTGATCCATTGCAAGGACACGCTCGACGGCGCATCGGGACGACCCAACCAGGCACTCATTATCGACGAGATAAACGCGCTTTTGGGGCCAAAGGAGCTAGGTGTCGAGATTTTCCCTGCTCGGCAAGGTATGCGGATTCGTACGTATTTTTTGCTTGACCTCCACTGCCAATGACTAAAGAAGTCCAGAAATCTGACGACGCAGCGCACTTGTTATCGTATCTTGTTTCTTGGACACTCCACCATCTGTATAAGTAGCCACACTGTAGCCCTAGGCAGCCCTCCCTTCGAATCTTTCTGGTCGTTTGTTGTGGTTCATGCAAAGTTTTGCGTTCATAACAGTCGTAAGAACATGCAGTATGTACAAGAGACAGACAGAGCGCAAAGGGAAGAAGAAAGAGAGATTCCTGTAAGAGCAGTCTAATTAGAAGGTAAGGGTAAAGTTGCCCAACGTCCACAGAAAAGCCGCTCCAACTAGGACGACGCGTACAGCTTCACTACCCCATCAGCACCAGCGCTCGCCATGAACGGCATCGAGGGATGAAACTCGACGTCTAAGACGCCCTCTCGCGCCTTCTCCCGATGTGTGGTAACTTCCTGAATGCATTGGCGCGACCCAAGCAGTTCCCAAAACCGCACAGAGCAATCGTGGCTGCCGGACACGAGCGAAAATCCGGAGGGGTCGATAGAGAGCGATGTAACGCCGTCGAGATGAGCGGTGATTGAAGCGGTACAATTTCCTAGTTGGCGATGAACTCTGTGTTTCGGGCTGATGCAGACATGAACAAACCTGTGACCGTGTCGAACACTCGGATGAACTTGTCTTCGTGGCCAGTGACGAGTAGAGACATGGTAGGATGCGATACAATGCGATTGATTTGTGTCGCCGGCGTCCCATCTCAAAAGGGTTGAGAAAAGGGCAATAAGCAGGTGGTAAAACGTACCATAGCTTTCATCACTCTTTAAACGGACAAGCTCCTGTCCAGACTCGATATCGAAAATCTTGACCACTGCGTTCTGGTACGCAACGGCGACCTTCTTGAGATCGTATTTGAGAGCCTCAACCGCCGTCGCTCCAGGAGTTTTGTTGTCCTCGCGCAGCTCGTCCGCCGACTCAAGCCCCGCCCAACCCCACGTCAACTTCAACGATCCACCGCCGGAAGGTCCGCTGACGTCCCAGGCCTTAACCGTGCCCTCCGCGCCACAGCTGATCAGCGTATTCTCGTCTCGGACAAGCGCAAGGTCCCAAACAGCGTCCGTGTGCCCAATAAGCTCGCCGCGGGCGCGGGTCTCGTCATATGGCGCGTATGTTGTATGGGAGGGAGCGGGGAGGGCCCATACCCGAATCGACGAATCGAGCGACGCCGAGTATAGCAGACCCTTGGAAGGCGCATGAATAAGCCGTGTAATGGCAGCAGAATGACCGCGCAGCGTGAGCTGAGGCTCAATCTCCGTCGTTGGTCGTGAGCTATAGTTCGTTAGTGCCGCGTGTTAGATTTGTGGCGGAATAGCTCACTTGGAGGAGGCAAGACCTGCCACGTCCATCCGCCAAATCTTGACTGTGCAGTCGTCTCCACCAGTCGCAAGAGAAAGCTCGTGAGGGTGGAAGGAGATCGCTCGGACCGCATCCAAGTGACTGAAAAACGAGTCAGAAAGTAGACTGGAAGAACCAAGAGCGGCGTACTTCCTAAGCGTCCTCTTTGGTCGCCAGACCTTGCCACCATCACCTTCGCTCACAACATTCGTCTCGTCGTCCTCGACGTCTCCTTCTTCGTTGCTCCCGTCGTCATCGTCACCACGTTGGCCCCATCCCTGCTGCGCGTCGCGGGCAGACCGCGCCTGCTCCGACGCTTCATGTGACAGTCGTAACCTCTCCCTCCATTCGTTGTTGTCGTCAGGCCGGAATATCGCGGTCAACTGCCGGGGCTCCGAGTCTCCGTCTCTGTCCCGGTCCGTGTTGAGAGGCACGGGTGCTTGTGAAGGGACGATATTTTGCTGCATCATGGACATGTTGGGAGACGATTGTTGGGGAGGCGGTTGCATGTGCTGTTGAAGCTGCAGCATTCCGGGGCCAAGAGGGTTACTTCGCTCAAGATTGTGCATTTGGGGGCCGGAACCGGCTGGCGCCGAAGAGGGTCCCGACATGAGATTCATGTTGCCGTTGAGCATGGGGAACTCTTTGCCAGTTTCGGGGAGGTGTTTTCGCGGCCGACCATTGAACGCCATCTGCTCGAATGACGGGGCATTGGGGAGGGCGAGTGGCATGGTGCCGTTGTTCAACAGTGGTCGGTTGGGGAGCGGGTTCATCGCCTGCGGCGAGGTGAGGTATGAGATTTCTTGCAGACATCTAGAGGGTCCGGTTAGAGCGAGCTGGATGGGAGAAAGGACCACGCGCTGTTTCAAGTAGTCGCGACTGCGTGCTCGGCTCTTTGGGTCGCGACCAGGAGGTGGCTTGCCTAGTCCAGCCACGGTGCCCGAGGACGGCCCATTCGCCCAGTTGGGGCCTGCCCACGACATAGGTCGTCCCGCAATGGAAGCGACGCCATTGACACGCGCGTCAGGTAGCGGAGAATCTACCAGCACATGAGCAAAATGGCTGGTTTGCGGAGACGACGCGCCTTCACTGCGCGGCGAGCTGCCGCTGCTGTCCTCCTTGTGGCTTCCGGTGTCATCTTTTTGGGTGGTGAGGGCCTGAATAGCGGCCAACTTTGCGGGCGGGACCTGGGATGTCGGAGCGGGTTGGGAGAGTTGTTTCGAGCTACGACACGTTAAGAGAAGGTCCGGAAGGTGGAAAGGACACGCACCGCTCCATGCGGAGGGCGTATTCAAGCATTTTTATCCGACGCATGAGGTCGAGCTTAACATTCTCGAACGAGCGACGTTCTCCTTCAAGGAGGGCAATACGAGCCTGGCTGGGTGTGAGGACGCGCCGGAATGGCGTTTCTGGGTAGTAGAGACGTACCCGCATCTCTGCACGCTCGATTTCCCATTCATTTCTGTCGCGTTCGTACTTGCGCCATTCAGTTTGGAGGTAGTGGAGAACACTGGATAGATTCCAGTCCTGGCCGCTCTGAAACGGCGGCGGCGGAATCTGGTTCTGCTGAGGCTGCGGGGGCTGCTGCTGCTGGGGGCCCTGTGGGTTGGGCTGGAGACCAGGCAGCATCGTTGGTGGTGGCGTGCAGAGAGTGTGGATTTGAGCGTGATCCCAGAAGGCAAACAATTCGACTAAGCGCTATCCTACGTCCCTCTTCCGCTTTACTTCTTGCCCGACCTGCAGGACAGTTAGCACAGAATACTACTCTCACTATTCCATACTTCTTGATTCCAGCTCCCCCCATGGGACCTGGTACGGGTTAATTGGTATTATCAACAGGATAGCACCTTACCGCTCTTCATGGCTGGGTGTGCATTAGCAGATGTTGGAGTCGACTGGGCTGGAGCTTACCCGTTTCCTTTGCAGCCTTGAGAGCTGCAGCGTCGGCCTTCTGTTTAGCCTTGAATGCAGCATCATCCTCATCCTCCTGCTTTGGGGCCTTCTTTGCAGCCTGGCCATCTTATAAGGCAATTACTTTGACAGACTAAAGTTGTACTTTGAGCGGCTTCAGCTTTCCACCCTGGCGTCCGCTCATTGTGGTCGATTCCTGGGCGATGCGTGACCTGTTACACCACCGACTCGCTTGCTGATGCACAATGCCGCCCTGCTTCTCCTGCCTCTCGTCATTGCAATGCACCCTCAGCAAGTTATAATGGCACCCTCTTCTGACTGGAAGCTCTCTCTCTCAACATCCTGGGATGTGCTTGGTCCATTTCCGATCCATGCTCGGGAACAACAATATCTGTCGCCCTCGTTTCCAATAAACATTTCAGAACCTCTGGACTTTGAGAAATCATACCCGTCCGCGTACGCAGACAATGGCACCGTTACCTGGTCGAAAGCCGAAGCAACAGAACAAGGCGATCTTCGCGTCTCTTTCCCCAATGTTCGGTAAGCTTGAGTATACGCCGACGCGTCACCGGCTTCACGTCGCTTCCAGGTGGGATAATATCCGCGCCACGGAGGGCTGGGCCGCTCTTCAACATCATGCAGTCCTTCATACGACGCTGACCGTTATTCCCCCCGACAATGCGAATGGGCACATACCGCGTCTCCTGGTCGAGCTTATGCAAGGATCATACATCGCGATTATGGATGAGGAGTGCTCAAAGACTCCGCAATGGCATGCTGGCAATATTTACGCGCTTGAGCGCTCGCCTCTGCGCGCTATCGACCTGCCAACTGTACCCCGCACTAATGGCCCGACGAGCTACCGTGTCTTTGTAGCCGGCGACTACGAGGTACTTGAGACATCCTAGATCTCTCTCCCTCTCAAGTGTTCCAAGATTCGTCTCTTTGGGGACGCGATAGGCCGACCGCCAGCCCAAGAAATCAAGCTGAGCATGAGCATCGAGTCTCCCTCATTCGACGCTGCTTTGGTGCCTAGCCAGGATGTCCTCTGCGATTTCCTACAGGGCTTGCCCTTTGGGAATGCCCTTGGCGTTGCGTTGCGCTCTCTGGGCGGATGGTGGACGGTCAAGTCCGTATCGGCAAAGGATTTTGCCCTTGAGCTCCCCACGCCAGTCGTTATTGCGCCGACCCAAACGCGCATCGTTCCTCTGCGTATTCTGCAGACTGTGGCATATCTGGAGCCTATGATCGAACTTTCTCTGGTCGTTTCTTCAGACCAAGGAACAACAAAAATCGTCTCCGCAACCATACCGATAAATCACCTTGACCAGAGTGCACCAATCATCCAGGCGTCTTACTTCTCCGCCGGGGTTCCAACCATATTTACCGCGATATCACCAAAGGGCTCCAACGCCGGCGCGCCAATTCTTGCCCTTCACGGCGCTGGTGTCGACATCATCTCCATGCCCTTCTGGGCCGAGGCTTTGCCGCGCCAGCCTGACCGGTGGATCGTCGCGCCATCGGGACGTACCAGCTGGGGCCTCGATTGGCACGGACCTAGCGCGAAAGAAGCGTGGGGCTGTGTCGACGCGTTAGCCGCGATCCTCCGCGTCCAGAACCGAACTTCTGCGATCCCGTTCAGCGAAGGCACGCCGGTCTTGCTTCTCGGACACTCCAACGGCGGTCAGGGTGCGTGGTACCTTGCCTCGCGCTTTCCCGATCGAGTACTCGGAGGTCAGTTTGTCTTTTCGCCTGCGTGCATAAATGAATGCCAGTAGTTATACCTGCATCGGGGTACATCAAATCGCAGGCATATGTGTCCCTTGCCATGTCCCGGTGCGTCAGACCGACATGCCTTGGTGCCACCAACGATATGTAGATCGGCTCATTTCATCGACCCCGCCGTCCGCGCAATCCTCGAAACATCGTTAACGCCCGACGATAACGACCTATTCCTTTCTAACCTCGTCGACACTCCCGTCTTGGCAATCCACGGCGGTGACGACGACAACGTCCCTGTCTGGCATTCGCGCGAATACGTGAGCGTCCTTGAGACGTGGAACCCACAGGCAAACGTTAGGTAGGACCTTATCCTGCATCGAACGTGATATTGAAGGGTGTTCAAGCTTCCGGGAGGAACCCGGACGTTCTCATTGGTATTCAGACATTATAGCAGTCAGTGTTTGCCCTTTGTGTTGCGTTGTATCAGTCAAACTTCCGCAGAATGAACACGTTCAAGCGTTTATGGATGGGGTGTTTGCGTCTGGCCGACGTCAACGATCGAGTAGCTTCACGCTCACGGTGGCGATCCCCGACGAGAGTGGCCCGCTCCATGGCCTGAAAATCGAACGCCTGGTGACGCCTGGGAGGTAGAGGTCACCATTGTTCAAATACTCTAGCTGATAATTCTCCTCATTAGGCTGGCGAGACTCGCAGTTAACCTTCGTGGAGATACACTGTATATCTCACCCTCAAATGTCCAGCGGTTCTCGATTAGCTCCGAGGATTGGAGAGCCACCTCAATCGCCATCGACGGTTCGGTGCTCAACCTTTCCTCTGCTCTGGTACCGGTTTCATTCGAGAGAACCGGTCGCAAAACTTGGAAGGTAACCACTTTCGGATGAAGCCTACGGAGTTTAATGTTCTGCAGGCTGCAGACGCTTCGATCGCGCTCCACCCTCAACCTTTTGGTCGCATCCAAAGCTTCCTGTCTAGCTCTGCTCCATTCCAGTTGGTGCTTCTCGACGCGGGTCACCTCCCGTTTGCTCTACGCATCGCGCATGACCTCTATACCTACCATCGCCTTGATTCCGAGATCTTGGTCGGTGCCGATACGATGCAAACCGCCCATAATGGCAACGTCCTCGTCATTGGAGAGACCAGTTCGGAAGTGCCAGTGGCAGATCTGCTTCAAGACCATCGGACACCGTTCTTCGTAGATGACCACCGCATCGCTATCCAGGAAACCGTCTTTAACCAACCGGGACAAGGTACGCGCCAACCCATTCGCTGATGAAAGCTTACCGAGCTCCAGGAATTCTTTTCCTGCACCCGCACCCGCGAACCACTGCTGCACAAATGATGTTCCTTCTCGGCACAGACGCTGCTGGCCTGGAACGTGTCTTGCGGCTGTTCCCCATCAGAACTGGTGTAACAGTACCTGATTGGATCATCACATCAAATGACGCGGATCAAATCGGTGCGGCCGGCATTCTCGGCGCAGGGTAAGCCGCTCGATACAAAGAACAAAGCTGATCTGAATGACAGAGTGTACGGTAACAACTGGAGCTACAACAACCCTGTTTCCTGGTTATACTAGAAAGCGTCACATTCCATGGCCCAAAATGATCATACTACCACAACCGAGGACGACCAAGTGAGAATCCGATGACTCAAAAAACGCGTCAGATACGCAGAATCCATCTGGTTGGATGCAATTTTCTAAACAGTTAGTTTCGTCCTGAAGAAAGGTAAGCGACTCACAATAGTCTGTTCCAAGTTGTCCACGAATCCCTGTATACTCTTCCCGCTCTCCCTCCACCCACCAACATACCCACGCGCACACAGCTCCGCCAGCACATTCAGCACAAACGTCCGACATGTTATTCCGTGCTGCCGGTTGTCCACCACCGTCGTGTAACTCGTCTCGAACGTCCCTTCACAGATCTGCTCAAACACTCCCGGCGGTGGCGCCGAAAAGTGTGAGATTTTAAAGTACCCGAGCACCACGCGCCCAGTCAGAGATTTGGGCTGGATCGTCTGCCGCCCGTAGCCCTCGATGGCCTCTGCCCGACGTGGTCTCTGTTCATGCCAGTGGTGCCGGGTCGCAATGCAATTCGCATCCGTGAGTATCAGTGCCCAGTGATATGTCGCCTCTGAGAGCTGCGTCGTAGACACGTAGAGCGCGTCGCTCTCTAGTAGAACGGGCTCTGACCCTAGAGTAGACACCGCCGAGCTCATCTGCTCCGAGTTAGCACCGTCTTTCCGCTAAAGAAGAGCACGCCGCAAACCTGTACTGCTAGTGCGTCTAGAGGCGCAGAGGCCCTGGACGCCTTCCGGGGATTTATATGCGCTTGTGAACTGCGCTAGGTGTGGCAGAACCCCAGAAAACACTTGGGGTGCCAGAGCATGAGGCCAAGGTGCAGTTCAAGAACTAATCTCGGCGATCTCGCAGCGCTGGCACTGGCGGGAAGAAGAAGGAGGCAAACGGACAAGCGAGCTGCATGCCGTACGCCGAGGCGCTTCCCAACATTTTTAGAGTGGAGAACAAGTGGAGAAACAAAACAGATCTGTTGGTGATAATACAGAGAAAAGTACAGTGGAGAGGACCCAAATAAATGGTACGAGGAGATAGCAATGGTAACAGCAAACAGAGAGAGATAAAACTCTAAGAGAAAATGGATCGTGCAACACTTTCGAGTAACATCGTGACCTCCGGCGCAATTCGTACAAACTCCTTGCTCCAAAAGTCGTACTTGGGGTTCCGAAGCAGTTCGATAAAGGTCACCAACGCGCCCCAGGGGTGCGGTCGGTGAACAATGAACCGCTCGAGCAGAACCTTGGTCATAATCTCCCGGAATCGATCATCCTTGACTTCCACAAACAGATGAAGCAGGAGGCAAGTGAACCAATGCGTGTGGGCATTGGGGTATCGCAGATGAAGAACCATCGCGCTTAGGAGGTGGTGTTTTCCTCCAGAAACGTTAGCTGCGGGAAACGTCGCACCGAAACAAATGCTCACCTTCGTCGTTCAAATTGTTCGCAAGGTACTGCAACAAAACGACACCGGGATCTGTTGCGACAAAGAGCGCCGAGCCCGTGCGCGCCTTGGCTTGCGCGACGGAAGAAACGCCAGTGTACATGACGAGCGCATTGATGACCGACAGGTTGAAGCCATCTGGAGCGTTTTCGGGCACACCAGGTAGGCGGAGTCGGTTTTTGAGCGTCGGGAGAAGCGCCGGGTTTCCGCGATTGAGGACGAACTGCTCGAGAACGTGGCCGAGGTCTGCGTTCTTCAGAGGGGCAGAGAAATCGGACAAGATCGGCGGAACGGGTCCCATCTCTGGAATAGACTCGAACGGCACGTTGCGAAGGTGAGGGTCGGGGAGGATTAAGGAGGGCGGGAAAGCGCTGAGGACGATGTTGCGAAGCTGGATGCAACGCGGCGGGATAACATCACACAGGCTGAAGTAGTACTCGCTCAAAAACTCCGGGAAGTCATGGAGGAGGACCAAGAGGAGACGAAGGGCACCCCGATAGAGGTCTTTCGACGGCAGTTGGAGGTTGGAGTCCTTGAGGAACGGCGACAAGAACCGGAACAAGGAGAGCAACAGTTTGTGGAACGCAGACCAGCCCTGCGAGGACGGATGAATACGAAATATCGGGAAAGCTTAAGTCGAGTCACGCACCTCGCGGTTCTCCCAGAGGAGCAGTTTCGGCATGAAGGATCGGTGCGAGATGAGGCACATCCACGAAAAGGCAAATCCGGGGAAGTATGTTGGCTGCAATGAACTCAACGTGTCGCTGCATAGACATGAGAATCATGAATCGAGGGTGAAGAAGTAGACACAAACCTAATGGCGATCAACAACGGGAAGTAGACTGGGCCCAGTTGAGACTCGATTGCTTGCAAATCGTTGGTGAGGCTCGAGAAGAAGCGGAAGAATGGCTTCTGCTGGAACGCGGGACCCTGCTCTTCGTGCATGTTGGCCAACACGAGAACGAAGATAGATAGAATCTTTGTCAGGTAGTGGACCTTTGCCTGGTCGTTGTTGACGCCGGACGAGTCGCCATGATATTTAATCATGTAGACGATGAGCCGAGACATGGCGTCCAATCCTTGGAACGCAAAGTCGAACTCGCCGGTACTCATGCACTTGACATAGTGGTTAACGCTGGCCTCGGCGCAGACCCGGAAGAAGAACGACGACAGGTCTTCCACCTTGAGAATGCCTTGCTTGGTGAGCTGCGTGATGAACGGTATGAAGCTCTTCTCTGGCGTCGTCGACCGCTGGAAGATCTGGACCCATTGCTGGAACCAATGGAACAGTCGCTCGCGCAATTGCTCCGTCTCCGATTGTTTGACAGGTGGTGTCGCACGAGCGGCGTCGGGAGCGCGGCGGACGCCACGAAGATCGTCCAAAAGCTTGTTCACCCTACAATGTGGTAAGCGGGCGAATGCTTCAAACAATCATCTCAAACGCACTCGTCAGTCGTCTTGCTTTCGCGGGAGAATGTCGTCAATATTTCGAGCGAAAAGTGGAATTGGCTCTGGGTCGCAACAGGCGGATTGTAACTCAAACACTCTCGGATGAGCGCAGCGACGTAGTTGAAAAGCGACGGCCGCGGGTTTTGTTGGTCGCCGTACATGACCTTGGCAAGCTGTTGGTCGAGGAGCGCGATGTTGAGCAGCCCGCTTCGGAGAAGAGTCACGGTAACCGGAACGTTGAATTTGCGCTACCGAAATATTCAGTCTTGCCTTCAGTGACAGAAAGCAACCACACGAACCTCGTCCTCGGCGTATAAAAGCCAAGTAATCGCCTCTTTCGCAACATCGTCGAAGCTCTGACAGAGTTGCTCCAGAAGAACAACGTAAACCTCGCGGCCAAGTTGCAACTGGGTCTTGTACAAGAGCTGCACGATTTTCTGCGAAATCGTCAACGGCGTCCGCGCACGGTCGCCCGAGTTGGCCGCGAGAATCATGACTTGTCGGATAAGATGGCGGAGGTCGTGATTGCCTGCCAAGTTTGCGAGAGATTCGCCGGGCAGCTGGGCAACCACTGCCTCCAAATCCCGTGTCAAGACAGCGAACCGGTCCATTGCTTCTTGGTGGTTGAAGACCGGCGCCGAGTCGGGCGTCGGAGAAGACGCATACAACCCCGGGGCGAACGAAGTCGTAGAGCTAGGTCGGCTGATACCAACCAGGCTCCGCTTGCTGTCAATCCCAAAGTCCTCATAGACACTCTGATGAGGTTGAAGACCATTCGCCTTGACCCGTAGAGGATCAGGAAGTGTGACCGCAAAGCTCGATGGTGCTGCGGCAGGATCCCAGAATGATTGAACGTTGCGACTCTGCGCTGAGTTTAGACCAAAACCTGAAAAGCGCTGTCAAAATTGCTCACCTCTCGGTGTCGTCGCCTGACATCGTACGACGCCACAAACGCATCGTCCACGTCCGAAACTGCTCGCTCCATTGCAGCCTTTTCGATCGCATTACAAGCAACATCGATGTTGTCTTGCACCAAGAGCGCAATGACCTGGTCCGAGGCGTACTGCCAAGGGCATAAACGTCAGAAAACAGACACAAGTAGATACGTACGTCGTTGAACCCATTATCCAGTAAGAACTGGCGAATATGGGTGGTCATGTTGCTCTTGAGCGGCTCCTTGCAAGTAACCAATGCCAGGCTGCCCGCAAGCTTCTGCGCCATCAAATGCGCGGCCTTTCTCAATTTATCCTCATTCGACTCCGTTGCAAAGTCCTTGGTCACCAATTCTCTCGTCGAAATCCCCGCAATCGTGACGGAGCGTTCAACGACGGGAACGATGATCTCTCGGACGGCACGATCGACGGCGAGAGTGACGGCTCGCTTGAATGCGTGGTTGACGCTCAATTGGCCGAGATGTGAGCTGATCTGGACGTGCAGTGCGAGTGTTGCAAGAATCGCCTCGATGTGGGCGCCGACAGCGCGAGTAGGATCTGACGGACTCGCAGCACCGAGCCCGATGACTGGCGGCTCGCTGGTCGTATGTGTCGTCGTGTAATCGTCGATGGGAAGCGACGAAATGTCGCCGACGTACTCGGGCATCTGCGGTCCGGCATCGGCGAGTGGCCGAGTTCGGAGGATTGTCGACGTCTCGATTGACGCGAGAGCAACGTCCAGGGCCTCACAGAGAAGCTCTATCTCGAACTTCAAGTTGAGCTTCAAGTCCGCGAACTGGTACAGCTCTGCCAGTAGTGACAAAACGCCCATCAACCAGGGGTTCGGTGCTTGGAACACCCTAGATCTGGCGCAGGGCTCGAGCGTCTTGCAGACGAACGGAATCGCAACCAACAATCGACCACTTTCGTAGCCCTCCACAAGAAGATCCTTGAAAGAGAGTGTCTTGAATTTGATTGGCCGGTCGCGCGCGAGGGTGATGCTCCCGAGGAAGGACGCGACGTTCTTGAGCGTGTTGCGGTCGGATTGCGACTGCATGCACCGTTCCGAGTTGAGCATTGCCGCGGACTTGACGAAAGTCTCTTGGAGGACCAGTTTAGACAACACCGTCCTGTCGAGCGCGTCCAAGAAGCGGAGATACAATGAGTGGTTGTTTGGCTCCGTCGCGATACGCTGGTCAACGAGGTAGTTCGCAAGCCAACGGGCATGTTGGTCATCAAAGTGCTGCCGCATCTCGGCAACTTTAGTGTCGAAGTTGGTCGGTGCAAGGTTGTTAATGATGAAGAGAATGCGGTCTGAAAGATCTTCGGGCGGGTTTTCGATTTCGCCGTCGATGATGTCGGGGCGGATGGCGGTGAAGACGGGGGTAGGTTCGGGAGCGATGCCGTTTCGTGCGTCGGTATTGTTGCTGTTTTCCGCAATGGCCAGGGCACGCTGCAAAGTGGCGTACAGGTCAGGCCGGGCTTCGGCAAGGTGGGGGATTTGGAGCAGGCGGGAGCAAACGGGCTGCCACTCTGGAAGCCGCGATTCGCATCGCGATAGAGCGGTAACGCCGAAGCGGAAGAGGTTGGTGTCGGGAGGGCAGTTGAGCGCATCGACGATGTATCGAATGGCAATGCCGAGAGGAATGTTTTCGACGAGTTGATGCTGAATGAGGGAACCGAAAAGGTACGCCGTCATCGACAATTCGCGGGCGGGGTAGTACGATTGGAAGAATTTGTACTCGTCGAACAAGAAGTGGAGCATGCACGCGAAGATTTCGCGTTCATGTAGGTTCTCCGACTCTTTGTGTCGCTGAAGCATTGTGATAACGTCGTCAATAGTCGTCTGCTCGTCGTACATTTGACGATAGATGCTGTCGACTTCGGTTTCGATTTCGGTCGAATAAGATACGACATTGAAGCCAGGCTCAATGTCAGAGCCGGGGATCAGGCTCATGAGGCGGGGATGAACTTGGAGGCATGCGTTGCGGACTTCAACACTATGCTCCTTGTCGGTAGGGTAGATGGAACTGGCACTGGAAATAGTTGAGCAATGGTTGGGAGTGCACAACCCGGGCGTACCTGTTTCGGATGACTCGGAGGATAATCGCGATGGTGTTGGGGTTCAGTGCCATGGTACGGTTGTCGACTGCGGGATCAGACATCCGCGACACCTTTTCGCCCTCCATCTTCTTGTCCAAGAACTCGAGAATCGAGTGGAGGAATTCGCCGCCGTGTTGTGTCACGTTGTCGGCAAGCCACTTGTCCAGATTGAGATATTCTCTCCTGGACGCGAGGGCGGCGACATCGAGAGCGAATACGAACGGACGAACTTCGAGGAGGGACTCGAGGATCTAGTCAAACATGATTAGACTCGACCTTTGGTGGCTAAAGAGCAACATACTTTGAGGTCTTGAGCGACGTCAAGAATCCTTGTTATGTTGAGCGGGTTTTCCGCATAAAAATCACGGAATGCGTCAGTAAGATATTCCGGCCTAAATTGCCAGATCCGCATGAACACGAGCTGGTGATTGGGATGACCCGCGAGGAACATGTGGAGAAGACGGCTACAGTAGTCGCGCCGAATCTCGTTCCAAGGCAAATCCTGCGGAAAATATGGGTAAACGTTGCGAAGAACCCGGAACAAAGACGTACGGGTACTTGGAGTAAACCCATATGCACTAGCTCCGCGCTGATCTTTATAGCCTTGTCCAACATCTCCCTCACGCAGTTTCGAATCTCCATAGACTCCGAATCCGCGAGCCGCACGAGCACTTCGAACAGCTCGAGCGAATTCCAGGTATGGCCTTGAACGTTAGCTGCGAGGGATTTGATTGTAGGGCTCGCAACAGAAACATCGTCAACGGTGACGATCCTTTTGCCAGGGAGCTGGACAAAGTTGAAAGTGTCCGCCGGGAGGGATAGCAATGCATCCAAGAGCCGTAGCTGGTAGAGCGAATTAGCCCATGTCGTCCAAAAACCCGTCACTGCGTGCGGTTCGATATCTCGCGGGCTATTGACGAGGATGGCAATGAGAAGCTTGAGCGTCGCCGTATCGACTCCGTGTCGATCTGGCCAATCGAACGACCTGATGACGGCGGCCCAGTTTAGGTTGTCGGACTAGATGCTAGGTGAGCGGAAGGGACTTCGGGAGGGAGAATTGCGACACACCAGGCTACTCAACGCCCGAACCAGGGCTCCAACATCACACAACGTGCTCCCTTCCGCTGCCAACCGGCCGAGGGTGGTAATGGTCTCGACCACAAACGTATCCTTCGGGGGAGTCGTTTCCGAGATGTTGAAGCGCGCCAATACTGCTCGGACGACCTCGGGTTCGCTGGTGACTTCCGGGCCCAGTTGCACGAGAGCGTGTACGAGCGTTGTTCCGGTCGGAAGACTGTGCCGAGTTAGCCAAGAGGGCGGCGGGAGTGGCAAAAAACGCACCTCATACTCGGGAGAACTCGCTGTAAAATGGGAAGGACTGCGTCTTTGCCGTATTTGGACTGCGTGGCGACAATGAGTGTTTGGCGCTGTGCCGCGTCAAGTACAGGCGCGTCCGGAGGAGGGTCGGAAAGGAGATTTGACATGAATTTGGAGAGTTGGGCGGGGGGATAGGTCGGCGTTGTCGAAGCAGGGGTTGTGGCAAAGCTCGAGGACGGCGTCGTCGAAAGCGACACGTATAATCGAGGCAGCTTGAGATGCGAGTTCTTTGCGAGTGGGAGTGGCGACGAGGGACGCGGCGAGGACGATACGCTCAAGGGGACGCAAGCTGAGGCGATCCGCGAATCGAGCAAGATCGAAGTGGCGGAAGAGGTCGCCTTCACCCTTGTCTATGCCGTCGCGGAAACGAGGCGCGAGAAGGGGGTCGCGGGCCAAGCGCTGGGTCTCCTGGACGAGGAGACGGAAAGTGAGGGAGTTGGAGAGTTCGAAGGAGGACGGGGTGGTGGAGGAGGTGAGCCGTGACTGGGAGTGGACGATGAGCCTGCGTATGAAATGGAGGTAGGTGTCTATTCCATGCTGCTCCGACAGCTGAAAGGCGCGTTAGAGGACGGAATTGAAAGGAACCACGACGACGAACGGAGCGGATTTCTTGCTGGTTCCTCTCAAAGTTTTCCTCGGTGAGGGTGGAGAGTAGAAAGACGATTTGGGCCTTGACTATGGTGTGGATATTCGTGTTGGAGGAGGGCGGCGTTTCCATCCCTCGTCCGACACTCTACCCCAGTCGACGCAACCAAAGTGGGAGAACAACCGAGAGAGGCGCAGGCCCCCAGTGATACCAACACTCCAACATACTCACGATAATGGGTACACTCCATATGCTACACAAACACTACTAGCCCTACCAGTACAGCAAGTAAAATATTTCCAACACTACGACCAGCCCCACGAGACTGCGCGGTCTGAGCAACAATCGAACTAGCGTGCAGCGCATCCATCGCTGCACTGCACAACTTGACGCGTCGTTCAGCCCGTCTCTCAGTAAAAAAAAAAAAAAAAAAAAAGACAGAGAACATACCCCAGAACCCTTCAGTGTCTCTGGTTCAGCAAGCACGACTGCCGTTCCTCCTTTTGTGTACTCAATAGACAAATGCCCGCCGCTAGCCACCACAAACTGCCGACACCCAATGATGCTGCCAGCTTGTTAGGCCAGGGACTGTTGCACGCGACCCGACGTACTCGATGGTCACCGACTTGGCCGGGTACGAGGACTTGAACGCGATACTCGTATGGTTCATCGGAGGCGCCCCAATGTTCGTCAGCACTGTCGTTATTGGTCCCTTTTGAAACGCGATGCTATGGTCCGTGTACGCTAGCACTTCCGTGGACTGGGTAATCCAGTCCTTTGTATCCACAAGAAAGTGGCGCAACTAGCCCATTAGCACGATTATTTGTCCGAGAACAGAACAGCGCACTTGATTCAAAGTCGAAATCAGCTGGTAGGTGGTCGTGTTGGTATAGTTTGAAAGCCAAAGTGGCTCTCGATTATACTGAATCCTCTCTCAGAACGGTAGAGGTAAGTGTAAAGGGCACCTACTGGATCGTTGTTGCCTGTGAATCCCTGCAAACGGAGGTTACCGAGCAGTAGGCGGAAAAGACACTGCGTGCCTGCTCTAAACCGTAATAAACGATTGGCAAACCCGACGATGTGTATATGAACGTCAGGGCATTACTTTCGCAACGTCAGTACCACTGCACAAAGTCGTGACTCTCAACTTACTAGAGACTTTGTGGATCGACACTCAAATTGTGCCATCGTGGAACGTCTTGATTCTCGAGGAAATTGCCCAACAGCGTCGCATCCGAATAGCCCGACGCGGTTTGCGCCATCACATCCACTAGGGCGCTCATATTCTGGGGTCCAGGAAGTTGGAATGCCGATCCCAGCGCATTGAACAATGGGTAGTTCAGGACAGAGTCAAGAGCGTCTGATCCCTGGAACGCAGCGACCTCGCTAGACGATTTTAGGTCATGTAAAACGTGGCGAAACGGTTCCCGCACGATACAGTGGGGTCGAAAACCTCCCCCATGCAAAAGACGCCCGCACATTTGGCGAACTGAGGCCAGAAATCTTTGCGAATGTGCCTTGAACGATTGGTCAGACCACCCAGAGACCCAAAACGATTGCTTACTTGGCCGCATCGACGCGCAGGCCATCGATGGAATACGTTTTGACGAGGTCGGCGATCCATTGGCAGTATCTAGATACAACCTGAGGATTCTCCGTGTCGAGATCTGGCAAGGGGATGGTCGTGTCGCCCATCCAGCAGAGCTGCTGGCTCGTCAGATTGGACCAGTCGATCTTGCAATATGGGTGGTAGAACGACTAAAGCACAAGTTAAACATATGGCCTGGGCAAAGGAATGAGTCGCGCCTTGTCCTTGAACATGTACTTGGAGAAATCGGGGTTCGTCGAAGTCGCCATTACATTGTTCACAACGACGTCGACCATGAGCAGCATGCCTCGCCGATGAACCTCTGCAGACAGCGCTTTTAGATCGTCCGCGCTCCCAAAGCGGTCGTTGAGTCGCGAAACATCGGCAGTCCAATAGCCTCGACGCAAGGTCAGAGGAATTTGTGCATGCAATTGACGCGTACGAACCATGGTAAGGGTCACCATAAGCCGTGCGGGGCCTTGGTAGTTCTGGTTCACGGGAGAAATCCAGATAGCTATGCATCCCATTTGCTTCATGTCGTCGAGGTTTTGTCGAAATACCTGTGTGTCCCATTTGCTGCACGTAATCGAGGTTCTGGCGAATCGCTTTCCAGGTCCCGCCGCACCACGTCTGCTCTTCAGGCCTGCATCTGGGGACGACTGCGTGCGGTTCGAGAGCGAAGCGGTCTGTGATTATTTGGTATAGGCTTCGCGACTTTGGGACGCGTCAGGAACGAAAATATAGATTATGAAGGCGAGGACGCACCCTCCACTGCTCGGCAGTTGCGGCGAGGACTGAGGGCAAGGAAATGAGAAGGAGCGCGCTGAGCATCGAGCCAGATGAAGGACGCGATGGTTTGAGTGGACCAAAGGCTGATGCGCCACCCTGCAGCTTGCCTTTCTCCATCTTGCACATATCGGCCAATCCATTTATTCAAGACCGTCGTCGTCGTCGTTCAGAGCGAAGCCTCCTCGGCACGAGATACTCACCGTTGTCATTACGGCTCGGCGCTAAGCGAACCATGTCCCGACACAACGACCAGTTTACCCAGGTGCGTCTCGTGTCGCCGTCTTCGAGATCCTCGAGAACGGCAAGGATGTCTCCGGCTGAAATCTCATCCAGTACGGCTGGCTGTTGTGCCTTTGGATTCTTGTAATATCGTTCCAAGTCCGTCGTCTTACGCCGTGCAACGTGTTGGCTCAAGGCTACTAGTATGGCTGGCACATCTCAGTGCTCAACCAACTCCAAGCCGTCCTTACCTGCGAAGAAGGCGGCCTCAACGAGGGATGTATCCCCATGTCAGAAGCTGTTTTCGGCCTCGTCACCGCAGTCTTCACCGTGGGCGGTCTTGCCGGCAGTCTCGTCGCTAGCATGATCATGGACAACTTCGGCCGTCGCGGCACCGCCCGCGTCACCGCAATCCTCATCGCCGTCGGTTCCGGTCTCATGGGCTTTAGCCATTCTGTCGCCGTCCTTGGCTTTGGCAGGCTGCTCGTCGGTCTTGGCTCTGGTATTGGGTTGTGCGCTGTGCCCATCTACCTGGCCGAAATCGCCCCTCCAAGCATCGCGGGCCGTGTGGGTGTGCTGAACCAGCTTGGGATTGTCGTTGGGATCATGGTCACGCAAGCGGTGGGCCTGCGTTTCGCAACACCGTCTCAATGGCGGTATGTGCTCTTCATGTCGTCGGCCCTCTCGCTGGGGCAGTTCTTCGTGAGCTCCGCCATGGTCGAATCGCCCGCGTATCTGGCCAGTAAAGGACTTCTTGAGCAGAAGAAAGCAGCGGCTGCACGGATCTGGAAAACGTCGGCTTCACCGGCTTCTGTTGAAGACCCTCTCTTGGCTGACCAGGCGCCACATAACGAGCAAATAGATTCGCTCACTGTACCTGAGGCTATCGCTGCTAAAGATATACGCGGTCCCCTCGTCGCGATCTCCTTTGCTATGGTATCGCAGCAGCTGTCAGGTATCCTTCACTGCCCAATTAACGGGATATTGCTCACCCTCTTCGAGGTATCAACGCGGTCCTCTACTATAGCAATAGCATTCTCTCTAAATCGCTACCCAACCTCGGTCCATATGTTTCGCTTGGAATAACAGTCGTGAACGTGAGTTGTTCGCTTGCCCCTGCTTGAAGTATGCTGACTTTTGCAGGTCATCATGACCTTCCCTCCAATACTGCTAATCGAGGTCAGCGGCTAACGATTCGTGTTGCAGAGCTCAACATCCAACAGCGTGTTGGTCGCCGCCGTTTGCTATACTTCTCGACCTTCGGTGCCGTAGGCTCGCTCATGCTTGTCGGTCTCGGCCTCAACACAGATGCGGCAACGTTGTCAAGTATAGCGATCCTCACTTTTGTAACGTCCGTCGCCTCGCATTCTCTTGGTAGCTGTCCAATGCGTCTCAGATCATTTGCCTCCGGACTGGGGCCTGTGCCATTTGTCCTCATCCCAGAAATTGCGCCGCAACATGTACGTCCACAGCACCTCGCAACCCAAGCTCACTAGTTATTTAGGCGGTTTCAGCTCTCTCCTCGATTGCGTTGTCGCTCAACTGTGCGTGATTACATCCGTAGATGACCGGTATTCATGTCTGTCGTAGGGTCTGTCAACTTTCTCGTCGGCCTTGCCTTCCTTCCGCTGCGGCAATCGCTACAAGCTTATGGCGAAGGCACCGTCTTTTTCGTATTCGCGGCGGCGCTTTTACTCTCGATGACTGTTGGGTTTAGAACAGCAGACAAAGGTTCTCTGCGTCGAGGCCAAGAATAGCTAGTCCAAACTTTGTACCACGGACGACCGAATGCATGTACTAGTAAGATACGAGGATCATCGGTTGGGAGGCAGAGGCTCCCACCTTGTGCTGCCTGCGGGATTCATGTGCGATGAATCGGTTGTCGACGAGGTCGACCAAGGTCCAGACCCAATTTTTTCCGATGGTAACATATCGCTTATGCTCATCATGTCGATAGCAAAGCCGAGAATCCGCGCGTATAAGTAGGGCCCAGCTGCTTCCCGCGCCCAGTTTCGGTCTACGGGCACCCGGACTCGGCCCCACCCTTCCTTTCATGCTTATTTTGTGCTGCTGAGCGCCCCTACGTTGAACGTCCTTTTCAACTCACTTTCGTTGTCAACTCCATTCTCTCTGGGAGAGCGCTAGTCGAATCTACAAACTCTGTGCGCTCCTTCTTTCCTCCTCCGGAACAATGCTCACGATTTGCAGGAACAATAGCCGCTTTTTTTCAGTGAGCACGATGCGGTCACATGCGGCGCGTCGTCTAACTCGGAACTAGATCCAAATGGTGTCCAAGTGGTTAATGGGCTTCTGGGTGAGTTGCGCGAACGCAGATGAGACGAAGCTGACCATTTTACGCGTCAGGGCCTACTTGACTTTCTCCTCCTCGCTGCCGGCGGTCTGAGCATCGGCGTGTCTCTTCTTTGGAGGAAACCCGACGTGCTCATGAACTTCACCATACACGACGACTTCCTGACCGGTGCGTCTGCACGGCGCTCGCCATGCCACCCGCTCTGACGCGTTATCGTAGCCGGAATGGTCGTTGGAATAGCCCTCTGCGCAACATTCGTCGTCTCGCTCGGTGCCGTCGTCCAGAAGACGCATGTTACCGGCGGCTTTGTTATCCTAAACTACGTCCTCCTCATCGACTGCATCCTGGTCGTCACCGTCGGCACCATGGTCTGGTTCTTCTCTCTCCGCCAACGCGACAATTACCATATTCGGTGGCTCGCTCTAAGCTCTGAAGATCGAATTTCGATTCAGGACGAGGTACGACTATATTCCGGACGTAGCTGGTCAGCTTATTGCATGCTTTCAGTTCAAATGTTGTGGCTACTTCAACGGAACAGATGCACCGGCGTTTGGTGGCTTTTGTTCGTCGCCGGAGTTTGCCAACGCGCTCCCGAAGAATGATACCACAAACTTCTGTGTCGGCGCCGTGACAAAGTTCACGGATTACACGCTGGAAAACACCTTCACGACGGTGAGTTCCAGACCCTCGTGTTTCTCAACTCCGCAACTTAATATTTTTTTGCTTCCAGATCTACGGATTCATGTCCGTCGTGTTGAGCCTACTCATCTGCTCGTGTTGCGTTATTAAGAAGGTTTGCCGTCGTCCGTTTCTCCGTTTTCCCGTGCTGACGCCCGGACGCGCAGAGGCAGGAGCAAGTCCGGTTCGAAAGGATCGACGCCAAACGCGGTGGACGCGGTTTCGTTTAATCTCAACGTGGACCGCCGCCGTCAATCCAAATGTGTACATAGCTTTAGAGCCTTTCCCCCGAGATTGGAGTTCCCCCGTTACTTTCACAGCGCGTTGACAATCGCACGTTAGTTCTCCGGTTCTGATTTGCATGAGGAATGTATTTTTACCACCGCCCATTTAATGCACTTTTTTGTATCTCACTTCTTGGAAACCAATGAGAGGACGCGACGGATATCGGGAAGCAGATTGGAACGCGTCGAGGTGAGGTTTGACCATCAGAAACACATGAGCGTGAAGATCCCGAACTTGGACCCGACCTCCATTATGCCGAAACGCAAAACGCCAGTGACCGCAGCAAGGCCGGTTTCGAGCGAGAATTCATCTTCAAAACCGCAAGCAACGCGCACGATAATACGTCAATTCCACGTACTGCTCAAGGAACAGGCTGCACTCGAAAACCAGCCAACACGCTATGAGAAGAAGCTTGCCGAGGTCAAGTCGCGTATCGACGCGCTGGGAGGACTTGAATTCTACCAGAGGATGTCTGCTATCGGTGGGTATTGCTCCGACCGACATAGACTGGCGGTTGAAGCCTCGCAAAGGTCAAGGGAACGACCGCGGTGGCGGGAGCGAGAAGATTGCCATTTCCTGGTTCAAAGAAGTCTTCAAAGTACCGAATACATCGAAGCGGAGGTAAGGTATCTCGGGACATCTACTGCTGCTGCCTCAGTTTTGCGAAGATTGCTCGAAGTCGGCGCTTTGAAGCCGGACAACTACGAGTCTTGTCAAAGCTGGCTCGAGACGACACCCATCGATCTGCATTCGCGACACGCGGGTCTGTGTGCTTTGATTGTGCTTCTAAGGCGCTTATTTTACGCACAGGCATAATCGAACAGGACTTTTTGCTGCTCGACGAGACGCAGAACCTCGCAAAGTGGGACGCAATCAGCATGAGTCTGGTGTTGAACTTTGTCCCCGATCCACACGACCGAGGTTCGTGGTATCTCTCTCATGGATAGACCTGTTACGGATCGGTAATAGGTCGAATGCTGAGAATGGTGCATCGGTTTCTGGTACCTGGCGGCTTGTTGTTCCTCGCAGTATGTGTATCCTTGATCCCATTGCTCTTCTTCTCACACTTCGAGTAGCTGCCTCTTCCCTGCGTCCATAACTCTCGATATCTCACTCTAGAGCACCTCACCGGGCTGATGGAGCTTGTCGGGTTTTCACAAAGCAAAGAGAGATGGAAGAAGGGGGGCAAGATGATTTATTTGCTGTATACGAAAGACAGGGTGGGATCTGGGAGTGCAGATGGATTCAGGCGTAAGACCGTGCTACGGACAGGCAACCGGAATAATTTCTGCATCCTTTTATAGGGTTGCGATCACGTGCTATTCTACGATGTCTCTCCGTATCTTGCATTTCAACGACGTGTATCGCGTTGCGCCTCAGAAACTAGACCCAACCAAGGCGGACACCATCGATGTAACCCAGTTTGCCGCGCTACTCGACAGCCTCCGCACAGACGATGGCCTCGTTCTCTTCTCTGGCGACCTGTTCTCCCCGTCTGTCGAGAGTTCAGTCACTCGCGGCAGCCATATGGTCCCTGTAATCAACGAGCTGCGTCCGGACGTGTCCCTCACTGGTACGTTTCCAAGCTCCCGCTGCATTCCCTTCAACGTCTGCCAGGAAATCACGATTTCGATTTCGGTCAGATATTGCTGCTTTGCGAGGCGTACAACAAACAAGTCCCCAGGCTACCCGCATCTCGCCAAACTACTCGCATCGACAAGCTTTGTGCGTCTGCTTCATCGATTCTTCGACAATCTCTGAGGTGCAATACTAGCCTTGGCTGCTCAGCAACATCATCGACAAAACGACCTCCAAAGTACCGTCTGCGGTTCAAGAATACACCATCCTCGAGCGAGCTGGCACTCGTATTGGCGTCATCGGGCTTGTGGAGAAGTACATTGCATTTTAGACGCAGCGACTGGTCACGAACAAGAACTACAGGGAGTGGATTGGCACTGTGGCGACCTGGCCGACCGAGTTTGAATATAAAGATATGAAGACGGTTGGTTTGGAGCTCTCTGAACGCCTTAGAGGCGAGCATGGATGCGATATGGTCGTTGCCTTGACGCACTGCCGGTATGTATATCCCCGCTTCGCTTCGCTATCCAGCTAATATATATCATCGCTAGCGTCCCAAACGTAGGGCTCCATATCGCAGCATCATGGTACCTAACCAAGCCAATAGGACATAGCACTTGCAAAAGATCTTCTTGCTCTGTCCCCAGCCGAGCAAGAAAAAAGGCCCGTCGCAAGTTCGCATGGTGTCGACCTTCTCCTCGGGGGACACGATCATCTCTACTACGCAAGCCGCGGGATGTCTTCGTGGGACGGGTACGATCTTGCGCAGAAGGTCCTGGGCGGCGAGGCCGATAACGGGGATGTTCTTGTAGCCAAGAGCGGCACAGATTTCCGCGATTTGAGCGAGCTGACGCTTGAGCTGGAAGAGACCCCCGAGGGCAGCGTGAGGCGGAAGGTCATAAAAGCGATCCACGGTCTACCGTCTGCTTCCTTCTTTGCTCTAGACTTAGAGGTGTCCAGGAAAGAGACACTCGACGCAACCCAACTCTGAATCATCCGCAAAACTCACGGGGATATTGAAGAAAGTGCTATCTTCCGTTTCATCGACATTGAAGGCGCCCGTTTGTAATTCGACGGTCGCCCTCGATGTGCGCTCGCAATTCATTCGAACTGAAGAGGTAGTTTCTCAATCGGGTCTTTGTCTATTGCTTTGACCAGCATTGCAGTCTGCTGCATGCAACTGGTTCGCCGATGTTATCCGCCATGCATACGACGATTCGCTTGCGATGTCTGGTTGCGGCGGGTCGGACGCAGTGTTCGTCTGCGCTGGGACGTTCCGTGGTGATTCGATGTACGGACCAGGTAAGTGGTTCGTCGGTCAAAGCACCCTCGGCCGACCCAGTGTAGGCGCGATTACGATTGGCGACATTCTCGAGATTTTGCCGTTTGAAGACCCTATTATCGTTATCGAATTGGCCGGAGCGGCGATTTGGGACGCGCTGGAGTCGTCATTAGCGACTTGGCCTGCGCAGGAAGGGTAACATTGTTTGTCTGCGTTTATGCCGCGCTAAATAGCTTTCAGGCGGTTTCCCGTGGTGTCTGGCATGCGGGTTTCTTGGGACTCGCGCCGTAAACCGGGCCAGCGTGTGCTTGGCGTATGGCTTTCTCGGGAAATTGAAGACAGCGACGATGAACACCCAAGCGACAGTGGGCATAATACCCCACGCGTAGTCGACGCGGAGCCGATTGAGCGAAAAACGGGTGGCAAAACGTACAAGGTCGTTACTCGGGAGTATATGGCTGCAGGCCATGACGGATTCGAGGCCCTTAAACGCGGAAAACACCTTATAGACGATGAGAGTGGTCAGATTATGTCCGCGATCGTCAGGAAATACCTTATGGGTGGGTCGTTTGAGGCAGGTTGGGAACCGACGTTCGTTGACAGAAAATCAGGTTCGCATTTCGTCAATACCATGTCGCGGCTAGCAGATGTCGGTCATTTGCATCCGACGACGCAATCTGCGATTGGGAGGGAGCAGGTCAAGACGAACAAGCCGGGAGCAGCTGCGAAGTGGAAACACGCAGCACAGTTGGCCTTGCGATGGAGGCGGTCTAAGACGCATTACCAGCAGCACATGAACGTGTCGAATTTGGAAAGTATGCAGTCGGTGGACGCTTGTGACGGGGAGAAGATGCGCAACGGAGAGCAGCAGGAAGAATACGTGGAAAAGGAGGAACCTGACCGGGACCTTTTGAAGATTAGGTATGTGCTCTTGCATTGGACTGAACACGTCTAAAATCGCGTAGCCCTGCAGTCGATGGGAGGCTCAAGGATGACGGTCGTTGAAACTGTACATTGAAACACTTGCTAAATCCGAAAAGGGGGTCCCTTTTATTTCCAAGTGCCTCTTCTCCTCATCATGCTCCACGAAAAGGCAGCCCTTCAACTCGAAATTCGCTACCTCAGCAGCGCTCTGCATGGCCGCGCCCTGAGAGCCTGTTCCACGTTGGTCAAGAACCAGCATCCCAACGTGTCTAGTCAGCTTTCTTTCGCTCGAGACCTCGCCGAGCTCCTGTCTTTGGAGCAAGACGGGCAGAGCGTCGTCGTCGCATTGGCTGTCGACGCTAAGGATTCCCTCCTGGTCGCTGCGAATCCTGCTCCTGCCCTGAGCGCTGTAGCCAGGTTATCAGGTCTCATTACCGGATCCTAAATTCACACAGTTCTCAGTACTAATGCTGCTTCCCGGATACGCCACTTGCACTCGCGCCTTCGACAGGTGAAGAATGCGGAGATCTCAGACTTCGAAATGCACCGCGAATTCTTGTCTCGGGGAGCCAAACGGCTTCAGGCTCGCGTCTGCGGATTCTTCCGTCGATGGGGCAAAGATGTTTTCGATCCCCTCTCGCGTTTCGACGGTAAGATGGCGCCGAGCCGTATGCGTGGGGATCTACAGATTCCTTTCTTCTCCACTAGACCGGGAATGACCTTTACTATCTGCAGCGCTGTTCCTGAGCTTCTCGGCCAGGACGGGAAGCTCGAAACGACCGTGGACTCTTCAACCATAGCTCACTGGCTGAAGCTATTGGCGACAGCTGTGGGGGAGCTCAGACGCCTATCGCTCAACCCGGCACTGGGCGATGTTGATGCTATGCACACATGGCTCATTGTTCTCCGCCAGATAACCAGCAACTCCACCATCGCCGAGTTCTTCGGATTGCCTACCTTAAACCGGTTGGTATGCCCCAAGAATACATCATGGTGGCCTTCGGGTGTGTGCTCGATCTACTTGAACTTGCCCCACCTCTGAAAGCTCACCAGTTCCAAATGATGCCGAAAACTGCGACGAGGATGTCGCATTGGCACAGAGTCGCAAGACCGACGGCCAAAAGCTCCTCCGGCATCTCCGTACCCTGTGCGCGCCGCATGCGTCTTTGATTCACTTGCTCCGCGGAGACTACGAATCGACGTTCACGTTCAGCCTTTCAGAAACAGCGCCAGACGTTAAGATCATCGAAAGCGCGACAAACGGCAGCGCGGAGCTGCGTGCACCGAGAGACACTCTTCTCCAGCATCTAGACCCGCAACTGGTTCGACCCAAGGATTTCAGCCATGTCCATTGCGAGGCGGCAGCGATGGCGCCGCTTGTGGAGCTTATGCCGACCCATCCAGTAATCGGGTTCCAACTTGCTGAATGGGGGAAGCATCAATGGGTTGTATGTGCAGAGAGAAAGGCTTGCTGGTTGTGTTGGAAACTTGCTGACCTCTCGGGTGCGTGAACATCCGTCCCTTGACCTCTCAACTCACATCCCCCACGCCAATCCCATTTGGCTCCACGGTACTCACTGCACCGTATTTGGATGGACACCTCCACCTGAATTGCCCGTGGATATCCTCCAGCGTCTCCGCGATGTCCTTTTCGACAACTACATCACTATTTGCTCAGAGAACCTGCATGAAAAATATCGAAAGAGTAGGGTGGGCGAGAACCTCCGTCATGTACTAGCGTTGCTCCGGCAGTAATTTGTTTGTTTTGCAATCTCAGCGGTCTTCACAAGTCTTTGCTGTCGGGGTCACGGTCTTCGTAAATGTGTAAATCAAAGACGTCGGATGGCGATTGCTCTTTCCAGTTCTTTCTTCGCCCCGTCCCATTACTCTCTGTTTCTCTAAGATTGTATTTCGATAGACTATGAGCCGGCCCTTGGAAGAGACGACGCTCGCGACGCTGGCCTTGCTATGGAGGCGGTCCAAGGCGCATTACCAGCAGAAATATATGAACGTGCCGAATTTGGAAAGTATGCAGGCGGTGGACGCTTGTGACGGGGAGAAGATGCGCAAAGGAGAGCAGCAGGAAGAATACGCGGAGAAGAAGGGGCCTGACCGGGACCTTTTGAAGATCAGGTATTTGCTCTTGCATCGTACTGAACGGGTCTAGAATCGCGTAGCCCTGCGGTCGATGGGAGGCTCAAGGATGACGGTCGTTAAAAAGGTACATTAAAACGCTTGCTACTGCTGTATGGATGGCGGCTCTTCTGAAGGAGTGGGTGCCGGAGTGGGTGCTGCCGCAGGGTTGCCCAGAAAGGATTGAATGTAGTGAAGGACGAATCCGCCGCTGCTTCCGAGGAAGAGACCTCCGCCGACGACTGCAAAGCGATGGGTGTGGAACGGGCGACAAACAAAAGCAAAACTGACGATCGAAGAAAGATGCACGCGCCCAAAAGGCGGCGGGGTAGAGGCACATTCCCAAGGTGCCACCAATACGGGTCCAGTCCACTGCGCGGCGATGCGAAGCCTCATACGCTCAGCAGAACGTAGAAGGAGAAAGACAGGTACACACATCGTAGTCGTAGCGAGCTGCCCTTTTCTCAAGCTCAGTCCTGTCGAGCTTCGCTATTCTGAAGTACTCCAAGGCGGAAGAGGCCAGCAAAAAGCTGCCTCCAGTGTATATACAGCTATTCGAAAGTCGGAGAATAGTGTAAGGCCGCTTGCGCAGAAACAAACCAAGCCCGAGGAGAGAGCCCACAGAGCTGGCAAGTTCTGAAGGCTCGGCGACCAGCTTCCAGCGCAGGTCAGACTCTGTGAACGTGTAGGGACCAGTCAGCGGAGACGCGCTTGCTTGCCTGTGCGTTCAGCTGCAGCCATGGTGTCGCACTTGGTGTCACACATCTGCCTCTTGTCTTTTTACCGTCAACACTGAAAAAATGAGCGCGATGCTCTTCGACATGCCGATGGACTCGAGCCAGGACATCGACATGCACGCCGGCCTCGACATGCACTCCACCTGGCTCGACGCTGAAATTCACATGGACGAAGACCAGCAAGAACGTTACTCGGACACACAAAGCGTCGAAATCGATATGGACAACCAGTATGACTACGAGATGGAGGAGGAACAATACCAGTTCGAGGAGATGAGTGCCGACGTCGATGATGCGCCGGAGTCCGTCGAGGACGCCACTCTCCTGCCAGCAGACCCAGAGCCAGTCAGCGACGAGGGGAATCTTTTGGTCGTCGATGCAGAAGAAGCAGTCCAGACGGAACTCACCGTCTCACCATTCCTCGTACCAGACGCAGAGCTTCCCGACGTCGCCGTTGTTCCTCTTGCACCAGACGTAGAAGCGGAGGTCTCTGAGACGGTTGACGAGGAAGCGGTTGAGGTCACGGCGGCTGCGGAGGAGATGCCAGAAGAGCCGTTTGAGACCGCAGCGGAAGAGCGAGAGGGTGAAGGCGCCGGTCTTAAGCTTGTTGGGGCCCACGCGGATGCAGACCCTCAGATCGAGTCACTCAACGTCGAGGCGCTCGCTGGCGGCCCAGAGGAGCCCCCAGATGTCCCAGAAGAGCTTCATGTCCCTGTGGACGCCCCACAAGACCTTTCCGTCCCCGACGACGAGACTGGCACTGATCCTCACGAAATCTCGGACGGTGTTTACATTGATCCTCCTCCAGCCATTGTCGTCGCGTTTGACAGCCCCAACTGCCCCGATATTTGCCTCTTCAACCAGCCGATACCGTCGCGCTCGCCCAGTCCCGGCCATGTGGTCGATAATCCACCGGTTTTTGAATTGCTTCTTCAGCATTCCCCCATCCTCTACTATGAGCCGCTTTCAGCCGTCTTTGACGCTCTCCGTCGAGAAGAATACGTCGCCCGTTTCCCCAATTTGGCGGACTCGGAGCTCACCTTGGATGCATCTGACTTGCAGCTAACCATCTCTGAGGTCCGTCCCAGATCCTTGACTGTCGAGCGACGCACTAATCTCGTCTCCTCCAGGACAATGTCCACGCCCGCGAAGTCTCATTACACGATTTGAATGTCCTTCATGACGCCTCTAACATCTCGGGTCCGCTGCGTCTCCGTCTGAAGACGAGCGAGCCCCGCTTCATTGTCCGCTATCGCGCGTTACAATCGCATCTCGCTCGCCTCAACACTGCGGATGCGGGCGACGATGATGCGCAACATCACGATCTGGAAGGTGCGCGGCGTGCTGGGTCTGAATATTCTCGTCTTGATATGCGGTCAGAACCAACCGAAGAGAATCAAACAGCAACAGAAGAACAGTATTATGAAGCCCCAGAGGTTCCAGAATCCGACTACGTCCCCGACGTCGCTCCGGCACAAAATGAGCAGGGAGACGCCACCTCCGACGCAGCTGCGGTAACCGCCCAAGCGCCGCAAGAAGATGGGTCGCAGGAGGCCAACGAACAACCCGGAGCCGCTGCGGAGGAATTCCACGGGGAGAACGTAGAACACGATGTGGTCCCGCCTCTCGCGGATGGCGCCGCTGAGGAACAAGGGGAAGAGGAAACGTTCGTCGTCGTTGACCCATCCGACGTTCCTTCAGAACCTGCAGTTACTCTGGATCAAGGTAATGGTGCGCGCCATTTGTTGGCTCGTTGCATCGTACTGAATCTTGACCCAGAGCTTAAACATACGCCGAACCCTTCGTCTACGTCTGTACATCAGGCTCAAGCAGAAGCGGGTATGTCCATGTCATTCATCGCCTCTTGACACTCAACCTTCGGCACAGGGCCTTCTAAACTTGCAGCCGCAACTGCTGGCGCAGAAGATGAACAAGAACCCGTCGCTAGTACGTCTTTGTCCTGTTAACGGTGCCTAACTGACAACTTCCAGACGATTCGGTAGATGCAGAGCACGAGGAGAGTTTTGTCCATGAGGAGCAAGTGACCGGAGAAGAGGGAGAGGAGTGGGATGATGCGGAGGAGGGTCTCGGAGACGCAGACCTCACTTGGGAAGCCGAGGCCGACCATGACACACTGTCGACGAAAAGCTCCGTCACGCTCTCGAGTAGAGCCTCCAAACGTTCCATCGACGAAATCGAAGCGGAAGAGGATGAGCTTGGGGTGTCTCCACCTTCTTCTCCTGGTATGTCGGCCTTGTATCCTCCAGCTTTACTTCTCACACCATGACACAGGTCCAAAACGAACAAGGGTGGATTGAGTTCGTCTTGGTTCCGTCTTCCGATTTCCTCAACCATCTCCCGCATCAACATCCTCGTTCTGTCCGCACACAAGGCTAGGTTTTCCCTTGACAGCATCCAATTCTCGTTCGGTTTGTTTCTTCCGATTTTCTTTGCTGACCTTCTAGGTTCCGACGGTAAATTTACTGTATTCGTTCGATGTATGTTTACGTTCAGAGCACTGAATCGTTTTTTTGACCTCCGTCGTGCTCCTGGCTATCGTTTCCATCCGCACTCGAATCCGGAAATCAGGTTGCTTTGTCTGACGGGTCCGTGGGCCGTGGCGTCGACGTTGCGGTCGCAATCGATTTACAACGCTCGTTGCTGAACAACGGGGCAAACGTCGAAACCGGAACGATCAGGTGAGTTTGTGCGACGGTGGCGTTGAGAGGCCACGACGCGTCGTTGTTCCTTCTGGAGCAGGAATCCTAATGCCATACTGTGGGTACATTTCCCCGCGGGGTGCCACGGTCTAGGGGCGCGTGGCGCGTGTATGAAGACAACGGTTTACCCGTCGTTGCTGCTCCCTGGCTGCTCCTCACTCCGTTGGTTGCGTCCGTTTCGCCGAATCCTGAAACGCGTCTTCGACGATCGCGCGTGCTTGTGTCTTTCGGGAGTTGGTCAGATTGGGACTCGAACTGTTGGATGCTCACTGCATGGAGAGCGGAAGATCGCTTGGGATTTCTTTGTAAGTCTGCCCTGAAAATTTTCACTACCTAAATACCTGTACTAAGTAGTAGCTTCAACTTACTGTAACTACGATATGCTCTAACCAGGCTCGGTTGTAACGTTGTAGTAAATCCGGATATTTGTGTCCCTGGATACGGTTTGTTCATGGAACGCTCTAGGCCTCCGTGCCATCGCATGTTCTGCGACATCAAGCCCAATGATAATCCGACGCTGTCCGCCGTTGCCGCATTCCTTTTCTTCTCCCACCTCCTACTCCTCCGCTCCCTGACCTGCAGGCCAGTCCCCGTCCCATCCCTTCCTCCTCCGCTCTCCACCCCCTTCGACTGCTGTGCACCGCGTTTCACCAACAATGGCGACCCGTTCATCCGGTCTGGACTTTTCAGATCGCCTCCCCGCTCTGGACCAGCATCCAGACATGGCCAATGTCAAAGGCGCAAACCTCCAGCGGAACAAGACCGAGCGTAACCGGCTCCAGGGCGTACAGCGTAGTAACACCACTACGCGGCCCAAGCGCCCAGCCCCGTCCGGTCTGGCTCACAAAATCGACCTCTGGATGATCAATGAGGGCCAGCGCCATATCTTCTTCGGCGTCTTCCTGTTTCTGCATGCCATAGTCGCCGTCTTTGGCTGGTTCCACTACGCGCTCAAGGACAACTTGGTTGGCGCTCGCGAGACTTTCGGGGTTACGTTCGGTCAGTCGTCGCCACTTTAAGCTTTCCATTGTCCCTGATCTTGCTTTCCTCAGTTATTGCCCGTTCGGCCGCCCTCGTCCTCCATGTCGATGTTATCTTCATCCTGCTCCCCGTTTGCCGCAACTTCGTCTCGGTATTGCGCCGAACGCCGCTCGGCACTGTCATTCCTTTCGACAAGAACTTGACCCTCCATAAAGCAACCGCGTGGGCCATCTTCACCGGTAGCTGGGTCCATACCCTTGCGCACGTCGTCAATCTCTACCGTCTCACCATGTCCGACAAGAGTTTGAACAACACCGGGCAGCGCGTAGTGTTCTTCATCACGGCCAACTTCATCATCGGGCCCCTCATTACCGGCTGGATTATGCTCATATTCCTCTGCATCATGGTCTGGTACGCTATTGAGAAGCGTCGTCGCCAGAAGAACGGCGGGTTTGAAAAGTTCTGGTACACCCACCATCTTTTCATCCCGTTCTTCATCCTCTGGCAATTCCACGGAATGTTCTGCATGATCAAGCCCGACCGTCCTCCCTTCTGCTCCTTCAACACCATTGGAGTGTTCTGGCGCTACTGGATCGTCGGCGGCGTCATTTGGATCTACGAGCGCATCCTGCGCGAGGTTCGGTCGCGTCATGTCACATACGTCTCCAAGGTACTCCTCCGGCTTTCTATCGTTGTCCTCCGTTAGTTTATAACGCGCGTATTTAGGTCGTACAACATCCTTCGAACGTTTGCGAGTTAGTCATTCTTGCTTTCGCTGCTCTATTCGTTCTGACCGGGTTGTAGAGTCCAAATAAAGAAGGAGAAAACCACCATTCGCGCTGGACAGTATATCTTCATTAACTGTCCCGAGGTTTCCTACTTCCAGTGGCACCCTTTCACCCTCACGTCGTACGTCTGCGCTCTTTGTCGCCGTCACTGTTGTGTAACGCTCCAAATAGTGCGCCTGAGGAGGATTACATTTCCGTTCACATCCGTGTGGAGGGCGACTTTACCACCGCTTTCGCAAAGGCACTAGGATGCGATTTCTCACGTGGAAAGGACAAGGGCGGCGACAAGGCAGCTGGCGGAAAGGTCATTGGCACCAGCACCAACCCGCCGCTGAACCGTACGCTGCCCCGCGTCATGGTCGACGGTCCTTTCGGTACTTCTTCCGAGGAGTTCTTGAACTTCGAAACGGTCCTTCTCGTTGGTGCTGGTATCGGTGTCACGCCCTTCGCCTCGTACGTTCATAGCCTTTTCCATTCTGCCGCTAACTTGTTTCCAGGATCCTGAAGAGCATCTGGTACCGCATGAATAACTTCAACAATTCCAAGCCGACGCGCCTGTCCAAGGTGTACTTTACCTGGGTTATCCGTGACTTTGGCACCGCCGAATGGTTCCACTCGCTCTTGCACGCCATCGAGGAGCAGGACACGCAGAACCGCATCGAGATTAATATTTACCTTACGGCCAAGATCAAGGAGGACGACATGAACAACATTATCGTTCAGGACGTCGGTGCGGAGAAGGATGCGATTACGTCGCTGCGTGCGCCGACCCACTTTGGGCGTCCGAACTGGAACAAGATTTTCACCTCAATTGCGTCGGTTCATCCCGAGTCGGATGTTGGTGTCTTTTTCTGTGGGCCTGCTGCGATCGCGCGCGACTTGCATATCAAGTCCAACGAGCACAGCGACCCCAAGGGTACGCGGTTCTTCTTTGGCAAGGGTGCGTTTGATTGCTTGCGTTTCGAATGTGTACTGATTTTTTTGCAGAAAACTTCTAGATACGGAGGAGGAGAATACATTGTATATTTATATTCCCGTAGTAGTAATGGGCCGCATTCTACCACCAGCACGAATACATGTTCGTCTCAAGAATGGCATCACAGGCAGATGCCCCGTGACTCGATAAAAAGTTAGTCCCGATGGCCGACAACCAGACTGCGCGTCTCTGCACACAGATTATACACGACAGCTTCGGCCCATTGACCAGTGTCCGTCCGCTCAGGATCGTTAGCCCGTACTCACCCTATCGCAGAAAGTCGCATCAGTGCTCTTGACCCGAGGCCGGTTAACCCTCCCACAAATCGTGCGCTTCACGGGCTTGAAGCCGCGTACAGTACGCGCCTGCATAATTGCGCTTGTCCAGCATAATGTACTCTGGCACGCGGAACCGCCGGGAGAAGGAGAGGTGTTCGAGTTCAACATCGAAGAGTGTTTGTTGCGGTTGAGGTATGGGCGGTTTGTGTGGCAAACGGAGCAGCTTTTCGGGGAGAAGGTGAGCATTCTGCGCATTTTGGAAGAAGAAAACTTATGCAGCGTAGGCTGCGGAGATCGTGCAGCTTATTCTGGACCATGGCAAGATGCGCAAACCAGAGATTGTACCGTATCTCTCGTACGGTGACCATAAAGGTGCGTCGTGACGAAATAAGGCGCTCCGGGCTAACAAAACCACGTTGTAGCGGAAATGGCATATAGCCAAGCACTACACGAACTTGTTGCCGCGACATATCTTAAGCCTGCAACCGTGTTGTCGCACTTTTCTCCCCGCGACAAGCAGATCGAATACGAGGCGGAGGAGCGAAACAAGCTTAAAGGGTTTCCAACGGCGAAGGAGCTGAAGGAGGCGAAAGAGACCGCCGAAGCGCGTTTGAAGCGCGAGCAGGAAGAAGGGGAGAAGGTTGGGCTGGTGAGTTTTGTGCTTGGGTATGGGTTTGACGCGTTAATCATGCAGTTGCGTGCAGAAACGCAAGGCGCCTGAACATAAAGGACCAAAATCATCCAAAGTAAGTACCCTCATTCGGCACGCTACTGGATTCACAATCGTTGTAGCGCAAGGCCGTGGAGGAGCCTGAAGAGGAGGTCGATGTACGTTCCTTCTTCCATACTTTCCCGTTTATTCAAGTCATTCAAGCCGACTGTTTACTTTCGCATCAACACCCAACGCTATAACATTCATATTCGCAACGCCGTTCGTGGTCGTATTCCCAATCGCAACGCGTCTCATGTCATACTCCGCCAGTTAATCGTCAGGACCGCCAAGGAGCGCTACAACCACGGCGCTTCAGTCGTCCTCCAAACAGTCTTAAAACTCACCGAGGCGAGTCAGAAGAATGTGCTAGAAGTACGAACAGGTGAGGAGCTTTTTACTCGTGGCTAGCCAAACCAAGGCTTGTAGACCCGGTTACGGTCCACAACATCACGCTATCACTCTCGGACGAGCAGAACCTTGCATCGGGGCTCATGCTTCGCGTCCAAAACCCAACAAACGCGACCTGCATAAAAGAATATCTCGGTATCTTGGCGAGCGCAGATAATCCGACACCGACTGGGCGCGCAAACGCGTTTATTTCGTTCCGCTCTCCAAAAGTGCAGGTCGAGTTTGAGACGATATGTCGACGGCTACGGCGGCGGGTGTTGGAATTGGTGACGAAGGAGCGGCACGGTGCAGAAGGGCTGCGGATTCTGCGACTACTGCTCAATACGGGCAAAATGGACGAAAAACAAGTGGGTATTTGCACCGGTTCATGAGCTAACCTGACTTGTTGTTCAAGATTTCGAAAATTGTCATGATCCCTCCAAACCAGGTCCGACCTCTGCTGGCCACGATGTCGGCCGAGTCTCTCATAAGCACACAAGAGGTGCCGAAAAGCGCTGACCGCAACCCGGCGCGTATGTTCTACCTGTGGCATGTCGACTCGACAAAAGCGCTGTCTGTGATACTGGGGAACGTGTACAAGACGCTGTATAATATTGGAGTGCGTCGGCAGACGGAGAAGGAGGACGGGATGCTCAAGGCAGTTCTTGAGAAACGGGAACGCAGCGACGTGAGCGAAAATGAGGAGGGGTTGATGTCGCGTATGGAGCTGGATATGATACGGGAATGGGAGGAGAAGAGAGAGAAGATGACAGTGCTTGAGTTGCGAGTGGAGGAGTGTGTGTTTATTCTCCGAGATTTGGGCATGTTTAGTTTAGAGTGAAGACGCGACTGGAAGACGCGACTGGAATACTCGACGTGACGTGACCTTGTCGCGTATCCGCCTTTCCTCTTACCACCACCATCTCCCGCTGCCATGGGCGTCGAACTCGACAAAATCACCTTTGGAAAGCGCACACAGAGAATATACAATGCGTGGCGTGTGCGTACACTGCCAAAACTGCCTTCAAAGCACTCATCTTCTAAGGATGCCGCTCAAAACGACGAATACGCTTCCATTGCCGACACCGACGCTCTCCTCCTCATTGCAGGAGATCCCGCACCCGAGGATGAGCCCGCTCGCAAGGGTACTGCTGTCCAGGTGCGTCTTTCGCAGTTCGCGGTCTTGGACGTGCCACTCATTTTCTCTGACTCACAGCAATGGCTACTTGGCTACGAATTCCCCTCCACACTCATGCTGTTTACGCCAGACAAAATATTCATTTTGTGTTCAGCCTCGAAAGGTCCGTGGAACCTAGCACGCGCGGTTTGGGTCACTGACGCGTTTACTGCAGCCAAAATCCTTGCGCAGATACAGGGCGCGGCGGGGTCGATTCCGGTCGAGCTCATTGCCCAGGCAAAGGCCAAAGAGGCACCCAACGACGCCGTACCCCGCTTCTTCGCTCTATACGCCTCCAAAAAGCGTGTCGGCACCCTCACGAAAGAGACCCACCGAGGAAAACTCATCGATGAATGGAAAAAGCTCTCTGATGAAGCGGCAGAGAAGCCGGAGCTGGTGGATATGGCGCCGGCTCTGTCGGCGTTCATGGCGGTGAAGGACGCGGAGGAGCTGGTGCGTCGCAGAAGTTGCCGCGCGAGTTGCTGCTTACGATAGCTGCAGAAATCCATCCAACTCGCTGGGATTCTCACCTCGACGTTGCTCAAGTACTACGTCGCCGACAGGCTGGGCACCATTCTTGACAAAGAGTCCAAGATCACGCATGAGGTGCTTGCGGCTCAAATTGAGGCGCGACTTGGCTCCGGGGAAGGCGATAATGCGAAACCGCCCGATGCGAAAGTGTGGAGCAAGGCCAAGGGCGTGAGTCCCAAGGAGGTGCGTCCTATGTACAATGGAGGGAACACCGTCCGACTTGAATCTAGATTGACTGGCCCCTCGTCGAGTTCTGCTACCCACCCATCATCATCTCTCGCTCGAGCGCCTCTGGCTATGATCTCAGATACACGGCCGAGTCGTCCAGCGACAATATTGCACACTCTGGGGTCCTTTTGGTCGCCTTTGGTATCCGCTACAAGTCCTATTGCACGAATGTTGGCCGAACATTCATCGTCGATCCTGCTCCCGTGCGGTTGATTGCGTTCCTCTGCGGTCGTGGCTTATGTTTTGTTTCGCCAGGAACAAGAAGCACAGTACAACCTCCTGCTTGACCTGCAGCATGAATTACTTTCCAAGATCAAAGACGGCCTTGCCGTCCGCGAAGCTTACGAAGCGGCGGTTTCCTTTGTCAAGGAGAAAAAGCCCGAGTTGGATGGCAAATTGCAGAAGAACATCGGCTTTGTCGTACGTCTACACTCCTTGACTTTTCTATCCAGCTCAAGATTGTCTAGACTGGTATCGAGTTCCGCGACGCGCCATACCTTCTCAACGCGAAGAGCGACAAGATTCTCAAGACCGACATGGTTCTAAGTCTCAATCTCGGTTTCCAAGATCTCGTCGACTCGCGCGGAAAGAAGTACGTTGGATTCTAGCGTTCGCTGTCGGTCATCTAATCGTGTCTAGATACGCCTTGCAGCTCGTCGACACCATCAAAGTCGAGGACGACAAGTCCACCATGATAACGAATGGGACGTCGGCGATCAAGGACACCATGTTCTTCCTGACGCAAGATTCCGAGGAGGAGGTGGAGGTTCAACCCAAAAAGAAAGCCCCCGTTGCGCCGCGCAAGAACGGCTCCCCGGCAAAGAAGATGGCCGGCGGCAAGGTTCTCCGTAACCAACCTCGTCGCACACAAGACGAGGTTCACCAAAGTGTGGCGGCTAAGCTGATCGAGCATCAGCGAGAGCTGCACCACTCGATCCAGGAGCGTGGTCTCGCGAAATACTCGGAAGAGGGTGTCGGGACGGAAGGCAAAGAAGGCAAGGGCTGGAAAAAATTCCAGAGCTACAAGGGCGAGGCCGGTCTACCCAATGAGGTTGAGAAGCTTAGGGTATATGAAATCACTCAGTTTCTATGCATTCCTAAGCTCATTTGTGCAGATTTATGTCGACCGCAAAAGCCAGACGGTCATCCTGCCCATGCATGGCTTCGCAGTCCCCTTCCACATTAACACGATCAAGAATGCGAGCAAAAACGAGGAAGGAGATTTTGTTTACATTCGTATCAACTTCCAAACACCGGGTCAGCTAACTGGCAAGAAGGAGGATACAGTCGGTCGCCAAACTCCTTCATTGCTCTCAACCTGACCTGTCTCGCAGCCATTCGAAAATCCCGATGCAACTTTCATCCGTTCCGTCGTCTTCCGTTCCTCAGACATGAACCGCTTCGACAACGTGTACAGGCAGATAACCGAGTTGAAGAAGGAGGCAAACAAACGAGAACAGAACAAGAAGGAGATGGCGGACGTTGTCGAGCAGGACAAACTTATTGAGCAAAAGGCGCGGCGGCCAAGCAAGCTGCCCGATGCTTTCATTCGTCCTGCGCTCGACGGCAAGCGTCTTGCGGGCGAGGTCGAGATACACCAGAATGGTGTTCGATACGTTTCGCCCAATGGACAGAAAGTCGGTGGGTGTTATCCTGTTCTTGGCTTTAGCATATTCTGACCCTCAGCCAGATGTCTTGTTCAACAATGTGAAGCACCTGTTCTTCCAACCTTGCGACCACGAGCTCCTTGCCATCATCCATTTCCATCTCAAGGCGCCGATTATGATTGGAAAGAAGAAGACGCATGTGCGTTTTTTCGCCTTCAAGTCCTCTTGGTTTCGACTGAACAGCCGCATAGGATGTTCAATTTGTTCGAGAAGCCACCGACGCCCAGTTTGACGAGACGGGTAACCGGAAACGGAAACACCGGTACGGCGACGAGGACGAAATCGAGCAGGAGCACCAAGAGCGTAAGCGCCGACAGGCGTTGAACAAGGAAATGGAGGCGTACTCGGCCAAGATCTCAGAAGCAGCCGCTGGCCCCGTAAGCTCTTGCCGCTACCGTGCCTTCAAGCTGATTCCTTTGCAGGCCAGCGGCGAACAGCTCGATGTCGATGTTCCGTATCGGGATCTTTCTTTTGAAGGTGTTCCGCACCGAACAAGTGTGCGGTTGCAGCCAACAACGGAATGTCTTATTCATCTCACGGACGCGCCTTTCCTGGTCGTGACGCTCTCGGAAATCGAGATTGCGTCGCTTGAGCGCGTCCAGTACAACCTGAAGCACTTTGATTTGGTGTTTGTGATGAAGGACTTTACCAAGGCGCCATTGCATATCAACTCGATTCCATCGAGTTCAATGGACGATGTCAAGAGCTGGCTAGAGTGTGTTATATTCGACTTTGCTTGGCCGCGTATTGATGTTGAGGTAGCTCGGTCGACATCCCGATGGCGGAGAGCCAAATCAACTACCACTGGGGACCACTCATGAAGACGATCAACGAGGACCCACACGGATTCTTCCAAGGTGGTGGCTGGGCGTTCCTCGCGCGTCCGGCAGGAGTTGGTGTTCGTCTTGTTCTAATAGCAACTCCGCTTGTTTCTGACGGCTATGAACAGAGCGACAGGGATGAGGATAGCTCCGATCCAGAATCCGAATTTGGTGCAGATTCGGAGGACATGATGGACCAAGAGAGTACGGACGACGAGAGCGCGTACGGAGACTCTGGCGGTAGCGACGAAAGCGGGTCGGACTTTGGGGACGGTAGTGACGAGAGTGGGGACGATTGGGACGAGTTGGAGCGCAAGGCGCTAAAATGTGAGGATCTTGTGTTTGCTCTGAGATGCTCGGGTTCTAACGGGATGTGCTAATTTCAGCCGACCAAAAACGAGCTGACAATCCCAAGCGACGGGGCGGGTCGGATTCCGAGTCGGACTCTCCCAAGAAGAAGAAGCCGGCGCCAAAGGCGGGTAAATCCAACGGCAAGACAAACGGTAAACAACCGGTCAAGGGCAAGAAGCGGTGAACCCTTTGTCCTTTTCATGTATCTACGCGTAGCATTTTTCTGTATTATATTCTGTGAAACCAGACGCGTCGAGTTGCAGGCTCTAGATGCCGGACACGTGAAAACTCGAGTTCCGCTCTTGCCAATATATGCCGCAACTTGGGCGCACTCCTTGACTTAGCTCTCCTCACGTCTTTGCTCTGGCTGTTCTGGACGACGCCGAGGTCCAATGTCTGCTTCATTCCGCATAACTCCCGCCCTATGGGATAGAATCCACCACTTTGCGTCGTTTCCCCAGACTGGAGGTACGTCCAGCGCGTTTGTGGCCACATTCACCCTTAATTCGTGCAGTTTCGCTTCAGCAAATGGTTCTATTCGGCCAGAACCCCAGCCAGGGCACGCTCCTAAAAGCCAGCCAGTTCCTGGCCGAGGAGCTCCCCGTCCGCCTAGCGCACCGCGTCAAAGAGCTCGACGAGCTACCCCACAACCTCAGCGCGATGCCCTCAATCAACAAGGTCAAAAACTGGTACGCCCAGTCGTTCGAGGTGCGTGCTCGTGTGCCAGCGTGCGGGCAAACGACCAACCCCGTACAGGAGCTCATCAACTTCCCCGCTGTTACGCTGCCGCCGGAAATCCGCCAGGCCCTCATAGCCCCGCGCACGGACGAGCCAGCATTACCGGAATCGATTCCGAACCCTGCGATTGCGAATGCGGGGTATATGAACGGGAATGGCGCCAACGCCAACGGCTTCAACAAGCTCAAGTTGCGCGTCCCCATGGAGCGTCGGTGCGTGTGCTAGCTTGGCTGCTTCGGATCCCCGCGTCTAACGCGCCGTTCTAAGGTACTACGCCAATACCAAAGGCGTGAATTGGCCACCGGAGGTTGCCGACTTCAACACGCGGTTCACCAAGGCGTTAGAGACTATAAAGACGCGCCATGACCCGACTGTTACGACCGTCGCGCAGGGTGTTTTAGAGTGGAAGAAGGACCAAGGGGCGCGGAGGATCGGATTGGATATCCAGGCCTGGCTGGATCGCTTCTACCTGTCCCGCATCGGCATTCGGTTTCTCATCGGGCAGCGTGCGCGCCCTGCTCATCTCAGTCTACGGTTCTCGCTGAATGACTGCTTCCAGATATTGCTCTGAACAAATCGCAGCCGCACGACGATTATGTTGGGATTATTTGCACCAACGCCGTAAGTGGCGTCAAAACGCACCTTCTGTACTGAGATCCGACGCAGAATGTCCATGACATCGTGCAAGAAGCGATAGAGAACGCGCGTTTTGTCTGCGAAGAGCACTACGCGATGTTCAAAGGGCCGCCCGTCCAACTGATATGCCCAGCTGACCTCTCATTCCCCTACGTCCCCGGCCACCTGTCCCACATCGTGTTCGAGCTGCTAAAGAACTCACTCCGTGCGGTTGTCGAGCGGTTTGGCGTCGAAAATGAAGACTCGTTCCCGCCAATAAAGGTTGTTGTCGTCGAGGGCAAGGAAGACATTACTATCAAGATTTCCGACGAAGGAGGCGGCATCCCGCGCAGCGCCATTCCGCTCATCTGGACATACATGTATACCACCATGGAGGGTCAAGGAATTGACCAGGACTTCCATGCAAGCGACTTTAAAGCACCCATGGCCGGGTTTGGTTATGGGCTGCCCTTGTCGCGGCTCTATGCCAGGTATTTTGGCGGAGACTTGAGGTTAATTGCGATGGATGGGTTTGGAACCGACGTCTACATACACTTGAATCGGCTCTCGAGCAGCAGGGAGCCGCTACCATAATCTTTTGTACTGGTATATTTTACATTGTTATGAATGTACAACTGCAAAGCGGATGGTGGCACGTCTAGAACACCAGTAATACAGCGAGCATAGCGTAGGTGTGCGAGCGGTGGATGGTAGTACACATAACAGCAGAAAAGCAAATAAACGAAGTGGCGAACGAGAACCTAAACCTCGTCCCGTCGATCCCAAGGACGCTTCATGGGCAGATGATACGCCAGCGACGCGCCGGCAGCGGGGTAGTCCCACTGAGCGTCCTGGTAATGTGACGGGACATACTGCTGCGTATGTATCGGGTTCGAATACGCCAACAGTCTGTCCCGCTCTCGCTCCTGCTCCCGGGCCTCCTTTTCTTTGACCAGTGCCTCGACGCGCTCGAGCTCGCGAATCTCGTCAATCAGACGCTCGTTGGCAAACTTGAGCTGCGATATCTCGTATTGCCACGACTCCGAGCCGCTGGCAGGATCGAGCCGCGCGAAACGGTCCGTCGGAGGTCCTGGACCAGGTCCACTGGTACTCGTCGCCAACCGCACGCTGTACATCAAGTGCGCGGGCATAACGAGTGGCGGCAGAGTTTGCATCGTCGGCACGGTCGGTGCAACGATTCGCACGATAGCGGGGACAACCTTGCCTGAGCAACGCAGTGTAACATACACCTCCCGCGCTGCCGATGGTCTGTCGGCGCGCCAGCTCGCAAACAACGCGTCAACGGGGTTGGCGCCGGAAGAGTCGGGCGCGACTAGCGCCGCAAGCCGGGTCCCGCGGAGTGTGACGGGCTCGCAATCGAGAATCGTGCTACAGCCGGCGCCGACAGAGAGAAGGAGCCCAAACGGATCGACTAGCCCGTGGAACGCTATCGGCACCGTTGCTGACGTTGACGTCCGCAGGTCTGCGCTTCGGGAGGAGCTTGCAATAGGCATTATGGAGTCCTGGGCACGGTTAGTGTCGTTCCTCACCAAGAATGCAATGGATGCTTACCACGCTCCGGCGCGGTTTTGGTGCTTGCGGTTGAAGCGCAAACTCTAGTCCGCTTGCGGATCCAGTAGGAGATCGGCTTGTTGAGTACAGTGGCGACGCGCGGGGTGGCGTTCGTAGTGGTGGTACGAACGACTCTGTCGGGACGGTGCTGGAGACGGACGCCATTCCACGTGCTCGACCAATCATCACAATGGCCTTGCGGCCTTTCCCAGGTTCAATATGAAGGCGTCCGCGACATTCGACCCAGACCCAAGCTCCTGCAAGGGATATTAGTCATATGAACCAAGCAGATTCGAACTTACCTTGTTTTGTTCGCGCGCGAAAGACGAGCTCGACGACTCGTAGAGCCTCGGGAGTGAGTGGCGAGATGACATGGCCGTTACTCTTTCCGTTGTCCTTGTCCTTCTCGCTACCGGGCTCGCTTGCAGATAAGGGCAAACTCGCCTCCTTCAACGCTCGGCCCACTAGAAGCAGTCAATAGGCAGGGAAACACGAATGAACCAATTAAACGTACCGCTAACTACATCACGGTCAAAGCATAAATCTGAAATTCCGCGACCAACGAGATCAGAGGGTGCCCAGCCAAGAACACGCGTCACGGCGGGAGAGACATATAGAAAAGCGCCCTGCCAGAAATCGTAAGCTCGTGAGGGGAAAGAGATGGAGACAAGTCGGCGCGGGGAGGTGGTCAGCAGATAGCGCGAGGAAGCGAAGCGGGGATGGTACGCGAGGGTTATGCGGACGTCCTCAAAGGAAACTAGACGCCGATTCATAGAATTTGAATGACACTTACTTTGAGACTGAGAACGTGGACAAAGTCCGGCAGGGAGCCAAGGAGGAGCGAGTGAACAACGTGGCTCGTTGGATCCGGATGTATTCCTGCGCCTGGCGCGCTAGGAGCGGAAACCCCGCAGCTGGTGAGGAAGGGTGTCCGGCCCAGTAGACGCGCCAGGTCCTGCGACATCTTGGGAGGCGCAGGTAACGCCGAAGCCGCGCGTCGTTCTCGTCCGGCGTCTTCCTTCTTCTTGTCCTGTACCGCAGCCTGCTTGTGCTGCAAAACAGCGGCGGCATAGTACCGTCCCTCCCGGACTCGCTTCGCGATTCCCTCGCTCTGCTTCGTCAGGTCGACCTGAAAGCCGACGAACCACACGACTTCGCCTTTAACGCCACCATCACGACCGTCCTCGTCGATAATGGGAACAACGCTGACGAGGTTGACGAATGCTTCGCCGTCCTTGCGGTAGTTGACGACGCTGACCTGCGCCTCCTTGCGGCCAACTACGGCTTTTGCAAGCGCGCGGACCGCCCCAAGGCTGGTATGCCTTCTTTGGTCACCCTTCTCTAGAGCAAGTCGCCCTGCAGTCGCCACGGCCGGCGGAGCTTGCAGAAAGCGACAATTCCGCCCTTGGACCTCGCGCTCAGCGTAACCTGTGAGTGCGCAGAAGTTGGGTGAGCAGTGAATGATGGGATCGTCATGCCTCCGACAATCGACGACCACGAAGGATGTGCTCATGTCGAGAGGGCCCAATTGGACGACAGGATTAGGACGATTGATGACACGCGAAAGCAGGGTAATGACATCGAATCCCGACTGTGAGTACATCGGTCTGGATAACTATGAGGATTCGGTGCAAGTGGATGAGCAGGGACGTACAGCCCGAGGGGAGTACATTCGGGTTGAACAGACGAGTCTGGGGTATGGATGCCGGTCACTGGCGCGGGGGTGTTGGGTGGTGGAGACGCGTTGATAGCAGGAATTTGGAGATGGAGTTGTGGCGTAGGACTGGGAATTGTGGGGGGTGGTTCCGGCGGACGAGTTTGGTGTTATCAGAGTCGATGTAGACGCGGAGGCTGATGCGGAGGCCAGAAACGCCGGGAACGCGCCGGCAAGCGACTCGAGACTTGCGTGCGCGTTGAACAGCGCGTTTTGAACAGCAGGGCCCCAAGAGGTAGTGGGGACATCTTGGTAGGAGTCGTATCCTTGCGATGCGGGGGGACGGAAGCCGCTGTTGGTGAACCAGGTCGCTGCTTGTGCCTGTGCTGGATGGAATGCCTCTGCACCTCCTCCGGGGGCGAGAGTGGGAGGCGCGTCGAAAAGGTAGTGTGGGAGGGAGAACTGGATGCCTGGGGGAGGGTGGTAGGCGGTGGACGGTCCCTGGTCGTCGTCGTCGGTGGTGGCGGGGAGGTAGTGGTCGTAGTGGGCGAGGTAACCAAAGGACATGGCGTGGGGTCGTCGCGAGCTGTGGGGGTTGAGGTGGTAGTTTATATCAGAGTGGCCATTACGGAAGAGTCACGTACCGCTTACTGTTAATGCGGCGCGGACCTGCAGCGCGGACCTGCAGCGCTCAGAGTGCGTGCCTGCTTCTCTTATACCGCCAATTTATGCCTGTACTATTCAAGGAATATCCAAGAAATATCCCTCAAAACGCTCAAAACTTTTCGGGATCGTACACATCTCCGCCGACATCCTCTCGACAGCGTGGTCTGCATGCTACCGGGAACGCCGTTTCGATCTGCATTCCCTTTTCCTCGCGACGCCACTACTCGACCTGAAAATAAAACGTCCCCGAAACAACCGTCCTCGAGGCTCGACAGCTCTACATTGGCTGAGCTTGTGCTACAGCAGCTGTTTGCTCGCTTCGCTATTCATCCCATGAAGACAGTAGATCTCATTAGACCCCATTAGTCGCTGACCCGTATGTACTTTCAGATTTTTTATCAAGCTTCACCCGAAAGCTACTCGCAGAGAGGATGTATACTAGTGCGACAAAACAAACTTTGCACACCTCCAGCCTCCATTTCTTCAGACTGCGTACTTGTCGCGGCCGCATAATGCTTTCGACTCTGTTAATCTGCAAGTATCCGCCACAACCCCGGTTCCTCCGTGCCCGCCGCAATTGCAAAGGTGCATCCATATTCACTAGGCTGTGTGCTTACAGCCGCTTGCGCGCTCCCTGGCCGATGAAAATGTTCCCACCATTGCTCTAATCCTCGACCGCGCCAACCTCTCGTCCCATTCGACAGCTAGCGCAGTAGTAGTCTCGAACGAAATGACACAAACGATCATCCAGAGCCTTGTTGGCGGTTTGATCTCGTCGCAGAACACGGAAGTGGTGTATAAAATGCCTCATTCTCCACGCAGGACCCACCGAACCCACTAGCCAAGCATCAGACGGCAAGCGACCTTCCTCGAGTCGCGGTCCATTCGCTTCTCCCGGGGCCCAGACCCCGCGGAATGTAATGCGGGCGTATGAAACGGACGGTGCAAGTGGCGAATTATGAGACGCGAAACCAGTCCCTGAGCGAGCCGGGCACGGAGACGGCGGGAGCGGACACTGTGGTTGGTTGGCTGGCTTTGCCTTGCCTTCGGTCCCGAAGCTGCTCGGAGGCGGGCCAACACCTACGGAGATACCGTGCATAGTTTGTGCTTGTGCTTGCGAGACAGCCAACTCCGACTGGGCGTCCGTTCAAGCCCCGGTATCGTGCTCTTACCGCAATGTCCGCTGTTATTCAAGTTCACTGGACGCGAAATAAGCTGCAAGTTAAGCACCTCGACGCGAACGCCAATTCACCTGCGGCGCCTTGGCTTCTTCTCCTGCGGATGCGCACTCCCCTCGATTTCAGCCTTCGCTCCGCTGTAACCACCTTCCTTTACGCGGTCATAAAGAGGTGAAAATGAATATAACAGCTATACATCTCGGACTGAAGAAGGGTCTCGCGCTTGAGTTGTGTAAATGCGCAGGAACGGCGCGACTTTGCGGGGGACGTTCTGTCGCTCTGTAAGCAAGTTGGGTGCCATCGTATCTCAACTCAAGCCAAGGGTAGATTGACTCTTCACAGTCGCGTCCAATCCCTGACGAGTGTCGCGGGAAGTTTGGTTCAAAGGGACACCGTGACGTCTGCTCGGGCCTTTGTTCCTGCACTACCTTGACCTATTCATCCACCAATATGACGCCGGCATGGCCGCATGACCGACGGTGGCACTGGCAGCGACAAGACGCTAGGTCACCTCCCTATCCACTTCGAGACTGGGAACCAACAGGCGAATTCTCAGTTGGCCGGTCGAAAACGCCACAGCCCGGGTCCACTGGCCGTGACAAGGAATTTCATCTGGCGAAGCTTCGCTGAGATGGTGGCTGAAGAGTAAGTGCTTCTTTCTTCAATTGCGCCGCGTCAGTCGCGTAAATCACCCAAACAAGCAAAACAAGTGTGTCCCTTCTCTTGGTGTCGAAATCGCAAGCAGCAACGGCAAATCTACGGCTTCTGTATCAAAGCCGGCGGCAACGGATTACAGCATATTCACGAAGTTCATTTACGTCGAGTACGCTTTGTTGTGATGTACGTCGCATTTAGCTTTGTTGAATCCATCGCCGGGAGCTGGCTGAACACGACTTTACAATTGAAATCGAGGTTTAGATGCTACCCACAGACATAAAAGGTACTTTCGCCGTCATTCAAGGCTTAGTGCAGCCGGGAAGGGGCGACCCATCCCGATTTGGAACTCTGGCGTTGAATCCAAAATGGTAATTACCACGGTTCAATCTCCGCGACACCAGCAGCTTGCTATCCTTGGAGACGCTTGACATGAATCAGTACACCCGTAAGTTGAAGTAACCGTGAATTCAGCCACTGGGAAACTCGGGCACATCTACTCGCCCGAGGCAGCGCACCAATTCGGATTCAGAAAGACGTATCGTGTCATACTCACGCGTATAAGATCATTTTTCGTTAAAAAATAGCTTTTTCTGAATCCGAGTGGGTTTTGCCATGTTGAATACAGACACAGGGTTGAAATGGCGTCGCTGAGGTGCCAAACAGAGATTTCGGCGTGATCACAAACTGAACACCAAATCCGAGTTGACAATCCCGAAACCGAGTTAAAAACTGTTGAGACCGGCTTCAGTGGAGGCCGATGCTGAAGTTCTATCTCGGCAAGGTTTGGCCTTGGCGCTGGCTAGCCAATCGCGTATGTGCATTTCTCGCCTAGCATCCTGTCACATCAACGCGTCGCCTACCATGCTGCTGTAAATGTCGCGAACGGTTGACCTAAGGAGCGGGAGGGCATGCGATAAGATGCTGACCCATTTCCAGATATGATAACCAAGATAGGGCGCCGTCTGGCCGTTGTTTGACCTGATCCACAGAAAGGTATTTTTTTTGGGAGATGTTACAGTCTAAGAGAGGGCTCGAGACATTATTTCTATGTAAGCGCTTGTGCAGAGCGCCGTTTTTAGCCTTTTCAACATGGTAAGTTATCATTTTATTTAACTGCCTGCATGGCAGGGAGTAGAACAAAGAAAGTGTAAAGATAAATCCATCAAAACAAGTCGGGACAAAGTACACGAACATACGCCAACGCCTGCGACCACAAAGCAATGACAGCATCGTCTCCGGGAAGCCCGATGAGGTGTTGGAAGCGCTCCGAGAGGCCGGCAACCTCGTCGTCTGTGAGTGTGTTGGGCGGCGGCTCAACAACAACATGGCTCAGGTCATCCGGAGGTCCCTGGCGACCAATCCACGAAGATGCACCTTCGCTAAATGCATTGTTTTCGCTCTGAGAGCGCAAAACCCGCTCATCCTTGAACTCCTGCCAGTCGATCCCATATGCCTCGAGCTCCTCCTCATCCATTCCCTCCTCCTCGAGCGGAAGCCGGTCTCCACTACGCCGTTCACGTACATGTCGAAAACAAACATGTCGGTGGGAGAACGGTTGGGCCCGCGACGGATTTGGATCCTGTGCTGGTTCCACGTACGTGCAAAGAAGGCGAGTTGAGCGTTAATGGTAGGTAAGAATAGAAATTGGAGCAACCAGGCGTGGTTGGCGTTGTTGATGTCCAGGCCGTGGCGCAGCTCCAGGATCTGGAAGATCTGGTGCCACGAGTCGCCGACCTGGGCGGTAACGTCAACCCAGAGGCGTTCTATTCGAACGTTGTGGATGCTCCTAATACTCATTAGTTTGTTTCAGCAGGGAATACGCGCGACGCACCTGCCCCAGATGTACGAACCGCGACCGAGTCCTCGGTACACTTCCATCCAAGCGGCCACATGCAGGTTCTCGCCTCCGTGGTCGCCTCGCAACCGCGACGGAACACCGTAAGTACGGGCAGCATCGAGGAACAACTCGAGCACCGTTTGGGCGCGATTATTATTGCTGGCGCGAAGCCCGGTTATTAAACGCGAATACCCGTCGATGAATCCGTGGATGACGATACCCCACCGGATAAGGCCTACAGGCATACAATGAGCAAGCATGGTAAAAATGGTCCGGCACTCACCGTGTTGCCCGTCGTGGTGCCACAGCGAGTTTGGACCGAGAACACGATAATCGCGTCGGCGGATCCGGATACGCTCGAATATGCGACGGACGGGATCGACGCGCAGGAGGGACTGACGAACACGCTCCTGGGGAACGCGGTGCCCAAGGACTCGGAGCATTCCGCCCAGCATGCGGAGTCCTGCACGCCGATAGTGCGACCGGAGAGCAAGGATAATCACGTCGAGCTCGTCGTCGGACATTGTCGATACCGGTGCAGTGTAGGATGTCCTCGCGCCTTCTCGGATATCGGGCGGCAGGTCGTGGAGCTCCGGAATGGGGAGATCGGGATCGATAATGTCCTCCGGGTCCTCATCGTCGTTGACCGCGAAAGGATCAGCGAGCTCATCGAGATCTTCCGCAGGCTGAGTTGCATTATCGGAGAGGAATGCGGGCTCGTTGGGCGGAAAGGGAGCGTCCTGGCGCTCGACAATCCCCGCCGCCAGTAGCGCGTTCCGGACGACTGAGCGGCTGACCCCCAGGAAGCGGCAAATGCCAGCTGTGGAGCGTTGCGCATACGCCCAGCGCAGGAAGTGGGGGTCGATGACAACACGGGGACGTCCACGTCCGCCGGTGGGTACCCGCTGTACGAGTTCCGGGAAGCCCTGGTGCGATGCGTCGACCGCGTCCCGGTACAGCGCGCGGAGATCTTGAATCATGGCTGCGAGATTGCGCTGGAGAGTATCGTGCTCGCCGGGCTCGAATATGTTGGAGTGCTAAATGGCTGGCTCAGAAGGAACGCAGAGGGACGAATAACCACGCACCGTCGTCGCCATGTCTGCGAAGGTCGCAAGATCGTCGCCGAGCCGCTCGATAACCACTGCATCCGTCGGATTCTGCACCAGATCGTGAAGGGCCGCCTCATATCGTTGGTAGTGCGTGCGGAAGGCTTGCAGAAGAATATCCCGAGCGAAATTGGGGAGGGATGGTTGCTCGGCCATCGATGGAGATGGAAAGATGGATTAGGCTGCGCGTGTGTAACGGGACCGTGCGTGGGTAAGCTGCCACGTCGCGGTCAGGCCTGCTTCTGGGGCACGACTAGGAAGTCGTCATGGCAGGCGCGTCGCTGTTTGTTTGGCGTAAACATTGGCTCAACACTACTGGTACAGACGGGGAGGTTCAGATTAGCTGCACCCTGGTGGCCGAAACATCCGGCGGCCTCGAATTCCAGCTGCTGCCCAGTATCGCAATCCCTGACTGGGCCGTTGCCAGTCAGGGACGCTCGTCTCCAAGTCGCGTGACGGTCGGCGCACTGCTAGGATCTCTCGGCGGGTACCTACTCCAGGCGGCACCCTCCATTCATGTCCCCTCTCCGATTCTGCGGCAAATCCTGCTCGGCGCGACCGCTATCGACTTTCTGGTCGCTACAACGCGTGTGGTGTCTTTCAAGAAGCCGCACCTCATGTGGGATGTCAGCAACGGATATCACCCTCTGGGAGTGCTTTCGAGTATCTCGACTGCGCTGGAGCACTGGGTTCCCTGCGAGGTCCCTCAGCCAACGACCGAGCTTCTGTCTCTTCTCGCAGACCACACCAGCAACGACGAAGCTCTACATGCTTGGATTGACCTGGGTGTCCATTTACGCACCCACTTTGTCCTCACCTTCCACCTTCCAATCCAAGCACCGTCGTATATTGGCCAGCTCGCTCCCCTCCCCGTTGGCCTCGACGTTCAAGACTTCTACTTCCTCGAAAGCCAAAGTTTGCTGCTCCCTTCAATGGAGGAGGATGCCCTTGCGTTGGGGGCTCCCGTCCTGGGCGGCGTCTCAAACCAGCTTGCGCCACGGACCACTCAGCAAATCCTGCACCATTGCGATCCAAGTGCCCGCCCGCTCCTTGACCGTATTGCTCCATATCGCAAGGGTACACGCACGACTGGCTTGGCTAGCCTCGCCGCTAGCTTCTACGCCATGGAGCACATTCTCATCCGCGTCTTTGGCTCCGCCGACGCTCGCCAGTCCCTGGTTTGGATTGACGGTGAATTAATCGGGACTGGGGATGTTTTGTCGTTATCCGGGTGGGACTGCAATACCTTCAGCAACAAAGCAAGCAAATACCAACAAGCATCCGCAATTGCTTTCCATTCCTGGAGTGCAGCTGGTAAGTCTGATTTTTCTGCCCTTCTCGTTCTTCTGCTAACGGACTTAAAAGATGCAAACGATCCTCTTTACCAACACTACGAAGCTATACAATATCTCTGGAGGAACTCGCACGTCAACAAATTCCCTGGTTATGTGCCCCCATCTCCCAACTCTGCAAACTTTCTAGAACGTCGCGCGGCATTGCTGAAGGAGAGTGATATCTCCCGCCAGTCGCTGGAAATGATGTCGCACTTTCTCAAGTAAGTTGTTTTGTTTTGCCTTTCGATTTAGTCCAGAAGGTTGAACTCCGCACAAAGCTAATAATATAACATAAACCTTTGCACTGTCCCATATTGACGTACATAGCAGCACCCTCATTCACTCGCACATATACTTGATACCGTATGCACTCGATGTAATAGCCCTTATTTGCCCTTCTTCTTCTTCTTTTTTGACATTTGGACTATTAATCAGATTTTTAATGGAAATTGTCATTGCCGCCGGCTTCTACTCTACTGAGCATGCTCTAATCTTTCATACTGTAGTATTTTGTTCAAATTCCAAAACACACCACAATTTGATACTCTCAAACATAGTAAAAGATGAATAATCAAAAATAGAGCAAAATAGAGCATATTAGTTACGGGTTTGAGACCTGAAATTCCGTGTAACAACGATAATTTTGGAGGCATGTGGCCCCAGCGCCTTTGATTCAACGGGATCAAGTATATGTAAATTGAAAAATTATGTGTAGGAACTTGGGAGAGGCTTAACTTAACCTCTCCCTTGTCTATACACAGCAACCGTTCTCAAACCCGGTTCCAATCCCGGTATCTCGTCGGCATCCAGTCCCCTGCCGGCAAGCCCGACCTAGTCCTGAGAGATTAACATGCTTTGAACTCTACTAGATGCTTTAGTACTTGGAATGTACACTTAGACTCAGTCAACCAATTTGAAATGTCATTAAAAACCAAGCAATTTTTAATTTTGATATCATCAGTCTCCGAACACCTGGACACAATTTGGGAAGTTGTACGCACTCCAATAAGCACAACATTCATATAACAGTAGTTGTGACCCTTAATTATAAAAACTTACTGTACTATTTCGACCGAGAGTTCATTGACGGGTTACGCCCAACGGAAAATGATGTTTTTTTAAATAATTCCAATAAAAATCAAAAGAAAATTTTGCGGCCTTCGGGGAGACCGGAAATCCCAAAAATTCATGAGCTCTTGCTCAAAAGGGTACAGCACTGTATAAAGTTGGTCATTCTGTTGTGGATCACAAAGGACCAGTATACCTTTTCCTGCTTTCGCTCAACCTGGGGCCTCAAAGCATTTCAGCGATAACACTGTCTCGATGACGTCTTTGTCAATCCACTTTTTTTAGTGAATTTGCAATGACATCACCATCTCCACCCAGGAATGCACCGATGACGCAGTTGTCAAGTTAGTTTGAAACTAACTTGACAACTGCGTCATCGGTGCGCCAAAAAGAAGACCAACCACAAGGAACAAAGATGCGCGGGGACAATCAGAAATTGTGCTCTGCTGGAGAGATGCAAGGAAACTGGGGGCGAGTGCTTCCAACACGCTACTGCAGGTGCAGTAAGACAAATAAACACTGGTTGAAAGTATCCGGTAATGGTCAGGGCATCCCCGACTCTAGAGAAAAATTGTTTGCTATATATATATTCCGGACTATGACCCAAGGTGTCTGAAAGCTGGAAACTTTAGCTGACCCAGTGTCATAGGACTGCACGGATTTAAATCAGAATTTTTGTTGACAAACTACGCTACTGCAGTGGATACCTTCCCGTAACATAAAAATCATTGCGTGAATAGTCCGCGGTGCCAGTGATATCCAAAAACATGGTTCATAAATCTATGTTTGGCAGGGACCCCTCTCTCAGATTTGAGCGGATGACAAATATTTCTTGGTAGATTTTTTTTATTTGGGGTCCTGATGGGAAGGAAAGGGATATGATATTTTATTATTTTAGATCTGTCTTACGGGAAGGCACACACTATTCCAAAGTCAAGTTCGTCAATTTTGAATTTTTTCATGCCCGGGAAGCCCGAAAAAAATTCTTTTGATTTTAGCTGAATTTAACAGTGAGTTTTTTCTTGGGCTCTTACACATTATGCAAACTTGACCTCGGAACAGTACAGTAATACGCGGTCATGAGAAAACTTTTGGCCGGTGAGGTTAGAAAGATCGTGGATTTTCTCCCTCAATTTGCGGCCTACGGGCTTGCAAATTGGAGGGCAGGCAAAGGCAGCCCAGTCAATCTCGAGTCAAATACAAGCACCCAAAATAACGGTAAGAACGAGTGTCTGACATTTTTTTGGGACCACTAACATGACGGAGGAAATCCTTCAGGAAGTTGTCACAAATCCTGACAGAATTCCCCCATCCTTCCCCACAACTGCTACAGGAAAATGATTGTCAATTTCGTAAGCAACAGCTACGCTATAATATTAAACCAGCTGTATCGTATACGGAGTAAAGAACGAGAATATCTAGATGAATCCATGACCGCCAATAGCCGTCAAAAGATGAGCAACCAGCTCTCAATCGCGCACTTGAGGGTAGGAATCCCCTAGGCCGATGGATAGGTAGCGTTCACAAGCTTTTCCAAATGCAGAACAGGCAAGTAAACCTCCTTGAAGCATGCGCGGAAGGAACACTTGCCGGCCTGCATTGCCTCCGTCACCACCTCGATATCGGTCGCCGTTGAGTGGTACGCGTCCCCAGGCAGAACCCAACGAACCTCAATCCTCTCGGCATCGTCTTTGCAAGGGGGGTTCAGATCAAGAACCGGTCATATGGGGTGGGGGGAGGGGGGGTCCCCGGCCCGGAAAAAAAAAGTTTTGGTTGTGGACTTGTAGCACTTGTTGAAGGGCTAGTAGAGGTGTAGGGAGGGACATCCTACTACTAAATAGTGTAATAAGCATATTAAATATGCTTATTACACTATTTAATATGCTTATTACACTATTTAGTAGTAGGATGCAGTGTTGTGTAAGTCCGGGTCTGTCTGACGGAAGACACCCAAGTCGCGGTTGTCCATCAGCAAGTCGTGTCGACGACTTCGACTTGCCGAATTTGGGAGGTTGCCCTCGGTTCCGGTCGGCTTGCCTTTCGGAGCGCTTCGGAGGCCGGGATTGAGGTGGGAAAGCAAGAAACTGAATTTGTACGGTAGCAGTAGACTAGATACCAAGAACCGACGCCGCTATAGGATCCAACTCGACCGAGCTTCCGTCCGCATTGCTACAACCGCGATCCACGAGCTCGTACACTTCTGATTCGTCCGCGAGTGCTTGCTTCGCAACAAGCTCGTAGCCGTGAACCCAGTCCGTCACTGAGAAGTCAAACAAGTCTGCAATCTTGATAGAGATGCTCTCGCTTGACCGCGCAGGTAAATCTGTCCGATCCTCGTCGTCGTCGACCATCTGCGAGAGCTGATCGGCAAGCGACTTGAATTCAGACGCAGGTTCATCGTCCTCATCCTCCTCCGACGGCTCGCTCTCATCCGCATCGGCCATATCATCGCTCGTCGTTGGCGCTGGTGTCGGCTGTGGGCTGGGAGCGCGATCGTCCGAACTAAGCTGCCCGTACTTGCGTTTAAGCCGCTCGCGCGTCTCCCCGTTGCGCACATGCTCATCGTGGACCAGCATCTTGAGTTCGGCGAGGTTGCGCAACGTCTCTGACCCAAGCCGGTTCCGCGTTTTCGTGAGAATAGCCCCGAAGATGCTGAACAGGCGCTCGCACGAAGCGGAGTTGGCCGTAATGCTGAGGCACCGTTTGGCGACGAAGGTGAATGGCGGATCGGGAATTTGATGTCCAGGGAAGGAGAATGCCTCGAAGAATTCGAGAGGGTTTGGCGAGCGCTTGTGGATTGCGGCGGCGGCGCGAATGGCATCTCGGATACTGGGGAGGTTAGCCATCGCGCCGAAATGGCCGAAATGCTCTCGTATGTTGATGAGCAACACGCCCGAGTCCGCCTCAACCTTTTTGAAGCGTAGGTGTAGACGCGAGAAAAGAGAATGAATGCCGGCGGTGTTGAACATGGGAAGCGGCTTGAAGTATTTGAGATCGGTGAAGACGTTGGACAGCGCCGCAGCGATGAACACATCCTGGTCGCATTTTGCCCAGCGCCGCTCGATGCTCGCAAGGACGGCGTCCCGAATATGACGATCAGCAGCATCCGTGAGACGCGAAAAGCTCCAATACAGATACCCGAAGGTAAACAAGACTTGGTCGAGACGGCAGAAGGCAGATTGAGTGATGTTCGCGGCCAGGGCAAGCGGCTGAAGATGTTTCTGCATCCTGGAGGCGGAATTAAACAAGCGCAAGTCACAACTCGAAGAAGAGCATTTACCTCTCAAGGGAAGACCACAATGCCGGGTTTTTAACCATTGCAAGCATCCGTTTCGCCCGTTTCTTGGACTTGGCGTCGCCGGTTACGAGCTGGTTTGCCGCGCCACGGAGCTCCTGCTGCGCGACGAGTACGCGGAGCATAGGCCCGATATCGATGAGGCGCGTGAATGCGAGGTAATGCGACGTCCAGCGCGTCAAAACTGCGCGAATTACAGCAAGAACGGGATTACCGCTAGATAGCTGCGTCTCCCGAAGGAGCGCAAGAACGAATGTCTTACTGCGTAACCACGTAATAAGCTCGGCGGCACGCTTTGACCACTTCAAGAAACCACGATCGACCTAGAAAGATACATTTGGGCACGTAGATAGTTGTAGTCGTTCGAGCTATACCTTGAAATAGTCTCCGACAACGAGGTTGATTTGGTGCGCGTAGCAGTCCGGCGTAACAAGCTCCGGGAAGAGACCCTGGAGGTCTGCGCGAGCCTTGCGCGACTCCCCGGAAGCGTCAGATGTAAACGCGATTGGAATAACACCCCACTCCGTCTTGACCTTGTCAAGAACCTCGATAACGAGCTTCAAGAGGTTCTCCGCCGTCTTGCGCTCATGCGAGACGTCGAAAACATCCACCGTGCTGATCTGGTTCTCAGACGCCAGCATGAACGCGATAAGATGGTGGAAGTCAATGCCCGTCCATCCATCAGCTTGGAGGGTAGCTAGGGCACCCCGAAGACGCTCTCGGATGTCCTTCTGCATGTCCCTCAACGCCTCTGGAATCAGACGACGGGTCAGCACGCCCGCGAGAAGGGAGAATGGCGCCCGGAGCAACGAAGGTGAACAACGCGATGGCCTCGGGATTCTCAACCCAAGAGAGCGGGAACCCAGCTGAAGCCGTCAAGCGCGCGATACGGCGCTCAAAGTCCTGCTGTAGCGCCGGCGACAAGACGGGAGAAGCCGCGGCCCCAGCGCTATTGAGGCGAGAGCGCTTGCGGGAGATGTCCGAGTTGCTGAACGAGGGCTGCCGCGACAGCGCTCGGGAGTCGCCGTCGACTTGGGAGATGGAGTCCATGGGGTCAAGCGACATTGCCTCCGAGGCCGCGCCGGAAAACGGAGACGAGGCGCGCCGTTCGCGGGGCAGGTTCGAGAAGTTGAGAGTCGGGATGGAGCCGTGACTAGCAAACGAGTCGGGGAACATGACACTGTTGCTCGAGCTCGGGTATGTGGGAGCGAACACGTTCGGGGGAGGGTAGAGGGCGCCGCCGTACACCTGGGGAGTGGGTTGGGTCATGGAGGCGCTGGAGGTGGTCGCGTTCGCGGCGGCGAGCGCCTTCGCACTCTTGTCCGCCTTGCGGCGAGCAAGATCTTCCCGCGCGGCCTGTTGGACCTCCATTGGCTGCAGAATACAGCCGGTTAGATAGCGTAAGAGTGTCTCCGGCCGCTCCTCCATCCACATCCGCTCCGGCGCCTTATCTCCTGCAGCAAAGTCTACGAACGAAGTCAGCTCCCACCGCAAGCAGGACAGGGTGGCGATGCACAGGTTTCGATGAGACTATCTCGGGTTCGAACGTCGCGACCCGCAAGAACGTCCGCCTGCTGGTCAGAGAAGATCTTCCCCTCGAGATGGAGGAGGCAAATGACCTTGGCTTTGCCGCCGCCGGTGGTGGCTAGAGAGCGATTTATGTGAAGCATTGGGCCCGTCTGCCTCAAGCATGGCTAATATGCTGCATATTAGCCATGCTTGAGGCAGACGGGTAGGTCCGGGACCCCTCGGAAGTGCCCAAAAGCAGAAGATCAAAGCGGGATTACCCGATTGGGTAGAGCCACAGGCTTGGGCACACATATGTAGCTACCCTATCTATATATCTAATAGACCTCTTAGTACACCTTATGCAGTGTACAAATAGCACAAAATCCTGTTTCTTGGTCGGATTTGAGCGTTCTGAGACCGGGGCGTCACTTATCTTATCTTATCGTGGGAAATCATTCCCCGATATGGCAGGAGGGAGGGGAAGAGGGGGGTCCAGGAGCCGGAAGTTCAGAAATTCCCCTATATGCTATCTTTCAAAGTTGAACCCCCCTTGCGTTTTTGAATACCAGCTGTGTGCTGCCGGTCGCCACCCAACAGAACATCCGCGGACGAAAGCGAGCTTCGTCAACATGGCAAAGTTGCTCACGCGCAAGACGGTGGATGTCAGGCATAGCGGCGTCGAGCGCCGCTTGCGACGGAACACCCGAGCCCCGAAGAAATTCTTGAACGAGAACGTTGGCATCGGGGATGGCGCCACGGCCGAGCGTTGGTTGGGTGTGTATGGTAACGCGCGGGAGCAGCGAGTCCGCGTCGTGGATGATGGTGAGCAGCGTTTGGTTCAGGAAACCGCGGGCGCCTCCCGGATGAGAGTGGATGACCTAGGCGGCAATGAAATGGATGAACTTGAGAGGCAAATAGCAGGCCGTACGTCTCGCAACGAAAACCCGTTGCGGCAAGTAAGATTGAATCCGTCTGCGACGCATTGGATCTCGGGACTCGTTTCGGCGCCGAGGCCAATTATCGCCGCAATGGGCATGTCCGAAACGTGCAACGCATGTAGTGCAGGCGAACGCGCATTGAGAGAGGAAATCTGCAATTCATCAGCGGGACGAAAGGGAAAAAAAAAAAAAAAAAAAAAAAAAAAAAAAAAAAAAAAAAAAAAAAAAAAAAAAAAAAAAGAAAGAGAAAGACGTACAGGCAGCTCATGATGAGTAAGAAAGTGTTCCGCAATGTCACTGTTGCCCCTGATATCGCCCGACGGCCCCGCCCTGAACATATCCTCCACATTCATGAGTACAGGAGCGTAGAACTCGAGGAGGAAGTCGCGCGTTAGACAAGCACGGTCTCCATTGTGCATGAGCCACCAAAGAAGCCCATACTCGATCTGCTCTGGCGCCTGCCCAGACGCCATGAAGAGGCCGATGATAGCCCCAAATGTGCGCAGCCTGAGCTGACGTTCGGCGCCAATCAATGCGATGCTCGAGTTTTCGCGGCGCAGTGAGCGTTATGGAGAAGCGGTCACCCGCTTTCTTTGTCACGTATTCGGACTTTCCGAGAAAGAATCCGAGGGCTGCGACCATCGCATCGCGCAGCGGCCCATCACCCGTTGAGAACCCACCCCCGCCCGCAAGCTCGCTGGGAAGTAGTTGTAAGGACGCTCTGGAATAGGGTACGGTAGAAGCTGCGAGTGAACATGTTGGTAAAGTCGTCCGCATCAGCGCATTCGGCGGCCTTGCGGATGAGGGAGTTCCCTGCGCCTTCAATGCTATGCGCAGTAATCGTAAGTGGTGGTACGTTCCGGGCGCCCCGCAAAGCTTCGTTGGAAATCGCTTCAAACAGGTTGTCGACATTGAAGACAGAACGCAGGCGGTCGGATCCTTCGGGCGCAACAAATGGGCGAAAGAGCTGGACATTTTCCTGACGAAACGGTTAGTAGATCACCCTTTACACCTTACAGTGGCACCTACAGAACTGACCGGTGTAGGCGGCGGCGAAGGCCCAAAAAGGTCCTCGTCCTGAGCAGCGGCCGCGACCGTGTTAGCTTGCGCGGCGTTCGAACGCGTCTACAATTCGAGAGCATTAGAAGTCGGACTAGTAGCGAGGATGGAAGACAGGCATACGGTACGCGGCACTATGGGCGCCGCTGCTGCGCAGCTTGGGCAGGCTGGTATTCGTCCTCGGAGTCGGAATCCTGGAAGAAATAAGATGCTGCAACGAGCAAATACAAACAACATCCTTACTGGCGGTAGCTCGATAATCATATCAGCGACTTCCTCAACGTCGTCCAAATCGAGGCTCTGTCGCAACACACTCGCATGCGTCGAGAGGTGGTGCCGGCGCGCCGTTTTCGCGTTGGATTGACCAGGTCGCAGTGAACCGATGGCGGATGCATTCGGCATCATGGCGTATGGTCGGCGCCCCGTCTACGGAAGCCACGCAGGTCGCATCGGAACTGGTCATGACTGCGACGAGTTAGCTGCGGAGGATACACGGAGAGAGAAAGTCCTCACTGAGATGTATGTCGAGCCGTTTATGCTGCACCGTTACCTCGGGCACCGCATACTGGAGGTCGTTGAGCATCGAGCCAAGCGTCCGGCCCGTTATATTTGCGTTGGGAACGCGCTCGAGGCGGAAAACGCCCCCGGTATGAAACCTCCCCGTTTGTTGATTAAGCGGCACATAATAAGGGCCATCCTTTCCTCCGGCAGGAGGGACTGGTCGACATTGAATTGCCACGCAGACGTTCCCGTCTCCATTAGCTCCTCGACGCAGTCCAAAAACTCCTTGAACGTCGTGTCCGCGGGCTTGCCTCCAACGAAAACGTGACGTAGACCGTAGTTGTCGCAGTCCTGGAGGAACGTTCCGCGCTGAAGGCGGGAGATGCACAAGTGTTTCCCTTCCTTTTGTTGTTTTGAGTACTGTGATACAAGAAAATAGCAAGGAACACGTACCTCCACAAAATGGACAATGGCTTGAACATCCACCATCTCCTGCCCGTCCGGATTCCCTTAAAAAAGTCGACAGCACGGAGCGCGGATCGCTCTCCTGCAAGACTACAGCACGATCGTTCAAAGTACGAGAAGCCTGAGCAGGGCCGCGTGTGCGACGCGTCGTACTCGTGCTTGTGCCCGTATTCGCATTCGTGTTGCTGCTGGTATTCCGATTGGTGTTGCGCCTGGCCGTGCGGACGGGCATGGAAGGAGCGGAGGGGAGGTTACGGCTGGCTGCCGCGTTCCGCTGCTGGTTCGCAGCGGAGATGTCGGACGCGGATATGCCGCCAGAGACGCTGGGAAGACGCCGCTGCTGCACCTGGTTGTTGGCCATGGAGACCCCAAGGGAGTCCTGCCCGAGGATGAAGCCGGGGAAGGGACCCGCGCCGTCGGTCGGCGGCGGGTGTCCGCGAGCGAGAGACGGAGGGAGAGCCGCCGCGGAGCGTAGGCTCGTGTATTCGGAGATGCGCCCCAGCGGTGCGGTAGAGGCTGAGGCAGGAGCGGTACCGTCGAGGGCTGCTAGATGTACCGGCGTTGACTGCTGCTGCTGCATTAACGGCGTTGTGGCGGCGGCGCCTTGTTGCGCGACACCCAGCAGCGCGAGGGCTTGAGGGATGGAGATGGGGTTGGAGGAAGAGGGAGCTCCGGCACTGGACGGCGCCAGTTGCGAAAGGAGAGCGGCGAACGCCTGGGGCGACACAAGGGGGTGTCAGATCAAAAATTGATGGGATGGGGTAGGGGGGGGGGGGGGGGGTCAAGGGCCCAGAAAAAAAACTTTCTATGTAAGTTTCTGGGAGTGTTTGCATGGCCCTGAGGGCCTTTTGAGGGCCCAGAACCATGAGAAATGTCATCCTTTGATGCTAAAGTAAGGTAGACGTCATTCAAACTCGGCAAACGTTTCCCAGAACGGAAATATTCGAGAGAAATTCGATTTAAATAATTATGGGGCTTAATGCGGAAATTTTGCTCCCTAAGAACTCGAGTAATCCATCCTAAGTACATGTCCTGAAATTTTGGGAGCAACTGTACAGCTTCTGACGGAGTTATAAAGGCTCGATCAATGCAAGTCTGTAGGCAAGATGTTTGAGAAAAACTTCATCAACTCCTTTCTCCGCCTTCCACAGACCGTTTTAAGCTGTGAATTCCATTCAGATGGTAGTGTAAGCACTATATCTTGGATTTGTAGGCGGCAAATTTTCTACATTAAGCCCTATAATTATTTAAATCCAATTTCTCTCGAATATGTCCGTTCTGGGAAACGTTTGCCGAGTTTGAATGACGTCTACCTTAGCTGGAGGAGACATCTGCGACACTCATCCAACCGGGTTGCCATTCATATAGCGCCAACGGCCTCTGGTCAAAGCTTGACTACCAAATATGGTTATCCCATCACAGGGGTCTGGGCCTACAGCTAGTGCTCATAGGGGCTTTGTGGATAGTCTACACAGTCAGCGGATGTGTTTACATGTTCATAGCATGGTTTACAGCTCAATCCCAGTGAAAACCTGCTCGGGGCTGGTCCTGGGCCATCTCGACTGATCCTGAATTGTGGGGTGCTGGTCCTGGCCATCGCGGCAAGATCCTGAGCTGTTATTTGGTCCTGGCCTGTCCTGATTTTTATACTGGATGTCCTGGATTCAGGATGGGGAAAAATGGGCGAAATACCGCCAAGTCCAAAACCGCTAAGTCCGAAATCGTACCAAGGCAGGGCTTGGTCCGTGCGCTCCCATCACAGCGCGGCTCTCTTCCCGCTTCCACGATGTTTCGTCCTCCCTCGCGTGCCTCTCCATCTCCCCGTCCGTCGCCGATGCCGCCGCCTCTCCGCCGCCTCTCCGCCGCCACACCACCCCTCCGCTGCACCCTCGTCGCACCAATAACCCCGCACATCGCGCCACGTCAAGTGTCGCTCCCCCCACCAACAACGGCGCGCCCAGCGTTGTCCAGTCTGCGGTACGTGTTGCCGTTGCCCTCGTGCGTGTCCAATGACCTCCCTCTGCTTCACCATGCGCTAACGGAGCACACAGCGACCCAGCCTCGCCCACCCCGCACTTCCCCGCTTGTCTCCCCGACGGCATTCGCAGCAACCTCGACACGCAGCGACCATCCTTCCCCCATCCTCCTCCTCCTCCCAAACATCGCATCCGGCATCGCACAGAACGACGCCGCTGCCGTCCGCGTGAGCTATCGGCCAGAACCGGGCACAACCCGTCGCAGAGGCCAATTCCACCGTCGACCCAAGCCATCGTGTCCTCCAATAATAACCGTCCAGAGGATAATCCGCTCAGTCAAGTACGTCTAAACAACTTTCTCTACCCGAGGACGGGCTGAATCAAGGTCTAGAATGACCCTCGCTGCCTCCTAATCGCATTGGCCCTCTTTGCTCGCCTCATGGTCCCGCCGCTCCTCCGCCCACAAGACCCTGGCGCTCACGAGGCTCTTCAAAAGGTGCTTCATCCGCGGACACTTCCAAAATCTGACGCGACGATGCCCAATAGGAACTGGAGTCGACACGCTGGACTTGCCGCCCTAGACTCAAGAGTCTACGCTTGACGTGCTAGAATCGACGTAACCCGTACGTCTTCCTTCGCCGCTCTTGCTGTCTTTTTCTTACATTCATTTTAGACCGATGCTGAACGCGACAAGTTCTTTGGCCGCACGGACTCGGACTGCGACTCGGACTTAGAATTGCGGGTGTGGTGGCGACGGCGACGGTTGAATGGACAGCGCGGGAAGCGGTGTAGTACCATGTATTAGCTAGCTGTAATACACGGGATGCTCTAGTACAACCCAGGACGAGCCGAGATTGGCCACGGAAATATAGGATTGGCCAGGATGGAGCGCAATACGAGTGATCGCGGTGCCAGGACCATCCAGGACCAGCCAGGAAAAGCGGCCATTCTGGTCCTGGAATCCTGCCTGGTCCTGGATTCTGGCCATTCAGGATTTTCTAGGACCTCTCGGGATGGGCCAGGACCTCCCGAGAGCGAGTTTTCACTGGGGCTCAATTCTGGCCGGCCAAAGTGGTTTTAAAACCACATGACAGTGTTATCTTATCTTATCATGGGAAATCACTACCCGATATGGTAGGGAGGGGGGGGAGGGGGGTCTAGAGGCCCGAAATCCTATATTTCGACCCTATGTACACATTTTATAATCTTGACACCCCCTTGGGGCGACATGTGGCCGCCAAGCTGGGCAAACAAAGCAGAGACCGTCTCGGGTGTGAGTGAGGTTGTTTGTGCTGGTTGGGACATCTAGAGGCGTGCATTAGAGCGGGAAAATGGCGCTGACATTGTCGCGCACTGGGATACGATTAGTAAATGCTTCGAAAGAGCTAGAGCGCGGTGAGCGACGGTTCTGTAGACGGTCTTTGTGCAGCGTACCGGGTGAAGGACAGTAGATAGGTGGTGCAGAAGTGAGTTCGCGTACCCAACGAAACGCGACATCACAGTGCTGACAGACCTTAGGCGATGACACCTTCTTAGGCGAGCAGGGTTGATCCCCGTCTCCATAATTTACGTGCGACACCACCAAGCCAAGCCCCCAAACTCGGTATCAGCAAACTCGGATTCGGATTTGGTATTCAGCGGTGATCCGCCCAATTCAGCATTTGCCTTTGTCCACTCGGCCTTTGTCTTCGGCTTCGTATTAAAAAACGAAGAATAACCTCATACACGCGTCCCGAGCTTTATCACGTCTCACTGTGCACCGAGATCTATACTGAACGCCAAAATTGACTTGTTTACTGAGCAGGAGTTGGAAAGCTTGTGAACAGGAACCCCAACAGGGTAATGTAATTACGACTGCGGAGAAAACAGCATCGTCGCACCGGTCGCGTTCCAAGCGCAGCTAGAATAGCAACTACGCAATGACTGGTTCGAGAATCGATTTTTCCAACTCTGCAAGAGGAAAGAATGACAAGTGGGAAGGATGGAAGAGCAAACAAAGAACAGCGGATATAAGACAACATCAAAAGTCAGCCTGCACAAGTTCAGCGAACCCAATTAATGAGCCGCATCTTCGAATTCGCTCACCAGTCTTGGCCCGTTCCTTGCCCTTTCGCGACGACGACGGCCGAATCTTCTCATACGCATTCGGTGTATGGTCGTGCTCTTGCCCACACTCATCCTCATCTCCATGCGTATCCACATCGGCCCTTTGCCGCTCCCGCTCTCGCTCCCGTTGCGCCAGCCTCCTCCTGGCAATTTCTCTCGAATCACCGATGTCCGACTCGGAATGCTCCCCAGAGTCCGAAGATGAAGAATCATCCTCCGAAGACGACTCGTCAAAGTTTCGCGGTTTGTGGTAGATGCAACAGACTGTGGACTCGGTCAGCAACCCTCAATCGAATGCGCTCACAACGCACTCTTGGACGACTTGCGCCCACAGCCCTCGTTATCTACCGTATCGTCTGTCCATACGACTCTTCCCCTCGCTCTCGTTGACCCGCCTCGTAGCCGCAAGATCCCCACCTCTCTCGAGCTCGGGCCTGCTGCGGTTCCATCGTGCCGTGTATTGGTGGTTGTAAGAGACCCGCCGTTGCTGTTGGGATGGTCCATGGGTACAAGCAAGTGGTGTTGATCCGTTCAGCCCAAATTCTTCCACCAACTGCGTCTCAAAAACTTGTGGATTTTTGATTGGTTTATACTATGTGCAGGAAGAGACATGCGTACTACATAGGTAAATGTAGCAGGAGCTAGAGAAACATGCTATGTGGCCGTCAGCCATCTTGTGAGAGTGAGTATGTGCGGGTGCAGACGGCCTTGAGCCATCGATGTGCGTACCTCCTATGCTACAGTAGTGTAAACCGGAATAATAAAGAGAATGGAGCAGAGACCGAAACCAAGAGGACGGACACAAATCGAGAGGATATAGTTATAGCAGAACACGTCCGTCCCCACTTTAATTCTTCCGCCGCGGAAGCTTCTTCATCGCTCGCTGCTGCGGAGGCGCAGCACCAATGGTAAACAACGAGCCTCCTCCACCACCCGGCGTCGCATTTCCACCTCCAAAGCTCGGCGCGCTGCCAAAACCGCCTGGCGTCGCAGGTTGAGGCAAAGTGGATAAACCACCCGCCGGCGACGCGGGCGTACTGCCGAATGTGAACGGCGTAGATTGAGGGGCTGTAGACGCGCCGCCGCCGAAAGAGAATGACTGGCCAAACGTCGAGGGGCTGTTTGGAGCGGACCCCGGCGCCAGTTGCGACGCAAATGGATTTGCAGGCGCATTTGACGTCGTCAGCGTACTGGCGCCAAAGGTAAAGGAGTTATTCGTGGGCGTCGACGCTCCAAACGAGAATGAGCCAGAAGTTGTCGGTCGCGGCGGCTCTGTAGTCGTATTATTCTGACCAAACGTAAACGTTGCCGAGGAACTGCTCGTCGGACGACCAAAATCAGAGCTTCCAAATGGCTTGTTCTCCGTTGTAGTTGGGGTCGGGCCGAACGGATTGGCATTGTTGCCACTGGGACTGCCAAACGAGAAAGGCGTAGATGACGGCGCAGTCGACCCAAACATTGACCCCGAGTTTGAGGACGCGCCGAACGAAAAACCGGCGCCAGAGTTCAACGACGGTCGAGTTTCAACAGGCTTGGCTGGCTCCCGAGTGGGGCTCTCGTCCATCTTGAATTCGGGCGGTTCATTCCTCGGTGGTGTAACCGGGCGGGCGGGCACCATCGAGGAGCTGGCTGCTCCAAACGAAAACGGAGTAGACTTGTTGTCGTTGTTGGCGCCAAACGAGAACGAGGTCGTGGAAGGGGGAGCAGACGAAGGCCCACCAAAGCTGAACGGTGCAGGGCTGCTCGCGGGTTTGGCTTCATCCGTGGCCGATGAACCAAACGAAAAGGCGGGAGTAGGCTTCGAAGTTTCATTGGCGGACTGGTTGAAAGAGAAGCCGCCACCACTGCCGAACGCCGGCTTGGGAGCCTCAGAAACGGTAGCACTGGCGAATGGATTGCTAGCCGGTGCAGTCGTCGTTGCACCAAACGAGAACGGCTTAGGTGCATCGGCGGCCGTAGTAGGCGCCCCGAAGGAGAACGACGCAGACTTCGGGGCTTCGAGAGGGGCACTTGTAGGAGGAGCTCCAAACGAGAACTTCGGCGGCTCTGCAACTTTGGGAGCCTCGACCGCGGCGACAGTTGGAGCAGCAGCGGGCGCCCCAAAGGAGAAACCGCCGGTAGTTGAAGCAGCGGGCGCACTGAAAAGTGGTGCCGATGGCGCCTTGGTAGCAGTAGCGCCGAATGTTGCTCCGCCAAAAAGCGCAGTACCCTCTGCCTTCAACCCGTTCCCAGCTTCGTTGGTTTTAGGAGCAAATAACGACTGCGCTGCATCCCTTTTCGCAGCATCGCTCACCCAGAATGGGTTCTCGGTATCCCGAATTGGAGTAGGGACAGCAGCAGGTGCTGGTGCCGGGACCGGGGTCGTTGGGAAGAGGCTGGCGGTCTCTGAGCTCGACGCTTGAGGCAAGTCTGCCAAGGGCGCAGTAGCAGCAGGAGGAGCGGGAGGGAAAAGAGACGGAGTCGGTGTTGCGCTCGAGGACGGAACTACAGGAGGAGTTCCAAGCGAGGGAGCTGCGGGAGGTGTCCCAAACAATGGCATGGTCGACGGAGGAAGCGAAGGAGCCGGCGTTGGTTGGGAAAGCAGCTTGCTGGAGCCAAAGAAATTGGGAATGCCGCCGCTTGTTTTTTCCGGCTCGGGAACTGCTTCCTTCACAGGAGGAGGCAACGAAATCTTGGGAGGGGCTCCCAAACCGAGCGCGAACGGTGGCGCCAGCGGTTTGGCGACGGGAGGCACCGCTTCAGCGGCCAAAGTTGCCTTGGGTGCGACGGGAGCTGCAGCCGGTGGAGCAGAAGGTTGGCCAAAGGAAAATGGAAGCGCGGCGATCGGAGGTTCTTTGGCATCAGCCTCCGCGGCGATTGGTGGCTGGATAGAGTTGAGACGACGAAAAACCAAACGAAAACGACAACGAACCGGTTCTTTGGCAAAGCTGAAGCCAGTGGGGACGTTGAACGCCGGTACTTTCTTGGCAGCGTCCTCGAGCTCCTGGAGCTGCTTGAGACGCTCCGCAGCCTCGTCATCATCCATATCATCGGCTTCCTCTTCGTAGGCCGCCGAAAACTTCTTGTTTGGTCGCGCGGGCCGAGCGATGTGGTTGCGCGACGTTTTAATGCGACCAACTCGGAGCGATGATCCGGACGACGCGGGCTGCGACGTCTCCAAGGAACCCCAGTCCTGTGAGGTCGGGGGGAGCGGAGCAGCGGCGGGCTTTGAAAGCTCCACTGCGGCAGGCTTCGGAGGAGAGTTCTTCGCAACTTCCTCTTCCTCCTCCTCAGCCTCCTTCATGCGCCGCGCAAGAAGCTTCTTCATCCCACCCTCGCCCGCATACGGCTTTGTTTCGTTGACCTTCTTGGCCTCTTTTTCCTTTGGTTTCTCGGGCTCCAAGAATGGGTATTCCTCCTCAGTGTGACCCAATCGCTTCGGACGTTTGTCGTCACGCATGAGCAACAATTGAGACCGTCGGCGGGACCGGAAGAGGTCGGAAGCGTCGCCAGAGCCTTTGATATCCGTCAAGCCGCCCGCCCGAAGACGGCTGCGGGTGGGCAGGAGCGGAGTCTTGTAGACGTCGAGCTCGTGAAGCGCTCGCTCGGAAGCAACAGGTTGTCGAGCTACGAGTATGAGCGAAGGCTCCAACAGGAAAAGAGGTGGCTCACTGGAAGTACTGGCCTCGTGCTCGTGTGTGCCCGAGCCAAATAGAAGGGAGCTATGTTGACGCATGGGCGAGCGGGTCTGTCGCGATGTGAGGGATGGTGCGATAAACGATGAAGAAAGACGTACGCGGCGCTGTGAGTCGACGAGCGAGCCCAAAGTCGACGTTGACGACTGACTCGAGAGGCGCTGATGCGACTCCGTGGGGGCGCGGACAAACACCGGCTTCTGGGCCAAGATGGACAGAGACGGCGGTTCCGACACCTCCCTGGCCATCGAAGGCTGCGGCGTAAGGGACGAACGGATGCGCATGGGGCTGCGGGTGGTCGGAAGGGGCATGGAGAGGTCGCGGGGAATCGCGGAAGAAGCACGTTCCATTGAGGTATCACGGTCGAAAGGGGTGGAGTAGAGGTTCATCGAGGGCTCGCGGGAAATGGGGGCAGGAATATGGGGAGGGTCTATCGACATTGTGCGGAAGAGGGAGCGGGTCGCATTATACTGGCTTAGGGTAGTAGGTGGCGCGTTGACGGAGTTGGACCGGGACGGCGAGTTGGTGAAGGCCATCTCGGGGGGATCGAGGTAGCCGTGGGGCGGGTTGGGGTAGGAGGGGGCATACTGAGGCTCGGGGTGGAACTGGACCTGATTATCCGGACTTTGAACCCGGATTCTCTTCGAGCGGGGTGGGCCGTCGACGTCGTCCATAGCGGTGGGAGAGCGTGCGACGGGGTTCCTCCTTCGCTTTCCCTTGAGGTCGGTTGGGTCGTCAAAGTCGTCGGTGGCCGCAAACCAGGTCAACGGTGCGGTGACGATGTTTTTTATGGTACCTAACAACGACGAGTTGTTGCGGGCGAGGGGCCGCCGCTGGGGGCCGTTGCCTCTCCGCCGGGGATGCTGGGATGTGGGGAAGGAAGACATTGCCAGCGGATGACTCTGTGCCCGCGGCTCTGCCTTTGAGCGGCGAAGGCGGGAGTCAAGCGAGGAAACTTGATCTCGAGTCACGTGCCGACCTTGTCCTCAAGTACAAGTCCAGACGCCAACTCCAACTCTAGCATCGTATACTATACAGCAAATACACTCTTAATATATTTCAACCAACTGCTCAGCAAATTGCTCAAGCCCGACAACACGGAATCGCCCTTTCGTCTCTCCATCCTCCGTTCTCGGCTTCGCCCATTCCCCAAACTCTCGCATCCAAGCTCGGCTTAATCCACCCTCCCACGCATACAGCTCTACGCGCCATCCCTTCTTCAGCGCTGTCCGCACAGGCCCCAGGAACCCATCTTCGTTAAACTGCCCCACGTTCCCGTCCCCCGTCGCAAGCACAATCGTCGATCCCTCGGGCGGAGGCCCATCGAGCGCAGCAAGCACCTGGTGCAGCTTAAGCTGCAGCAGCTCGTCGACGCCTTGTTCGCGGTAGCGAATTTTAGCAGGCGGTTGAGCTGGCGGCGCGCTCGAAGAGGGAGACGGCAGTGACGACGTCGCGGGCAGAGACCCGTACACGGGCGGGGATCCTGGTGTTGTTGCGTTCCCCGCTGCACCACCGATACTTCGCAAAAATGCTTGCGGAAAGCCAGCGGTGGCCCCGGCGCTCAATTGGTCCTCCGTCGATGTGCTTCCACTCCCAGATGTCCTCCGCACATGTCCCTTCCTTCGCCTTCCACCACCACCACCTCCCGGAATATCAATCGCAGGTCTCGCATTCTTCAAAGTCGGAAAATCGCCCGCTGAACTTCCCATCGCAGTCGCCCCAATCAGCCCTCCTGCCCCAGCGCTCAAACTTCTCGCATGCTGCGCCGGCCTCACAATTCGGTCCGCACCGTCTCCAAGATCAGGAACCCGCGCATACACTCGTACTTCATAACCTAACCGCTCCGCCATATCCATTGGCTGGTACAATGGGCTCGACGTCACCAACACGCGCCGCGTAATGCGACGCCCCCGCTCGAGAACGAGCGCAAGCGCGGCATGCGAGAGATGCTTCAATCGCTGCCCGGGCCTCGCCGGAAAGGTGAACGGGAATGCCGTAGCATGTGGCGCCGGCGTTCCTGCATAGGCAGTTTGCGGTTGCGCTGGAGCCAATGACGGAGACGAATTGAGGATACGGGGGTTGCGCTTGAGATGCGTGATGAGGCCAATGAGAATGTTGGAATGGTCTATGAAGACATGAACAAGAACGTCGTTGTCGCCCGGCAGCTGCCCACGCGGGTCGACAAAGTAATCATCTTCCCGTAGACGCCGACTGAACTCGTGGTCGTCGGGAATGAGGCGGTCCAAGATGGGCTTGTCTGGAGGAAACAGCTTGCCCAGCTTCTTCACCAGAGCGCGTAGCTGGAGCAGACGCGGATAGTGTGGATGCTGCTCGGTCAAGAGCGGCAGCGGACGCAGTTGTGGTGTGCTTTTGCTGTGCATGAGCGGGCGACTTGAGCTGCCAGACGAGGTTGCGGCTAGGGCCTGCTGCCGTCGCCGCTCCCTCCGAGACCGAGATGGGGTAGCAGGAACAGATTTATGGGTGGTAGTCGTGTTCGTGGTAGTCGTTGCATAATCGAACGAGGACGACGAATCGTCCGCGTCTTCAGCCGCTACCGAGTCTCCCTCTTCGACTTGATCGTCTTTAGAAAGGTCGTCGGTCTTGGGGTTTCGTCGCTTCCGTCTGCGTTTGCGGCGGGGTTCTGGAGATCAAGTTGAGTTCTCATTGACCCCAAGGGAGATATCGCGGGCGGAAATGAACGTCCGGAAGACCCGAAGGCAGATAAAAGAGGCAATTAACACGCACCGGCAACATGCTTCCATGCCCCCTCGTTTGCAGCCGTCCCTGCCTCGCGCTGTGCCGTCCACCGAGCGCGTTCCGCAGCAAGAAAACTCAAGGCTCCGTCCAGCAACCCCAGCGACGGCTGGGGCTCTAACTCGAGGTCCTCCAGGTCGGACAGCTCGTAGTCGACGGCTTCCAAGTCAAGCTCAAGGGTCCGTGCGTCGCCTTCGGTGTTCGAACCGGAACCGGGGCTCGGAGAGCAGGTGTCATCTGGATCCGTCGACCGAGACACCGAGTCGAGGTAGGAGGCTATCGGACGACGATTCCAGACAGTCGAGCCAGGCGCCGGGCTTTCAGAGGTCTCTGACTCGATTTCCATGGAAGAGGATGTGGTAGAGTGCTGCTGCACTCGGTGCATGGCATTGGTACGTGGATGAAGGGCCTCCCGCCAGCCACGGAAGACAGCTTGGAAATTGCCCAAGTCGGGTAGTTCTGGGGGGGGAAATGAGGTGGAGTGGATTAAAGGAATAGATGCTGACCGTCGGAAGTAGGTTCACTGGGAATGGAGTGGGTTGTGGTGAAAGGACTGGCGGGGCTTGTAGAAGCAGAGCTGGTGGATTGCATGTTTTAAATTAGGCGGAAGGGCGTAGTAGAAGCAAGGAACGTGGTGTACGCATTCAAGGAGCAGCAATCAGCTCAGGTGCAGCTCTTTGCTGTCATGGACCACAACAATGAACCCGGCCTGCCTCCAGCCTACGAACACATAAAGGCTCCTCTCGAACGTACGTCCTAACCTAACAACCCCAGACTACTTAATATTCACAGCGGTTAACTATGCATTCTCGCCTCAGCAACACGAAAACACAATGCTTCTCGTACCTCCCTCGTCCCTTCCCGACTCTCGGTATTTCTCTTGCTGCTGCACTCTAGATCTAAACCCACATCTTGAGAGGCCCCAATATCATATATCTGTGGCGCTCAACGTGTTCAACCCATTCTCCTTCACGACGACGATCCGCAGAGGCGGTACTTCCAACGGTCCCAAAGTCGGCGAATTCGAGTAAGGGCTGCTGTTTACCTATGTTCCCCTGCCCATTTCTCCAGAATGGGAATATCGAGCTTGCCTGGAATCGTAACGATCAACGGGGTTATCAAGTTCATTAGTGAGGTTGTTGTGGAAGGCGAGTGGGGGAAACACACCTGGAAGTTTGATTCGCAAGATACCTCCAAGCACATCTTTTGGAATCGAAGTCCGGCAGATCTAGGACTGTACAATGTCAGTGTACTTGCCTTTGTCCATGACATCTAATCTATCGCAGTGTTACCTGGATAGACAGTACAAAGTCAAGATCGCCCAGTATCAGGGCCACACGTTCAAACGCCGACCAGCAGAGACGACACTGAGAGTATATCGTGCGTTACCTTTGCGTGTGCAACGGACATCTCTGACCAGAGACGCAGCGGAAGGCCAGGTTCGAGTTGCTTACTTGTACAGGGACACGCGCACTAACCGACCGCAGAAACACTTTGACGATATCGTCATCTCTATTCTCATCTTGGAACGGATGCGCCTCCGTCCGGGGGCACCCAAGACCAACAGGACGCCTGGCGCGAATTTCATGACTGAGGCTTCGTGGTGGAGTTGAAGGCGTCAACGAATCGTCTCGTACATCCTAAATTCTGGACTCTTGAATGTGAAAGGGTCGTCATCGATTCCTCCGTCGCTGGAATGGTTCAGCCAGAGACGTGTGTCAAATAAAATAATGCTCACTCGACGGGTCCCAGGACGCGTAAGCCGCGTACGTGCGTGTCCTTTCCGCCCATGTGGTTGGCGACGACGATGACCTGGAGAACATACGCGTAGACGGGTTTGCTGTAGTCCTAGTTGAGCGATGACCACGCGGCAATTTCGGACGTACAGTCCTTCGCCTTCTTGGGCCGTCTCCGAGGACACATCGAAGGTTATCCAACCGTCAGGACGGTCGAATGTAACCATGCGCACGTCCTGCAGATCGCTCGGACCTGTCCCAGCGCGAATGGCAAGCGCCGATGGTGTGTACGAGTCGTCTTGCGGGTGGCTGAGATATATACAGAGTTTCTGCTCTCAATTAGTGCACAGATATCGCAGAAGCTGAGACAATGCACCTGAATTGCCACTTTGTACGGAAACTCGATTGTTACAAAGTGCGGCTGTGGGCCGTCCGAGCTGAAGATGGTGTGGGTGTTGCGCGGCAGAATAGGGTTCCACGCACTGCCAGAACGTGTCTGGGTCTCCATCGCCGAGACACTCTGCGCCAAAGCCGAATTTGAAGGAGGAAACGGACCATTTGGCGCGCGAAGAGATGTCGGGCCAGATGAGTTGTGGTGGAGATTTGTTGGGTGAGTGGAGCACGGTCGAGGGATCGGGAACTGGCGGGGGAGGAGGAGGTGCGGCCATTCGAGCGCGTCAAGGTCGAGGGAGCAGGACAAGGAGTGGGTACGTGTGACCGTGTAAACCATGCTTGCATTCGACGACTATGCACGATATGGCCGCCAGATGATTCTCGACGGAATCGGCCTCCAGGGTCAGCTCAAGCTACAGAGTGCATCCGTAGTCGTCGTCGGAGCTGGTGGACTGGGGTGTCCAGCACTGCAATACCTTGCTGCAGCTGGCGTCGGTACGTTCCTCCCGTCATGCCCACAAAGGCACTCACACCTCCGAAGGCAGGATCGGGATAATAGACCACGACGTGGTTGAGCTCTCCAACCTCCAACGTCAAATCCTGCACGACGAATCGAAACTGGGGCTCTCAAAGGCAGAATCCGCATCGCGCGCGTTGCAGCAGTGAATCCTTTGCGCTTTCGCAGCCCCAGCACTCAAAAAAAAGACCAGAATCAACTCAAGAATCAATATCGACGTTATTTCCGACGCCCTCGTTCCAGAGAACGCGATCCAGCTGCTTACTCCATACGATCTCATCCTCGACTGCACTGACAACGCACCGACGCGTTATCTGCTCTCTGACTCGGCTGTTGCTCTCGGGAAGCCCCTTGTCAGTGGCGCTGCGCAAAAGTTTGAAGGCCAACTATGTGTCTATAACCTCGGAAACGACGGTCCTTGCTATCGCTGCCTATTCCCTTCTCCGCCTGCGCCGGAACTCGTCGGGACGTGCCAGGAAACGGGCATACTCGGTGCCGTGACGGGGATTATCGGTAATATGCAGGCACTGGAGGCAATCAAGATTATTGTGGGCCTACATGGTCAGTCGAAAACAACGGCAAGGACATTTCGCTGATGTAGGGTAGACAAGAAACCGACCTTACTGCTATTCTCCGCACTGGGCTCACCACCGTTTCGGAGCGTAAAGTTACGATCCCGTAAGCCTACTTGTCCAGCTTGTGGGACGGCGGACGAGAGAATGGGCGAAATCAGGACAATCGATTACGTCCAGTTCTGTGGCGGGCCCAGACCGGATTGGGAGGGTCGTGGACTGGTCGCTGGCGACCCAGAGCATCGCATATCTGCGGTTGTACGTTTTTGGACGCCAGTTCTTGAGCAAATACACTTAGACTGCAACCTCCAGGACTTCCAAAAGACACTGTGCAGATCACCCATAATAATCGACGTTCGTCCCCCAACGGAATTCGGCATCTGCTCCCTGCCAAACTCTATAAGTGTGTTTTCCGCTCTGTATACCATCTACCGTTGACCCGTGTGCAGATGTTCCTCTAGCTGAACTGACAGCAAGCCCCCACACGTACACATCATCGCATGCGCAAGAACAAGACATCTACGTCGTCTGTCGCCTGGGGAATGATTCTCAGATTGCTGCAAGCTGCCTACGCGAGGCGCGCAGTGGGGATGGCGAAAAAGGAACGCGTGGAGTGGTCAAGGACGTGGTTGGAGGATTGCGCGCATGGACGCGCCATGTGGACCCGACTTTTCCGGTGTACTAGACCTCCTTGACGCCGACAAACAAAGACATCCCCACCGCTGTATCGCCACTCGCCGTCAAGAAGGATCGGCGACAGGACGACGGGCGGCGCCGGATATGACGATCACCATGCGATCTTCATGATACACCGTATACGCACCGAGTACCAGCGAGTACCTGCGTCCTCCCGTCGCCACCATCGCCGACCGCAAACGTGCCTTGCACTGGGCCAAGGCGGCCCAAGGTAAATTTCGGGCATCGTCGCACCGACCACGTGCACCAGTGTCGCTAGGAAGCCTTGATTAAACGGAAAGCGACTTGTTGATGAATTTTGTTGTGTGCACATGCTACGGGCGATATAAATTCGGGTTCCTTCTGGCGGCACGGCAGAGGTCTCTTCCTTCCTCCCTCCCTTTACGGCCTCGATGGTGTCCCGCTCGCTCGTTTTCGCCGCCATTGCCGCGCGTCTGGCGTTGGTGCCTGCTGCTAGTGTTGCGTTTGTTGATCCTCGTATTGGTGTAAGTGTCCGCCATTAGACATGCACTAGAGCTAATATGGGTCAAAGGGAGGGAGCATGTTGACGTTTCAGAAGGAGCCTTTGAACGTGCGTCTTTGTTCATCCTCTTAAAATACCTAAGGTGAACTTGAACTGCGTAGATCATCGTCTCGGCTTTGAGCTCGCCCGATGTCCTCAGTCTTCGTGGTCTTATTAACTGGGGGAACTCGTTGGGATAGTACGTTGCAGCTCGCTCAGCTCTAAAACCCCGCTGACCTGGTGTTAGCGGTGATGATTGCCTCGGGATCCATCTGGGTATGGGCAGGTCGTATATATGGAATTCTGGTCTCAATCCATGCAGGCGGTCCTCAAGCTGCGAATCTCGGTACGTCCACGCTCATTTTTCTCACCTCCTCATCAACATATCGTGAACTTAGGCGATGGAAACAATTGGGTTAACCAGACGATGATGATGCGTGAAGACTTTGACCTTCCTCTTGGTACTTGCCTCGGTGCGTTGATTCGTAGTTTGCGGATCGAAACTCACGAAACTGGATAGAATCTCTCTTGGGTGGGAACCACTACCGGTAAGAACGCGTATATCCGCTTGTGCTTCCAGTTGGTAAAGCTCAGGCAGCGTCTTCCGCCAGAACGGCGCAAAGGCCAACACCGGCGCACTATTCCTTGCGTAAGTTGCAACGCGATTGAAGTATTTCTCTCAACTTGAGCCAGGGCCTCGGCTGAAGAAGTGCGTACGGAGAAAGTCACAACAAAGACGGTGTCTAAATGTGCTTGTCCTGTAGACGGCGGCTGAGCATCATGACATTATCCCCGATGGATACAACCTCGGTCGCGACCAGTTAATTCAAGAGGCTACTCGCGGCGTCACGTCCTTCAGCGGCGTCGACTACACAGTGAGTGCAGGATTTGAGCTCATTGTTCCATCTTAAAGAGTTTCAGGCGACTGTTTCATGGGTCGATGGTCTGCTCCCTGCTGGCGCCGAAGGAATAAACCACGGTATGTCGGCCATCTTTGTACGATGCCTGTTCATGCGCTCACAACTTACAGGTATTGCCATCGATGGAAGGACTGCACTCCTCACCGTCACCGCCGTAATCATTCTGCTTTTGCACAGATTGAAAAATTCATCCGCTGCAGACTACGGTGAACTCTGGAATCGACTGTAAGGGGTCCAGCCTCTGCGGCGGACTGAATCCCGCGTCATGCGACGCTGCCGCTGCCAAAATTGTCAACACGACCATCTATCGCACCGACGGGTTTGTAATTCTCCATCGATAGCGAAATTCTAACAGCTCCACTCAGAGACGCCGCCGCAACTGGCGAGTGCAGCGGGCACTGCGGTTTCTTCGTGCAAGGATCGGAATGCCGCTTCACCGGAGCAAGCATGTTGGAGGCATACCGAGATATACGCGCAGGAAACTGCAAGATTTGCGGCTCAAAGCGATTCCTCGACGGCTGCCTCATTACTATCAACTATGTCTCGAGCTGTTAGGTATACCCTTATACCCTTTGTTTGTATCTGGAGGATTGGGAATTCTTTTTTTGGGTTACTGTGCACGATTTCCGTCAAATTCGGAACGTCTCAAGCACACAGTTTGTCCGTGTTAATCCCGAGTCCCGACACTGAGAATTTTGCTTGATCTGATCTGGCATCAAGGTCACGGTACCGCGACGCGCTTTTGTTTATAAGTGACATATGTGTGACATGGATGTCAACGCCTCTTGACCCCGTACCACCACCACCACCACCACTTCCTCCTCAACCACCCAACACCAATGTCTGGCAAGAGCGGCAAATCCAAGTCTGGCAAGGCGGCGGGCAGCGGTGTCGATGGCAAAGCCCAGTCACGGTCGTCCAAGGCCGGCCTCCAATTCCCCGTCGGTCGTATCCACCGTCTGCTCAAGAAGGGCAACTACGCCCAGCGCGTCGGAGCCGGTGCACCCGTCTACCTCGCCGCCGTCCTCGAGTACCTCGCGGCCGAGATCCTCGAACTCGCTGGCAACGCTGCTCGCGACAACAAGGTGTGTGGTGGTGCCCACGTACCCTGCACCTCGTCTGACGCGTCTTTAGAAACACCGTATCGTGCCTCGTCACCTGCAGCTCGCCATCCGCAACGATGAGGGTGTGTCGTGGCCTATCTGCGCGTGTTTTCCTTTCAACTCACTCCGCCTAGAACTCGGCAAGCTCCTCGGGTCTGTGGTCATCTCCCAGGGTGGTGTCGTCCCCCATGTCGGTGTTCCTCCTCGTCCGCCGTCTTCCGTCCTCACACTGGCTTCAGATCGATCCCTCGCTCCTGCCATCCAGCACCGGAAAGAGTGCGTGCTGCGTCTATCGGCTTGTTCTTTTGCTGACTTGTGTGTTCAGAGGGTGCCAAGGGCGAGCAGTAGACTCGCATCTTATATTATCTTCCTTGCATGTAGTGTGTGTACCATTACTAGCCCACCGCAATTTCAGTTTTGCGCTTCCCTCTTCCTGTGCTCCATGAGCCCGTAGTTTGTTTACATGTCCTGTGGTGGATCGCTTCTCATGCGCCCCGGCATGTCCATTCTACCGGTGTATTGTATTCAATAATTTTGCACGTGAACCAACGACCTCTCCGTCTCGACGCCTTGAACCTTCTGCTGTCTACGCTGCGCTCCGGTCTAACCCCCTACCACCGATCTTTGCTCTTCTCTCAGTTCTTCATCTCGCAAACTCGATATCATCCGGGTATGCCGTAGCCGTGTACCGGAGACCTTTTATCGTTTCGTGTTCTTGTTCAACTCGTCACCGCGTTAATGCCGTTCTACATTTTTCATTTCAGAAACACAACTTGGCCTTTCATGTCCAGTTCAACCGTTGAGTCCTATGCATTGTATACAAGAATAGTGTACATTGTGCTAACCGCCCCGCTCGACGCTCAGCGCTCAGTCCAGGTCCTTCGTCAACATCACCAAGTCCAGTTGGCCAGTCTCGATGAAATTGTACCACACTTTCTGGAGTCTGCGCGTCTCCTTGACACCCTTCCGCTTCAACTTCTCGTCGGCCATCCTGCAGTAGAACTCCTGGATGGCCAGCTGGGATTTGAACCAAACGAGCTGGGCTTTGCGCTGCGGCGTTGGATTCCTGCAGGCCGCATACCTGTCGCGATGCCGCTTGACGTTGTCCGTGCGCGAGCCGGAGAAGATGGTGGGGCAGCTGTCGCATGCCAGGGGGTCGTGAAGTTGAGCTGGTGGTGGGAGTGGGAGCGGGGGAGGGGAGGGGGAGCCCGACGGTGGCGAAAACGGTGGTTTGGTGAAAGAGGTGCTGCAACCGGGGCTGGGCAGTGGAGATTTCGCACTGGCAGCCGCAAAGGCGAGGTCGGTGGGGGTGTGTTTGGTATCGGGGAGGGGGGAGGATGGGCGTCTGGACAATTTGAGGAGGATGGTGTGCGCCGCTTCGACTGCGTCGATGTTGGTAGGCAGACAGCCTGCCCGAACGAGGTTTCCCACGCAGGCGATGAGCGTTTGGAGGGAGGGGGGACTCTGAGTGGGGGAGCAGGGTAGAGAGGACGATGGCGCGTGGGTGGGGACGGGGGAAGCGGTGCGCGTTGAAGGCGCGTCAACGCTCACCATTGTCTTTACATCCCCATCGTCCTCCTGCTCCGACTTGAATTCCCCCTCGGCGTCGTCGTCATCCCAGTCAGACTCGGCCGCGTCCGAGTCCGAATCGTAGTGGTGTAAAATGGGAGGCCATGAGCGTTTGTGGGATGTGGCCGGGGCCGAGTAGTCGGAGATGTCAATGTCGTCGCGTGAGGAATGGCCGCACGCGAGACTGAGCTCGTCGTAGATGGCGTTGAGGGATTGGTGCGTGAGGACGCCGTAGGAGGACGTCGCCGGCGCGTATGGGCAGGGCACAGCCTGTGGTATAGGCGGGTCTGGGAAGGCGGTTAGATAACAGTATGGAATGGTTGTATACACGCCTGGCGGGAAGGAGAAGATTGTGGGGCTAGGGTCGGTCCATAGGTAGTCCATGGAGGATGGTGGTGGTGCGGTTCAACCGTGATTGGGGTAAAAAGCCAATATTTGTGCAAAACTCGGTGATGGCGAGTTGTCGCCACCCTCCATGCATCCCTTGAGCCGGCGCGACGCGTCCGTGAGCGCGTTAGTGCTGAATGCGCTAATTAGAATGGCGGCGACCGGAATAGGTCTTCTGGTGCTCAACATTCCTAAACGCTTGATGTTCATCTTAAGTGCTTCCTCGGCGTCGGCGTTTGTAGATTACATTGAATCCGGGATACAAGTTAAGATCTGCGGTGTGTGGTTTACATCTCATGGAAAGAACGGTACTTTGCTAGTTGCCTGTGCTTAACACCGGCATGGCTCACTAGTCTAGTAGCGGTAAATCGTCCATTTTGGTGTACCGAACAGCCAACCCTAACGGCTCAGTCGGAAGATCCCGCGGCAGGGACGGAAGGCTGTCGTATTTACTTCTTTTTGGCTAATGAGCAGTTGCATGATCATGTGATCGCGAGCCTTGTTGTACTCGACTTCCTTCTTAGTTTCTCCAAAATGTCCTCCAACTTGACCACATCCATGTTTCCTGTCCTGCAAAATACCCTCCACACCTTCTTCAACTGGTACTCTTGCGACACCGTCTTCTGCTTCCTCTTCACAAGACAAATAAGTTCCAAGATCTCAAAAACCTTCTCCTGCTCTTTGAACCGCGCCAGCGCCTCCTTTTGCTCTTTGGTTGGGTTCAAACACTCGGCGTTCCCCGACCTCGTCAAGTGCCGCTTCCGATTGTCGTCCCTCCCATCGTTAAACGTCGTGGGGCACCCATCGCAGGCGAGTGTCTCCTTCTTCTTCCGATTTGTGTTACGGCACGTCCTTGCTCCGTCCTTGGGGATGAAATCGCTGGGGATAGCCCTGATGCGGGGCGGGTGGTGTTGAACAAGCGCGTTGTTTGTCTGCGATTCGGCGGCGCTGGTGTTCGCGCTGCAGGGTGTAGAAGCATTGATGCGAATGCAATCGGGCACATCGGCTAGGGACGCCACCACCTCTCCGGCCTCTCCATCGCAAGCGTCATCGGAGATTTCGGCATCAAACCGGTGGACGATGCGAGGGAACGTCTTGCGCTTCGCGTCCGAGTCGGCCTCGGCGTCGAAGATGTCGATGTCTGCGCGTCGCTCATACCCGCACGCGATACGGAGGGCGTCGTAGATGGCCTCCGTTGACTCGGTCGTGAGGTCCCCAAACAGTGAGCGGGGTATGCGCGCCGTCGGTGGCGCGGTCCCGACAGCTGCTCCGAGTCTCTCTGAGGACAGTGAGCAGTGTGAAGCGTCAAAACAGCGACGCGTCGCTTGCCTCTGTGCGCCACGATGCGGGACAAAAGGTAAGTGGATGGGCTCATGGAAGATGCAGGAGGAGGAGCCGGTCTGGTCTTTATATCGTTCCCCATATTCACGCGCACCCGAAATGGAAAATGCGGAGACCGTAAACGGCGATGCCTATACTAGTATGGCACCGGACTTTGAGCTCACGACCGTGCCTGCTAACGACTCACCGGCAAACTTCTTAAATCCATGTCAACTGACGCTTCCCAGCCCGTAATAAAATCGAGATCCAGAAGCTGATATCATGGACAGTGCACAACGAGGTTATGTTGATATCTTCATTCATGGCGTCAAGAACACCGTAGGTTCATCTTGACGGTCGGGTTGAACCTACGGTGTTGTCTCCGGGGCAGCTCGCGATAAGCTTGCGCGCGGTACTAGGACGTCTACCGGGGACGTTGCGCTATTGGCTCTGTCTATCGCGAGAAGCACCAGGATAGCCCGCCAGGAACCACAGCTCAGACCGTTCCCGCTCCCGGATGCTTCTCCCCCGTCACTCTCCCGAACCGCACTCGCCCGGGCTTCTAAAATAAGGACGGCGTTGGAACGCAGTGAGGCTTCTTTATCCCCGCGGGGCATTTGTGTTTGACACTCTGGAAGACCCGAAGCCTGCGCGCTCTTAGAGTATTCTGAGAAGTTGTTCCCAGTGGCGATTTAGCAAGCTGTGATACAGCATAGATCTGAACACCGGTTAACGTTGCTCCCACTCGGAGTCCTTCCGCTCACTCGTCCGTCCATCTGTGAGATTCCGTCTAGAAGGTGGCGTTTGGCCTCGCGTTGCGCCATGGCAAGCTTACGACCTTGATGTCAGCGCGCCTGGTGTCATATGTCTGAATCGGGATTCTATCGTGGTCCGCCTTGGCCTATCCCTAGAACGAAGCTGGCTTCCATGGAGGCGCGAGGGAGAACTCGTCATCTTGCTGTGAAGGTGCAGCGATAGCCATTAACTTTGGTGATTGCCATCAATTTGATCACATGAAAGTCACGCCCCCGCGTCTGGTACTACTTCTCTCCCCAATCCTGATGGTCCGCAGTCCAGTACCCCGACGGTAGGTGTAATCTGGAGGAGGCACTTCGAACGCCGGCGCGACAGCGATAGGACAGTCTGATTGTACATCGTTCCCGATACCCGGAAACGGGACGCGCAAGCGGAACGCGTACTGTGGATTGGTCAGAGAGAGTTCGGGCAGCGGGTTGGAATAACGGACATCCCAGCTCAAGACCTCCGATGCCGTTGAAGGTGGAACGGGCAGCAACATCGTTCCCTGCATGCGGACCGTGCGTCTCCAGAATCCCTTCCCTTTGTCGTCTGATCCCAATGCAAGCACCCACTCGGGCGGATCGACTTGCAATAAATGCGCCGCGCTGTTCGGCGATTCGCCGGTTTGGCCGAGCAGCAGGACTGTTTCCGTGCGTAGCTGGTGTCGGGTATTTGTGCGGAAGCGTACATGGCGGACGAGGGTAAACGCCAGTTGCGAAAAATCGGACGGGGGTATGGGGAAGATAGGTTTGTTTTTCTCCTCCGGCGCGTCTGTTCGTTTCATCGGCTTCGTTTCGGTCGTGATATAGATGCGGAAAGGAACGGGGGTAGACATGGGGTATGTTGCAAGCGCCGGAAGGATGACCTGAAAAGCATAGTGAGCGCGGATCGTTCTGGTGCAAGAAAACGCACCTGCGTCTTTATCGTCGCATAGTCACCCCAGATTCCGCGTCGAATTTTATCCTCGTGGACAACTCCCTTCCAATCTCCATGCCAGCCTTGCGATAAAGCTTGCCTGAGCTGGACATGTGGATCCGACGCGGACGGAACGACAGAAAAGTTGTTTGCGATGCGTCGATTGAATTTAAAGATGCCGGGGCGGTGGGCAACGACGCGGACGGTGTAGCTGATTATTCCTTTGCAGCTCAACGGCGACGAGTGGAACGAAGGCGGGAGGTAACTAGGCAGGAAGAACTCGAAGGGGAGTTTCAGGTTCTGTGAGCTCTGTGGGTGCTGCTTGTTCCAAACGAGCAGGTCCGACTGCAGTAGGGGTATTCTTCGGGTCTCGGTGTCGCTGTGAGTGCTTTGGTGGTCTCCCGTGCCAGAGGTCTTGCTCTCGGTGATTTCAACGTCTAGACAAAGGTTTGAGCGCTATGGTTGGGTCGACATGTTCAGACACACGAATAGAGCCCCGCAGCTTGACATGCACATGCTCCACACCATCCTCGACGAGGAGAGGCCCGTCGAGTTGGACATGACCGCGTAGCGTTTCTCCAGCGACATAGACACGGTCGGGGAGGAAGAGAGAGAGGGCCATTACAGCCTCCTACTATTCCTTGGTCGTTTTATAAGGAATGCAGGCGGTGCGCATTGCAATCGCTGCGAGGTTTGAGGTTGGGCGCCACGGTCACGACGTCAGTCTTCACGTACAACGACCACCATGCTCCGGCGTGTCTGCCCTCCAATACGCCTCAATCCACTGCTGCTGCGGACGTACACAGTCTCGGCCACTACCCACCGGGCCCAGCTCTTCGTCGACGCGCTTCCAGTCACCGCACACATCTGGGAGTCAGTTCGTCCAACACCAGTGGTTTTGGAGCTCATATACCTCGTAGCTATGTAACCCTCCACCAGTTCGTGAAACGATGGAGACAGTCGACTGTCCTTGATGCGCTACACACGCGGCTAAACGACGTTAAACTGCACGGATTCTCGGTGGTCGAGCTTACTCCCGCGAGCAAGGACGGCGGTGTCTTTGTGACGTTCGAGTACACCGCAACCGACGCTGAAGCAGCACTCAGGGAGATCGAGACGCAGGTTCAAAAGGAGTCGTTCCCGTCCTGGAGCGCGCGCGGCTCGACAAAAGCGTACCTGGTCAAAGGAAAGCCGTGGATCGACGTAGGTTTTATCTTCCCGAACGATATGCAGCTCAACACGCGCAGGATATGTGGCGCTTCCCTTCGCAATTCGTCAACGTCAAGTTCGACGGCCCCGATGTTAGCGAAGAGAAGTTGTATCACATCCTCAGGCCATACGGCAAGATACACAATATGCTACAGCCAGCAACCTTCCCGGCAGGCACGAGCCGATATATCACTGTCATGTTTCGTGAAACGCGCTCAGCGGCAACGGCGCGGAATGTGCTCCACGGCATAGTGCTGGAGAATGGCCCTAATGCGCCACCAACCAAACTAAACTTGGTCTACACCTCCCACTTCTTCGACCAGTCGAACCAGGTGAGCGTGGCGCCCCATAAAGAAACCAATGTTTATCTTTTGTTTTGTAGTTTGGGGAATGGGTATCCAAGCACCCGCGAATCGCGCTGCCGATATTGTTCTTCTTGCTCGGCGGGATCACCTACACCGTGAGCAATACGCTCCGTCTCATTTTAACTGTTAATGCTGGCTAGATCTTTGACCCCATTCGATATCTCATGGTGAAATCCAGGTTGGATGGATGGTTTGACATCAAAGGTCGGAGCGTCCTGCCCAATAGCTAATTATCTTTAACGGTTATTAAAACAGAATATCGCATCGGCCGATATCTCCACGACAAATCCGTCGAATACCGCATATTCAACGAGCCGAAGCACATAACCGAGACCGAGGAAGTATGGAAGGAACGCGAACAAGCCGAAAAGGACACCCGCGCATACCTAACCGACTGGCCTACAACCGTCGCCTTTGTGCACGGACCACAAGGAAGCGGCAAGACGCGCATGCTCAACGCGATCCTCGGCAGCTCCAGCCGCACCGTCCTTAACCTCGACTGCGCGCAGCTCCAAAACGCGACCTCCGACGCGCAGCTGCTCAACGCTCTCGCGAAGCAACTAGGCTACTGGCCCGTCTTTTCGTTCCTCAACTCGCTCAACCAGATCATCGACCTCGCGAGTGTCGGCATAATGGGACAAAAGGCCAACTTGAATAGCTCGTTGCCGGATCAGGTCCGCGCGATGTTGCTGGTGGTGCGGAATGCGGTCAAGAGCGTGAGGAGCTCCCACCAGAGAGAAGTGCAACGGGAGGCACAACGGGCGGCACAAAAGGAGGCGCGGGAGCAGACCGATGCAGAAAACCTTGCTCGGATACAAAGAGGGACGTGGCACGATGGCCGGCTAGACTGCGTTGCAGGGAACGGCGTCATCTCCGAGCTTGGTGTCGGCGATGAAAAACTGGAAGACGACGGGCCGATCTCGGTATCTCCGCCCGAGGATTCGACTCGAACAGAAAAGCAGCGAGCCAAAGAGGAGGCGGCGAAGAAACAGAAGGGCAAGGCGGAGCTCGAGGCTGTCGAGTCGATGCCCGTTGTGATTATTCGCAATTTTGATGGTCGAGGATCGCGGGAGGAGGTTTTCGACGTTGTCGCTGAATGGGCAGCTTCTTTAGTCGAGCAACAAGTAAGTACTTCCGCTCGTCTCGTCAATTGTACTCAACATTGTAGATTGCCCATGTTGTTGTCGTTACTGATAACCGTGAAAACGGTAAACGGCTTGCCAAAGGTACGTTGTTTGGCTCTTTGTTCTTGTAGCTCATTCGCCCACAGCATTGCCATCCAAGCCTCTCCACATGATCCAGCTTTCGGACGCCGACGAAAAGAGCGCGCTCGCATTCGTCAAACGCAAGCTGAAAGACGCAAACATCAACCTCGACTATACTCGCGAACAGGTAGCTTCCGTCCGGCGTCTCGGCGGTCGTGCAAGTGACCTCGAAAGTGTACGGGCACACTCCCAACTTCAACCAGCTCTTCTAATCTTCCGATAGCTCGTCCACAAAGTCCGTAACGGCGCTACGGTCGACGAAGCCGTGGAGGACATTATCCTGCGTGGCGTCGGAGAGTTGCTCAAGAACGTCTTCGGCGACGATGCCGAGGATGCAAAGCACCTCGCATGGACCCGCGAAGAAGCGTGGGCCCTATTCAAACTACTCTCCAAGAAGGCAGAGGTCCCGTATCACGACGTGTTGCTCGAGTTCCCGTTCAAGGGTGACGAGGCCTCGTTGCGCAGCTTGGAACATGCGGAGATTATTTCGATTACCTCAGCGAACGGGGTATGTGCTTGTCGGCCTAATCTCGCTCGGGCATAACACGCACTCTCTGTAGCGTCCATCGACAATTCGCCCCGGACGACCTGTATATCGATACGTTTTCGAACGGCTGGTCAACGGTGAGCAGTCCCGCTTTATAATGCCATTTATTATACACCTCCTCCAGACCCGATATTCCAGGCAACGCAAGACATCGCGTTTAACGAGAAACAGATCTCAAGCGCCGAAAGCACGATCAAGTCCTGCGAACAAGAACTATTGTCGCTCAAGGACCTCTCCGCGTCCGACCATTGGCTCTGGGGCGGCAGCGCAGCAACTTCTGCGCGGTCCAAATACTTGCTCTCCAAGATGTACGCTGCAACAGTCAAGATCGACAAACTCGAGCGTACCAATACCGAGTTGAAGCGCGTTCTGGCCAAAGGAGGATAAGTCGTAAATATCATATATTTTCATAAGGGTAAAGAACGTCGGTGGGTGCGTGAATACGGTAGTACAGCAAACCTTAACTGTACACTATTTACACTAGATAAAGCACAGAACCGTTAAATAGGTCCATATTACACAGAAGTGAGTGTCGGTATCCGGGATGATGAGAACCTTCTTGAGGCTCGGACATCGGAATTTTCCTTTTCATTCCGTTCGGTCGGGGTTACGGGCGTGCTGGGCTTGGCTTTGACTTTGGAAGTCGTGCCAATGGCGACGGAGATTGACGACGAGCGCGTCAGCGTCCGCGACGCGTTGCCCAGCGCGGATGGACGTGATCGTAGGGGCGGCGGACCCATTGAGCCACGCGTGGTTTTCGAGGGTGTGGGTGCAGCGGAAGTGGATGATTGGAGACGGGTTTTGGTTGTCGATGCGGGGATTTTGGTGGTGCTTTCGGTCGAAGCCTTGCGTTCACGGCTGTTGTCTACGCCAGACTCGGACGTGATGGAGGACGGGCGTGGGAGTCGGGGCGTGCCGGGGACAAAGGAATCGCGACGAACGAGGGTGGTCTTGGTGGTTGGCGGCGCGGTTGTGCTACCAGCCGTTCCGCGAACACCGAGACGGCGTTTGAGCTGTTATAAATCGTCACATGAGATTCTTCGCGTTGAATAAACAACGCACGAGTTCGAGTTCCTGCTGCTTTGCATCGAGCGCAATATTGAGTTGTTCCAAATCCTGCTTGTCCTGCGCGCGCTCCTTGTTGATCTGGAGCATTTGGACCTCCTTGTCGGCGCTGTCCTGCTGCAGGTCCTGCACCTGCTGCTTCAAGCGGGCGACCTCCGCAGCAGCAGCTTTGTCGGATTCCGACTGCGTAGCGTGTTGCACTTCCACAAGAGCAGTCGAATGCTCCTCCTTCATCTTTTCGAGTTGGGATCGGAGCCCGGCGATGATAGAGGCTTGTTGTTGGTCTTTCAGACGCGCATCTTCTTCCATATGGAGCAGTGTCCGTCTGGCAGAATCGGCGTCTTGGAGTTGAGTTCGGAGCTGCGTACAGTTGAGCACAAGTAGCTAGGAACAAGGAACGACGCGTACCTGATCCCGTTCTCGCTCCAGCGTCTGGTTGACATCCCGCAAATCTTGCAAGTCTTCCTCGAGCTCAGAAACTTTGCGATCTGCGGCTTCGACGTGGATCTTCTTCTCCTGGAGCTTGACAAGCTGCATCCTTATTGAATCGCGCTCCATGGCAAGCGAACACGTCCCGGCTTCGGCCGCTTTGGTGGAGTCCAACGCACGGTCGAGTTTGAGCTTCAGCACCACAAGCTCGTCGTCGCGCAGTTGGACCAACTTCGCCTCGTTCTCCAACTCGGTGCGTAGCGCGGCGTTCTTCTGCTGGAGAGTGTCAGCGCTAGCTTCAAGATCGCGGCGAATGGTTTCGTGGTCGTGTTGTGCTAATGCAAGCTGGCCTTCCAACTCTGAAACGGTACCCCGAAGCTTTTCCAACGCAGCTTCATCCTCCTTTTGCTTTTCCACGTCCCGCTGTTCCTCGACGACCAATCCCTCAAGGCGTCGGAGCTCCTCACGGAGAGAGGTTTCGGTCTTCCTCCACATGTCTCGCTCACGTTCAAGAGCTGTGATCTGCTGGTGCAGCATCCGCAACGCCTCCGAGCTTGCCTCATCCATCACGCTCCGCTCCATACTCTCCTGACGCGAGTTATCGACCTCGCCCTCCAGGTACCGACAGGTCTTCTCGAGCTCAAGCACTTTCTTCTTCCATGCCTTTAAGAACTTGCGCTTCTTGGCGTCCTCTTCCTCCGCTTCCTCGAGCTTCTTGCGTAGAACCGCAACTAGCTCGTCGCGCGCCCGCAGGTCCTCCTCATACTGGCCACAAAGCTCGCCTTGCATGGCCAGTTGTGATTGCAAAGAAAAGATCATATTTTCTTCCTTCGAGGCGCGCCGGGCGTGGCGCGTGCTGGGCGGCGTAGTCGGGATCATCGACTGCGGGGTATAGTACGTCTTTGCGTGTACAGCAAACGGATCACCCGAGGAGACGGGCGACGACGTCACAATGGGTATACAGTCGACGTTGCGCGACCTGGACCCGGACGACGACATGGTTGTGAAGGAGGTATCGGCATCGGAGATGGAGGATTTGCTGCTGGACGAGCGTTTCGATTCCGCGGTAGAGCGTACGCTCTGGCTGCTAATCGACGCGTTCCGGCTGTGCGACATGGTAGGCGTCTTGTTGTGATCACGCCGCCGAGCTGCGAGCTCAAACGCGCCATCGAGCGGAGAAGGTAGAGGTGATATTGGCGGCGCATCCAGCTGGGCAAAAAAGCTCGGCGCGTCTGCAGCTCCCTGTTGCGCGAATATGTCGACAACCGATGGGCGACTGGCTTTGGATGAGGATATTCGGCGGAAGGTCGATTTTTGTGGACTCGAATGTTGGAAGATGATCTCCTCCGGCGGCGTCGATCGTGAAATGCCCTGCGTCGCAGTCCGATTATCGAGGTCGAGTTCTCCACGCGCAAAGAACCGCACATTCTTCCCAGCTCCGGGCGTATTAGGCTCTCGAAGGATAGAGCGGACCGAACCAGACAGCCCACTGACGGTCGCGGCGCGTTCTCGCGTGTAGCCTGGGCTGGGAGGTTCGGGTGGGAGCTGGAGAGGAGTGCGCAACGCGTCTATTGACTGTCGACGCGGTGCCAGAGGTTTCAACGCGTCGAGTGACGGACGACGGGCGAGGAGAAGGTTGAAGGAGGAGCGACGGGCAGCTTTGGGCCTTGGGGCAGTGCCTGTAAGCAGCTCCTGGGAACGATTACTGTCGGTAGGGAGAGTGAGTTGGGATGCTGCCGCGGTATGATGAGCCGAGTGTGGGGCGGGACGAGAGTATGTACATACAGTTCGGATTGAGGTTGAATGCAGATTTAACCTTGTGCGGAATCTTGAGAGGAGAGGTGAGGCGGAGAGAGCCATCGTCTTTGAGGAGCTTCGGAACGAGTTTGCGCTTGGAGGGGGAGATGGAAGGTCCAGCCTGAGGGTATTCTGGGTCGGTGGAAGCCTGCTTCGACTTTGAGAATGTGGACTGAGATATTTTCTTCCACATTCTACCCGAATATTAGTAAACAATCGCAGTGGCCGGCGAACGTACGTCGCGGTCGAGAGCAGGCAATGTCAACAACACCCAGTGACTGTGTGATACCGCAATGTGTGATACCACAACGTGTGATTTGCTCTACTCCTCCGCCAACTGCTGCTCTAACCACATCCCATGATACAGTCCTCCCTTCCGAAGCAGCTCTTCGTGCGTACCCTGCTCCGCAACTTCTCCCTCCTTCAGCACAATAATTAAATCAGCCTCTACCACCGTTCGTAGCCGATGCGCAATAAATATACTCGTTCGGGACTGGTCTCGGAGGATGTTGTTGATATTGCGCATGAGCTCCGACTCTGTGTGTGCATCGAGCGCTGAAGTCTGCCCATAATTAGCATCGAAATGTATCATCTGGCAAATGTTTACCGCTTCGTCAAAGAACAGTATTGGCGGATCTTTGAGCAGAACCCGCGCTACCGCCAGACGCTGCTTCTCCCCTCCACTGATCATGAGTCCTCGCTCACCGACCTTGGTGTGGTACCCCTCCGGTAAACGCATCACGGTGTCGTGGACGTTCGCCTTGCGCGCCGCCTCGATAACCTCCTCGTCTGTTGCATCCAATCGTCCGTACCGCACATTGTGCATCACATCGGAGTGGAAAAGTGGTGTATCCTGCGGCACGACGCCGATCGACCGCCGCAGACTTTCCACTTGTACATCGTGGATGTTTTGCTCGTCGATGTATATCTGTCCCGAATCCGGATCGTAGAACCGGTAGAGGAGGCGCAGAACCGTAGATTTACCGCAGCCTGACGGTCCGACGATGGCCACCTTCTTACCACCCGGAACCGTAAAGGAAAGATTGCGGAATATCGGCCGCTCATGGTGGTACGCAAAGCTGACGTTCTCGAATCGAATCGAGCCACCAGTCAACGCAAGAGGTGGGGCAGCGGGCTTGTCCTGACGCAAATTTAATTGAGAGAAACGTCGTTGGCAGTATACGCACGACTAATGGAGGGTTTTCTTCGCGGATTTTGAACAAGACTTCCATGTCGAGGAGGTTCTGGCGCATCTCGCGGTAAATGGTCCCCAAGAAATTGAGGGGCAGCGAGAGTTGAAAGATAAGTTGGTTTATCATGACCAAGTCGCCAACGCTCATCGTTCCTAGCCGCAAATGAGTGTCGTGGAACGGTCACGGCGAGCTAGACTAACCATTTACAACACCTTGTGCAGCCATGAACATGGCCGCGGTCAAGGCAGAGGAGAAAATCACAGCCTGGCCGGAATTGAGGAACGATAATGAGGTCGTGATCTGGATTGACGACTTTTCATAGTCCTTCAAGTGCTTGTCGTACTGTGCAATCTCGTACGCTTCGTTATTGAAGTGCTACAATGTGTGTTAGAGCACACGCTAGGCATGGGACCACGTCGCACCTTGACTGCTTCAAAGTTGATTAACGAGTCGACTGCTGAGGACGCCGCCTTGTTGTCCGCCTGGTTAGCTTCTCGACGGAATCGCGTTCTGACATCGGCTTCAGACAAAGCTATTCGAGCGTTGAAACGTACCTCCAAGACGTTGTGCGGATTGTGAACCATGTATACGCGGCAAGAGTCGTTGCAGTCAACGCGGCAAAATCCCATCCAAACTTGTACGTCTGCAATGGCTTAGACACCAGACGATAATGTGGACGTGAAACACACCAAAATGCCGCATACAAGCGATATTTCGAGCGCAGTTGGCACGATACGGAAAAGGATCGCCTGAAGCAAGAACGTAATCCCTCTGAATTGCGTCAGCTCACACAATCCGCCCCAGAAATTGAGCGTACTTGGTCCCTCGGTCAATCGCGCGCGTCAAGCCGCCGGTCTGGCGTGAAAGGTGGAAGCGCAAGTCGAGGCTCAAGAGATGCTCAAACGTCTCTCTCGCAACCTTGCGGATGGCGCTTTGACCGATGTTGGCAAAGACTGCGTTGAGGAGCTCGGCAAATACAGCAGATCCTATACGCGCGGCGCCGTCTGGATCGAGTACATGAGAGGGACGAAGAGGGACGTTGTGGACGGCATACATCCGAGAACAAGAGCTCCAGCAACTGTCCATGCAGTGGACGTTGCGGCGAGGTCAAGGTTAAGCGAGTCAATTATGTTCTTGAAGACGTATGGTACTTGTACGTTGAGGACCTTTGAAACGCGATTGAGACGTGAAGGAAGTGGGTTGTCGATACGCGCACCTTGGACGAGATGAGCAATCCAAATCCAAAGACGACGGTTCCCTTGGTCCTCCAGTCGTTTTTGGGCCAGACATGCTTCACGAGGGTCTTTACTATCCTCCAGTCTGTTTGCCGCTGCTCCTTTGCGCTCACGTTCCCGCCGTCGCTTTCGGGCTTTGTCGGAGCTGGAGCTTTGGCCGCAGGTGTCGGTGGCGTGCCGGACGCTAAATGTCGGAACGGACGCGTGAGTTGGGGTGCAGGTCGTCGGAGGAGATGAGGAATTGGGCGGCCACCGACGAAGGGGTGAAGGAGGACGCGTCGGGCGGCGCAAGGCGAGAGCATACCCGGTTAGATCTGATGATGCGCCTTAGCCAATTCGGCTCCCGCTTCCATGTGGCCCTTTCGTTCCGAATGCGAACTGCGAGCCCAGACGAAGCTTACTCGACGCGCTGAGCTCCTCTCTGTCGCCTCTGCATACTCCAGCGACTCTGCCAAGTTTCTCAAGGCTACAGCGTCGGAAATAGTCGAGAATATCCGCAAGGGAGAATGGACTGCGTCGCAGGTGGTAAACGCGTTCATTAGCAGGTCTGTAGAAGCTCAAGACAAGACCAACTGTATCACCGAGGGTTGTCTTTATTCTTGGGTGGGTTCTCGCCCCACTAACATCTCTCGCAGTCCTCTTCAAGGAGGCACGCGAACAAGCGCAGCTACTCGATGAAGAATTTATGTCGACCAAACAGCTCGTTGGGCCGTTGCACGGCGTCCCCGTCAGCATTAAAGATCAGTGTAAATTCCCCGCGCGTCTGCCAAATGGAGCACATGCTAACCAACATCCAGTCCACATCGCCGGCTTTGACGCGTCGATTGGGCGCAGCGACTACCTTGATAAACCCTCGACCACCGACGGCGACATCGTCGCTACTCTCAAGGCCGCAGGAGCTATACCCATCGTCAAAACTAATGTGCCCCAAACACTACTTTCGTTCGAGTGCTCGAATCCCGTCTTTGGCCGTACGATCAATCCCTACGGCCCTCGGTATACAAGTGGAGGCTCCTCTGGCGGCGAGAGTGCTCTCCTAGCCATGGACGGTTCCGTCCTCGGAGTTGGCAGCGACATCGGCGGCAGTTTGCGCTGCCCTGCGACATTCTGTGGTATCTATTCCCTCAAGCCGGGCCCAAGTCGGATTTCGTACTACGGAGCGACATGTAATGCTCCGCCACGGCTCTATCCGGTTTCTTGACGCACCATTGCAGCCCCTGCTCCTGGTTTTGATGGTATTGTGAGCGTCGCCGGGCCCATGGCAAGGTCTTTGTCTTCCCTTGCTACATGGACTGGCGCTAGACCTATCCTAGATCAATCGACGACCTCGAAATATTCTGTCGAACAACTCTCGGTGTTGCCGGACGCAGCTTTGCCGTCGCTCCGGTTCCATTTCGCGAACCCACGCTCCCGAAGAAACTGCGCTTTGGTTATTACATCGGCTCGTCGCTGCATCGCCAAATTTCTGTGCCACCTAACGTACACCTCAGACCACTATGTCAAGGCCTCCCCGGCTGTCAAACGCGCTGTTTTGGAGACTGTCGCCGCTGTACGAGCCAATGGGCATGAATGCGTCGAGATTAATATTCCAACCCGTGGGCTCGTTTCATCTTCCGCTTCTCGGTTTGTTGATTTCAACCCCACAGCTGCTGACGCGTTCAAATCCTTCGTTGCAATCAGTTCCGCAGACGGTTATAGGACACTTCTCGAAAATGGAGCCGGTTCCGATCCTCTGGTACAGCAGATGCGTCCAGCCTAACACCAACTAAAAAATATTTCCAGGACCGTTCTCTTATCTCCATTGCCAATGGCCCAAATTGGCCTCGTTCGTTACACCGCCGGCATTCAACTCTTCCTGACGCCATTCAGGTTTCATCCGCTATTTTGTGAGCTGGGTCGTGGGCTTTTTCTTCGGGGTTAGTATATTTATCTCCGCCCTGCTCGAGATCGCGCCCTGAATTTGATCTCCAGGACAAGCAGCTGTCCGGCACGTTGGGCACTTTCGGCACCAAGTCTGTGAAGGAGTACTGGGAATGGACCAAGCGGCGCGACGAATATAATGTAACTTTTTATCAGGAGGTAAGATCAAGAACCAGTTCTGTGCGTCAGCTCATGGGAGCCAGGTCTGGGACGAGTACGAACTGGACGGCATTATTGCCCCCGTCCTCGCCATGCCCCAAATTCCGAATGGGTGAGCTTAACCTTGAACTCTCGCTTAACTCTATCTGACAGCAGAACATTCGCGGCTTTGTTCTCTCTGAGCGCCGGCACGACGGTCTACAACCTCGTGAACAGCCCTGCGGGCTGCGTGCCTGTTACGCACATCGACCCGCTGAAGGATGCGTTGACCGAAGAATGGACAAAATCAGGCACCAAATCCCTCGCCGAGAAGTTGATGTACGAAGGCAAGAAACCTTTCTACGATCCGGTTGCGATGAAGGGCATGCCGGTAGGTGTGCAGGTTGTCGGGCGCAAGTGGGAGGAAGAGAAGGTGTTGGCGATGATGCGTGTGGTCGACGATGCATTGGGGCCAAGGGGATTCGGACCCGGTTCTTGGGATGCGAAGGTCCAGACTCGCATTTAGATTCTCTTCAGCAGCTTCAGCTTTCGTTTTCGATTACGCGTGCCGTGGCGCAGTTAGCGTCCTAAAATGGAAGACCTTTGTCGGGCTGTTTCCCCATCCGGTTAGTCCAAGCGGCTGACTTCGCGAATCGATGGGCTCTAAACAAAACGAGTCCCACTGTTTGTTAACTGTTTAATCCGAACTCGGCCACAACATCCCACACTACCATCGATTTACTTACAGCAAACGAAAGAAGCCACGTTCTGGCTCGCAGATATACACTGCAACACACGCCAGTCTCTATCAGCTGGCCCGACAGTTCATTTCCAGAAATGAGGACCAACTTCTCGCGCCGTCTATGCCCCGACATGCTTTTTGTGTCTAGCGCAATATGCATGAAGCATCGATGCATGAAGGTCCAAGGATGGATCCCGCCTGGGTATGGTCGAGTACAAGCCGCAGAAGACCGTAAACAAACCCGCCAATCTATGCGAGATGGCAACCACATTTTCTTTGTTTCAGGTCGAAGTCAACGACTCACGGCACGCGTAGCTCAAAAGTCGAGATCTGAAGATGGTCCCGCCCCCGTGGCCGGTCTAATACCGCCTCTTGTTTCTGCCTGCTTGCTTCCCCGTCACGCCGCGAATACAGTTATAATTTAGGCCCCGCGAATGTATGGATCGTAATCGCAAGGATTTTCGGTGCGAAGCAAGATACGCCGACACCAGTCTGGGACTCGTATATAAACACCCACACCTTTTTGCAACCTCACACCGAGCTCCCACCCCCTCCTTGACGCGGGCGCACCGCCGCTCGCGGCCTCGTTCCTCCCCTTCGACGCAACGCCGAAAGACCATGTACTCCTCACCCATGTACCCCGACCTCAAAAAGCAAACCATGGAGGACGTGTTTGACGACTTGCGCCGATCGACCGGCGTCCTCGACATGGACATATTCGATGACGAGCAAGGCAATAAACACGCATGGGCCCGCTATCGCTTCACCGAACAAGACGACACAGGTTCGGACTCGGAATCCCAATCCGACGTGTTCCCCGACGCCGATGACGACGGTCTTGTCGCGAAGGAAGACGCGGACGCGGCGAACCTGTCATCCCTTCCCGCCTTCGATGGGAATGCGGGCGATGCCTGTGGCTGGGGCCACGCGAACAGCATAGACGACAACTTCGCCGAGCCCAAACCCGAGAAGGACCGCGACGAACCTGTCGCGCTTTGGATCACGGACGCGGCGGGGATGTGCTACTGCAGCTTCCCTGGCTGCGGCGCGGTCGCCGCCACCGAGACGGGCATATGCAGGCACTTCATCGATTTCCACCTTCCGACCCACGGTGAGATGGTGTGCGGCGGGTGCCCGGTTATGTTCGGCCGCCTCGACAACCGCAACAAACACCAGCGGACGTACCATCCCAACCTGTCCGCCGCGGATATCGTCGCCGTTTACTGGTTCATACGCTCGCCACCGATTATGGACTTACGTCGACGGATCACGGAGAGAAAAGAGAGTACTGCGGGCGAGGCGTGTCGAGGGTTGGAAGACGAGTTGCGCAAACGTTGGAAAGCATATTGCAAGGAATTGTAATGATCGGCGCAGAGCGCTCAATCCAAAGTGTATTTCGTAGTGTCGCGAGTAATACCAGCTCGATGCTGTATCGTACGGTGTTGTAGAGGTCGATTTCGGACGCCAGGCTGATGCTGTTGCCTACTCCGATCATACTCAACGGCGGGAAGCAAATCCGGTTGGTGGTGGTGGTGGTGGTGGTGGTCACTCGGTTCGATTATCATTTGCGCGTCAGTAGAATAAGACAGAGGATCCAACGGAAGCCATGGATTGACGAACTCTATCTCGGTGGCGGCGATATTGAGGATGCGGATTCCAGCGCAGCAAGCTGGTCTACTAGGTCTTCCATGACCGACCTGGGTTGAGACGGTTGACCCGCAGGTGGCGGAGACGGTGTCGCGATGACAGAAGACCGCTTCGTCGGTACCAACAATTGGCCTGCTGGCTCAAAGCCTGGCGCTATGCGGCGCAGGGCCTCGCGTTTCCTCCGTTCCTTCTCTTCAGAGCGAGCGCGGAGATAAGCGTCTCGTTGTGCTTGATGTGCTGCGAGCGTCGAGCGTCGAGAGGATTCGAGGGTTATAATATGTGGTTCAATCGTGTAGGGATAGACGAACTAGACACAAGTGAGATCCCCCAAGTCAGTCGAGGGCAGCAGCAGACACGCACGTATGCGTTGACAGAGTCTGGAAGAGGATGTATGTCCGGAGGTAACACGACCTAGCAATGGTTCAGGTGGGGAAGGAAGACTGTTACTGGCTAACCGGACGAGGAACACGCAAACTTGGAGACTTGATTAGAGGCACTCGTGCCGCAGGAGCATATTGAGCTTGAGACTGTTAGAGCTGGCGGCAGGAGAGGTCGATGGGCGCACACTGTTCTGGCATGCGAGGAGTACAGAATCAAGCTGGGTTTGCGTGTCACGGTGAACTTGTACATACCTCTGTTCTCGACTACGATGGCGTCTCTGGCTCTCATCGCGTCCTCGACGCTAATATCCCAAGGCGCTGAAGCTGCGAGTCTGATGTCTCTCTCGATCTCACTGCGGCTTACGCGTCAACAAAGAAAGTCTACAAAGCGTATCTGGCCGACAACGAGCCACCAATACTTGTCAAGCATCGATTCGTCAAAGGCTATCGACACCCTACTCTTGATAGCTCTCTAACGCGCTCAAGAGTCTCTGGCGAAGCTCGGGCTCTGCTCAGATGTCTTCGGTATCTTGCTTTCCAGTCGTTCGTACGCGCACTGGAACGATTTCAAGCGCCGGTGTCAAGGTTCCTGGCATACGTATGGTCGATGCAGCGGAGGGTGTACTGGGAATTGAATGGATAGATGGCCTCAGTGTGCGCAAGCTGCTACCTGGAGGCAGTCCCGAAGAAGACGAGGAGGAAGAGACCAGCGATGGAACCGCGCTCGACGACTACCGCATATCCGTCGGTGCGCACATGTCTTCCGCTTGCCAAAACATCCTCATATACGCGCTAGATGTGTTAATGGAGCTCATCGGACGCGAACTGGCCAAGATGCACCTTGCGGATGTCATCCATGGCGACCTCACGACCTCCAATATGATGCTTCGACATCCGCGCTCCTTTACATCTCGCGATCCCGCGTTTCCAACCGAGCTTGTGCATTGCATCTTTAACTTCCAAGTGACGATTCATTTATTTCCAGGTTTTAATCGACTTTGGCTTGTCCTACCATTCCACGCTCGTTGAGGATAAAGCCGTCGATCTCTACGTTTTGGAGCGCGCGTTTGCATCTACACACCCCCAATCCGAGCCATTATTTGCATCGGTGTTGAAGGCATACGAGCAAGGGATGGGCAAGGAGTGGAAAGCGGTCAGTCGACGACTAGATGATGGTGAGCGTTGGGATTATCGCCATCGCCTGCGTTAACATTGGTGCTGTAGTGCGATTGCGTGGTCGTAAGCGCAGCATGGTGGGCTAGACTCAAGCTAGACTTACAAAGTGCTCTTTGCTTCAATTAGTTTCTAACATGGCGCGACTTGTGTTTGTGGTACGAGACTTGTTCGAGAACAAACGGTGGCGCTTGGCGGCGCTCGTGCCCGCCAACTTCCGATATATTATGTCAGCATCATGCGATTCTGGAGTGGTTATATTTTTCGAGGAATCCACTTGACGTCGAACCACTTGCATCCCCTTCCCCCCAACTCGCCATGCACGCGGTCAACGCCACCGCCGGCCTCTACGACTCGGTCGACCTCTCCTCCCTTTCGTGGTTCGAGCAACAATGGGCTGCCTGGTACCTCTACATCGGCAACCCCGTCCTCGCGACAGGCTTGATGAGTTTCCTTCTCCATGAGGTTCGTTCTCCGCTATGCCCGCCTTCAGTTCCTAACCGAAAACGCGTAGATTGTATACTTTGGACGCTGCATTCCATGGGTCATCTGCGACGCGATTCCCTACTTCCAACGCTGGAAGCTGCAGCCGACCAAAATCCCGACCCCGCAGGAGCAGTGGATCTGCACCAAGCAAGTCCTGTTTTCCCACTTTATGGTCGAGCTACCCGTCGTACGTCTGCGTGTTGTTTTTCATTACTCCCGACTGACGCGTCCGTCCAGATTTGGTTCTTCCACCCCATGGCCGAAATCTTTGGCATGCGCACGTACGAGGTCCCGTTCCCCACCCTCCGTGCAATGGCACCCCAGCTCGCATGGTTCTTCTTTTTTGAAGACTTCTTCCACTACTGGGCGCACAAGGCCCTGCACTACGGCCCCTTGTACAAGCACATCCACAAACTCCACCATCGCTACTCTGCGCCGTTCGGTCTTGCGGCCGAGTACGCACATCCCGCGGAGGTGGCCATTCTTGGCTTTGGCACGATCGGCGGTCCGCTGATTTATGCCGCCTTCAATCGCGACTGCCTGCACATCTTCACCGTCTACATTTGGATCACCCTCAAGCTGTTCCAGGCCATCGATGCGCACAGTGGTTACGACTTCCCGTGGTCGTTGCAGCACATCATCCCGTTCTGGAGCGGCGCCGACCACCACGACTTCCACCATATGGCCTTCACGAACAACTACGCCACCTCGTTCCGCTGGTGGGACCGTGTGCTCGGGACGGACGACAAGTACCGTGCGTACCGGCAACGCGTTCGGGACATGCGCAACAAGACCAAGGAGGAGCGCGCCAAGTTGGAGCAGGCCTTGTTGGAAGAAGTCGAAGCGGAGGGAGCCAAAGCCGAGGGCGACCTTGTAAGGAGAGCAAACGGCGAAAAGCTCAAGGCCGCATAGAGGATACAAGTGTTTATGCTATAGATTCCAAGACGATAATACAAGCACATTCCAAAGACCGTCGCGACGCTGAGCGTTCCTGGTCGCCGGCGCGTCCACGAACGCGCCGCCGATACACGTCAAGTGCTTCCATTTCTAACTTTGTCCTGTTCGTGCCTATTTCTCCGGTAACTGTGGAAGGACGCGTGGTGCGGACATTCCCGACTAGCGCCACACACGCAGCTCCGTCTGCTGCTTAAAAGAACGCGAGTAGTTCTAGTGAGTGCCTCTGCCGTCGAAATAGGTTCCGCGGGACCAATCGCGACGCGGCTCGGAGCCTAAGACGCGACTTATTATTCCCGCCGCGGCCTTTGTTCCAAGGTGGGGCGTCAGCATCTAATAATTCGAGTCTCCGCGGGATATGTTACCGCGTGCGATCTCGAGAATGCGGGTTTTTGCGCCTCGAGGCGTCGGGGGGTGACATGCTGAAACACACAGCTAGATCTAGGATCTGAGGCATTCGCGTCTGCTTCTCTAGGTGGCGTACCATTGTTACAGCCCGAGACCGACGGAGCAGGTCTTTGCAGCTCGTTGTCGGCCACTCTGCTGTCGACGGGGATCTCATTGTGAGATGAGATCTGGTTCTGTCGACGTCGATCCCGCTAACCGGATTTGGTTGTGGACGCCTCCGCCTCCCTGAGCGCGGAGGGTCTGCAGAGATAACTCACTTTTACTTCCCTCCCACCACCACCCTCCGAGTCAACCCTTCCCCCACCTACGCAAACCATTATAACTCCTCTTCTCCATATTCATGGCCATGGCTGGCGTCGTCGACGCCGCCGCCGCCGCCGCCACAATTGCCCTTGCCCGCACCAGCGCGCACCCTTCTCAGGGCGGCGACCCGGACAACGAGGATATGGTCACCGACCTCTACCGTGATTGTGGCTACCCCGAGCTCGCCCCCATCGACATCTTCGAACATGTTCCACATAAAACATACCCCGTCCGCAAGCAGCAGTACGACGCGGATTCGGACGCAAAATGGGTCGCTGAGCCACTGAGCTCGGACGACGAGCTCGTGAAGGAGGAAGACGGGCAGACACCCCAACATTACTATTGGCCTCACGCGTCGACGACGCGCCAGGATCGCGTTCAAGACACGTACATCCTCGCTCACCCTCCCCACGACGCTATTCTCCGCAGTCATTTCATCGGCCATGCTGACGACGCGCTCAAGGAGGAGACAAAATTTCCGACCGACACCTCGTCAGGCACCACTCACGCTGCCCTCCTCGTCGCACACACCGTGCTCACCACCGCTTCACTCGACTACGCACTTGCTCCCGGAGTCGCCGACGTCGCACAAGCCGCCTCGTCCGATCTCCTCAACGCACCTCCCACTGTAAGCCGAGCGGACGACGCGTTCCGTGATTTATCCCCGCGGTTCGAGCTTGCTCGGCGCCCGCTGTTCGTAAAAGCTGCTCCGGCGGTCACCAAAAAACCAAAGCGAGCCCGCCGGGAGACTGCCCCAGGCAATCCCAAATCCATCGTAGCCTGTCATGCTTGCACTGCGTTGTTTTCTGGGAGCCGCGGGGAAGAAAACCGGCGGCGGCATTGGGTTGAGTTTCCGGAATGCGAGAACCCCTCCCCCAAGCAAGAGGAGAAACTGTTGCAGTTCAAGGCGCTTCCGGCGGTGCAAGAGGTGGTGGACCAGATCAAGGAGGCCAAACAGCACGGGAAGCGAAAGGTGAGCGCGGAGAGACAGCTCAAGGGCCTTTGGGAAGAGTATGACAAGGAGCCGGAGATGGTAGTGGACCAGCAAAGATTGAAGAACGTGTTGCAGGGCAAGCACAAGCCGAGGAAGCCGCAGGGGGAAAAAAGCAAGTCGCAAAACGGTGTGCCCAAGGCTAAGAAGTCTCGGCGCAAGTAGTTGTATAGTAAGCAGCCCTGTTGTGTTTCTGAAATGAAAACGTAGAACGGAGTTATTATGAACGCGGCGACGAGTTGAACAAGAACACGAACCGATAAAAGTTCTCCGGTACACGGCTACGGCATACCCGGCTGATATCGAGTTTGCGAGATGAAGCACTGAGAGAAAGCAGAGATTGGTGGTACGGTTGGACCGGACGCGCAGCGTAGACAGCAGAAGGTTCAAGGCGTCGAGACGGAGAGGTCGTTGGTTCACGTGCAAAATTATTGAATACAATACACCGGTAGAACGGACATGCCGAGAAGCGATCCATCATGTAAACAAAAGCTACGGGAAGGACGCGCAAAACTGAAATTGCGGTGGGCTAGTAATGGTACACACACTACATGCAAGGAAGATAATATAAGATGCGAGTCTACTGCTCGCCTTTGGCACCCTCTGAACACACGAGTCAGCAAAACAACAGGCCGAGAGACGCAGCACGCACTCTTTCCGGTGCTGGATGGCAGGAGCGAGGGATCGATCTGAAGTGAATGAGAGGACGGAAGAAAGCGGACAAGGAGGAACACCGACATGGGGGACAACACCACCCTGGGAGATGACCACAGAGCCGAGGAGCTTGCCGAGTTCTAGGCGAAGTGAGTTGGAAGTAAGCAGGCGCAGATAGAACAAGACATACCCTCATCGTTGCGGATGGCAAGCTGGAGGTGACGAGGCACGATACGGTGCTTCTTGTTATCGCGGGCAGCGTTGCCAGCGAGTTCGAGGATCTCGGCCGCGAGGTACTCGAGGACGGCGGCGAGGTAGACGGGTGCGCCAGCTCCCACGCGCTGGGCGTAGTTGCCCTTCTTGAGCAGACGGTGGATACGACCGACGGGGAATTGGAGGCCCGCCTTGGAGGAACGGGACTGGGCTTTGCCATCGGCACCGCCGCCCGCTGCCTTGCCAGACTTGGATTTGCCGCTCTTGCCAGACATTGTTGTTGGTTGGTTGTAGGAGGAGGAGGAAGAGGTGGTGGTGGTACGAGGTCAAGAGGCGTTGATATCCATGTCACACTCATGTCACTTATAAACAAAAGCGCGTCGCGGTACCGTGATCTTGATGCCGAATATAATCTGGATTTGGGTCGGATTTTGGGTGTAGAACCGAGAGGCTAAGCCTCAAAGTACCTCGTTGGATATCAAAGGCCATGCGTGCTGTTTGTTCCACTCTCCCGGCCTCGACAGCACGATCCACGATGAGAAAACCGACGCCGGCTGCAACTTGGGCACTGCGAGTCCGGTTATTTACGAATTCAGCAAGCGGGCAAAGGAGGATTAACGTCGAGTGATACAGAGGCAATTTAGTCTAGGCCAAAGGTCAGTCTTAGTACGCGTCCACCGTGACCACCTGAATACTCGCCGAGTCCGACATGGGTTCGTTTCGAACGGTGCTGCGAGAATTGCTATCCCAGCGGACACGCGGTGAGATAGACACTATTTACTTGCATCTCGAACGTTTGTCAAGGGAGGAGTAGGAGCGTCGGATTCCAGGAAGAAGGGCTATCATTCAATCGACCTTTGCAGTAACTGCTTGAAGGAGCCAACGAAGGGCATAATCTCTTCAGCGAAGGTAGTTGAATAGTTCGACTGTCGACCCAGATCTACGGCTCGGAAATCTAGGCCAGAGCGCACAGGATTTGTGCAACAGAGGGCGGTACCGGTTAGTCGGCATAGAAGGGGGAAGCCTTTTCAGCATAACGATTCTTGCCGCCGAGCGGAGAATACAAGGACATGCGACTTTAGGACTCCTGGCGAATAGAGGAGTCGTTGTCGGGAACGTCGGCGACGGCGTCGAAGGCAACATCGGGGGATAGTTGTCACACTGTTCTGATCCCCGTTTCTCGTCTGCCCAACATGGCGGAGGTCGAGGAAAGCTCGATGCAGGCGCTCTTCAACTCGTTCGCGATGATTATTGCCTCGGAAATTGGCGACAAAACATTCCTCATCGCCGCAATTCTCGCCATGCGCCACCCTCGCTTCGTCGTCTTCTGCGGCGCGTTTGGCTCGCTCGTCGTCATGTCCATTCTCTCCGCTGAGATGGGCCACATACTCCCGACCCTCATACCCAAAAAATGGACGCAAGCCGCTGCCGCCGTACTCTTCCTGGTATTCGGCGGCAAGATGCTCCTGGAGGGACGCGCTATGAAGGCAGGCAACGACAAGATACAAGAGGAAATGAAGGAGGCAGAGGAGGAGATAGAAGGGGACGACGCCGTGAATGAGAATGGACCCAACGCAATCCCGCTCGAGGACTTGGAGGCGGGCAATGCGAGCCCTCGGACCCCCGCAGCAACAAATCAGGCGCGGACCTTCGCCGAAGGCGCTCGCAATTTCTGCAGCTTCTTCCTAGGGCCTGTATTCGTGCAAGCCTTCGTCCTAACGTTCCTCGGGGAGTGGGGCGACCGAAGCCAAATCGCCACCATCGCGCTTGGTGCTGCCCACGTATGTTCGCCTTGACCCCGTTCAGCCATTTCTCACTCGCAATTAGAATGTCTACCTCGTCACCCTCGGCACTGTTGCTGGACATTCGTGCTGCACGGCCCTTGCGGTCATCGGTGGCCGCTATGTCTCCACCAAAATTTCCGTCAAGCACGGTCCGTACGCTCCGCTGCCATCTCCTACTCACTCACCCCGCTCTAGTAACCCTTGGTGGCGCGGTCCTCTTCCTGCTATTTGGCGTTATATACATGTATGAGGCTTTCGGAAGGGAACAGAGGACGGAGCTGGACCTCAACAACATCTAGACGAGGATACCGTACGTCCCTCGCATTCTTCCTTCTCTTGCGCTCAACACACTGGCGCAGACTACATTGTATTTATCTACTGTACGGACTAGTCCATAGCATAGTTAGCTTGCATACATCAGTTCGACATTCTTTGCATCCTACTTCGATGGCAGATTCTGCGCGCGATGGCCCCGGGCACCCACTCTCCCTCAAGGTTATGAGGGTATCGGTGAGATAAACTCTACGAACACACCAACGCGTAGCCAACTCGTGCTATAGCGGCCTTCACTCGCGGGCGCGTGGCAGCCGTTCTACTCGAGCTCCCCATCGTTCTCCGTGCGTCGCGTGCTGTCCATAATGTCCTACAGTCTGAAAGTACCTCCAGGCACATTCAACCGCCTCCATACTCTCCTTGCAAGGCAAAACCCCGCTTCCAGGACATCCGAAAACCTTGCGCGATCTTCACCTTTCTGAGCTTCTCCAACTGCCCGCCTCTTTCGGCAACATCCAGCTCGGAGAGACCTTCAGCAGCTGCCTATGCGTCAACAACGAAGCCCCGCAACTCGACATCGAGGGCGTGGCACTCAAGGTTGAGATGCAGACGGCGACGTCCAAGGTCCTGCTCGGCGAATTCGGTGGCCCAGATACGCGTTTGAAAGTCGGCGACGCGTTGGAGGATGCGGTGGTGCACCACGAGGTGAAGGAGCTTGGCCAGCATGTGTTGGCATGCACAGTGAGCTATCGAGTACCGGCGCTGCGTGCGGACGACGGGAACGAGCCTGCGGAGCAGAGTTTCCGCAAGTTTTACAAGTTTGCAGTACGCCTACGGCTACGATCTCTGTTTTGTGTGCTCAGTTCTTTAGGTAACCAATCCGCTCTCCGTCAAGACCAAAGTGCATACTCCGCGTTCTCCTTCGGCATTGCTATCGCGAACGGAACGCGAGAAGGTGTTCCTTGAGGTCCATATCCAGAACCTCACCACGGACAGTCTGTGGTTTGAGCGGATGCGCTTTGAGTGCGCCGAGGGATGGGACGTGCAGGACGCGAATATTATCGACGTCGACAAGGCCCATGACGATGCTGCCAACACGATCTTCTCGGGCTCCATGCAGCCCCAGGACATGCGGCAGTATATTTACATTCTCAGCCGGCAGTCGACATCCCTCGCACCGACAGTGAACGCGCCGGGCAGCGTTATCCCGCTGGGACGATTGGACATTTCGTGGAGATCATCTTACGGCGAGCCGGGACGCCTCTTGACTTCGATGCTGTCCAGGAAGATACCACTCATCTCTGTTCCCGCAATACAACCTGCTCCGGCGCTGCCCCCGTATCTCAAGCGAACATCCGGGCCGCCGCGGCCACATTCGCCGCAACTCTCTATGTCTCGTCCCGACTCCCCAACGTCTATCCAACGTCCAGGATCACCCTTCCGGAACCGTCCTCCGTCGACCATGGTCGCGCGGGGGCAAACACCACCCCCGCATATGGCTGCAACAAGTCCGCCAAGCGACGTAGAAGTCAGCCTGCTTGTGCGCGACCTTCCGCACGATTCTATCAGGCTTGAGACGCCGTTCAAGATGGGTCTGACGCTTGTGGTTTTGGCGCCAGTTGCGGCTGGCCGCCGGCGCTCCCTCATATTTGCCGTTCAACACCTTCAACCACCACGAACCTCCGTCCCCGTCCCCACGCTCATACCGCCTCCTCCAGTAGTACCAGAAGCGTACAGTCCGCGTACAGCGGGTGCCTCCTCCCCCGGATTCTCGACACCATCGCCGCGAGTCGCCACGTTCAACGTGCAGCTTGCGCAGCAAAAGTTAGCCGAGATCTCAGTGTCGTCGCCGACCATAACGCGCCGCGGGCTAGTCGACGTTGCCCTCGAGGGCGAGAATACGTGGACGCTCCCGCCGCCGTTCTTCGAGGGTGCAGACGAGTTGAACCATACCCGCAAGCCAGGAGCGGTGTTTTGCGGGGCGTCTGCAATTATTCTGCAGCCCATAGAAATTGCTGGGACGGATTCTGACGGAAAGCAGGAAGGCGCGCAGGACTTTGAGCTGCAGTATATGCCGCTCATGACGGGGCTCTCGACCGTCGGCGGGTTGCGGGCGATACTGTTAGAGGACAAAAACCCCGATGATGAAGAGCGGTTGCATATGCGCGCGGAGCCCAAGACCTTGAAGCAATGGGATGTAGTTGGGGAGATATGGGTGTCCTCGTAGTAGTCTTCTGTGGGTGCATTGATATTGATGGCATCGGCAACTCTGTTTCGATCTACCATGAACGTGCCCTTGACTGGCCGCCCTCCACGCCCTGTGCCCCTCCCGACATACGAGTGCTTAAAAATCACCGTATACCATCCCGCACACCATTCCCCACCTCAATGGATTATTCAAATTCCTGTTTCCCCGACAGAAACCTCCTCAACTAGCTTCCTCTTTCCCGCCGGTGTTCTGTATGACATGCTTCAAGTGCTCACGGACGAAGAGGGAAAACTCTTCATCGTCAACACTCTTCCCAAGCTGGCTCCGATACAGGAGACTGACCTTGGACCTGTCCTCGATCCCAACAACATGGTCGACGCAACAACTACCTCTGATCTCGTGTATATCCTTCGAGGCGATATAAGCTACAGGTATATTCTATTCTTCTCCCGAGATCTCGTACTTAACGATGGGAAGATACACTATTTACCGTTCGTTCGTGCACTGGCCACTTCCTCGATCTCTTCCGGAGCGCTGGCTTCCGATGCTCGATGCATACGCCCCGATCTCTTCCTTTGACGCGCCCTCGAACTCCCGTAGCGGCAGAACGGCAAATATAATCACACTCGACAAAGCTTGCGTCGTCACTGGTCGCACAGACGTCAACGCGCTTGAGTTTGCGCATGTTGTCTCCATTGGCGGCGCAACATCAGCAGTGCGCCACTGGGTACATTAACTTCTGTGTCTGCTCTGGTTAGACACTGTTAACAACGACCTAGGTGAAGACACATCTCCCGGCGGTACATATCAACGATAGCGATCCCCGCAACGCTATAACACTGTTCAGCGTTTTCAACGGACGAGGCCTGGACGCAGCCCAGTTCCTCTTCTATCCCGATACTTCCAACCCAGGAGGAAAATATCTCACTGTTTGGACGGGCATGGACTTGCGGCAGTTCGGCCTTCGCTACAACCTCACCTACGCCAATATGCCAGCCCGGATATCTCCCTGGGTTGTCTATGCGCGGTTTGCGCAAAACACGTTCGAAATGCTTGCCAAAGCATGGCCGGACCCCTGCCTGTTTCGCCCAGAAAGTCCGAGTGATGACGACGGGGCCGGTGGTGACGGCGACGGGGGCGGTGGTGACGGCGACGGGGGCGGTGGTGACGGCGACGGGGGCGGTGGTGACGGCGACGACAGCGACGACGCGGACTACGAGGAAAAAGACCACAGTAAAGGCAAACGAGGCCGAGGCCACAAAACCAACGCAGTACAACAAAAAAAGTCCAAGACCAAAGACACGACCTCGGGCCAGATGACCGACCAAATATCAAGATCGGAGTCCTTTGAATTCAACTCCCGCCGACCGCATGGTTCCACAGCCAATGCCACAGTCAACTTGCGAAGGGATACGTCTTACGCGAGTCGTCCAGCGCCAAGAAGAGCGATCGCCGCTGCAGAATCTCAGGTCGAGCTTCCAAGCGAGCGGTTTGCGGGGCCGCCCGATCTCGACGGCAGACTGAACCCAGGTTCCTTGCGCGAGCAAGCGAAGATGTACAATCGCATGGTCGCTACCGGACAAAGACTCCCGTTTGACTGGGATGGCCCACAGCCTGACCGCGAGATGATTGCGGAGTATTTGGAGAACAACAAGTCGGCCACCGATCCAGGTAGCGCGAGAGTGGGGAGGATGTTGGATGGTTATACTAGCGAGTGAGCGGTACCTGAGATGTGTGTATTATTGTCTGCGGGAGTTACAAGTGTTTGTCGTATCAAGTCCGAGGTCTGATAGGTTCTAGACAGAGACAGCCACCCATGGCTGGCTTACTAGCTGTTGCACGCTCATGAGTGCACGATATCGTACATCCGAGTCGGGATGCGTCATGAGTTCCATAACCGCGGTCTTGGCACCGAGGTCGGCGACGAGTCTGCATTGGCCAGTTAGAAAACGCGCTAACAGAAGAAGAGAATGATAATACTTCTTTCCCCGGTCGCAGTGCTTAACATATTGGCCGACATCGTGCGCCGCAACAGCCAACACAACGGGATCGTTCGACTCTTTGAGCAGTCGGACGAGGATCCTGCAAAGATCTCAGAGCCTGTTGGTCCGGCACATCCAGCACCTACTTGAGCTGCTCGCAATCCTTGTCGTTGAGCTTGGTTGCGTTCTCCTTCCAAAAGTCGTCCGATTCGTGGACTGGTGTCCAGGAAAGGTGACCCGAAGTGAGCTCGGAACTGTACTCATCGTATGTTCTATAGATGGGTATTAGGATGAGTTGAGCCGAGATTTAAACAACGAACGTCAGACTCTGGAAGTTGGTGTTGAGCTCTTCACGCAGGAATTGGATATCCTCGATGAGATCCTCGTCGCCAAACTTGCGACCCGAGAGCGCCTTGACATAAGGAAGGAGCTGCGCGACAAGCATGGCCGGAAGGTTGGCTTGTGACGCTTTCACGACCAGGTTCTGATTCAAATGTGAGCAAGTAGTTGCCGAACACTCGTGTAGACGTACCCGGAAGGTCGCCACGATGACCCTGATAACTTTGTCCTTGCCAGCGTTCTGCGCAACGTTGATGAGGAGCGGTATTATATCGTACTTCCTGCGGAGGGTTGGAGCAGCTAGATGCCAAAAACCACCAGAACGCACTGATTGATTTGCTCCGCAACGTCCTGCTCAAACGAGAGCAGCCAGAGGCAGAACGCAGCTTGGTAGCTCATCTGAGGACCCGGTCTGTGTTTGAGAATCTCGACGAGGCCGGCGATGATGCCAGGTATCTCCCAGATTGCTTTGCGGCATTCACGACGGGCGAGGAGCGCCTCCAAGCATTGAACAGCAACATCGGACTTGTTGGACGTGTTTCCTTGAACGAGGTCCGCGAGGGTGGTCAGGAAGGGGTGGAGGTAAGAGGTCTGGAGAGTGGGTTCGGAACTACGGTGGCGATCTTGAATAACAGGAGCTATGAGCGACATCGCCAAGGACACACCAGAGCAGGACAGTGAGAATCTGTGCGGCCTTGAGCTGGACAAAGTCGTCCTGGGTCTCGAGGGTTCTGGCAGGACATAAGCGGGCGGAAGTTGAATGGAGCAACGACGGACCGCAGTAACGGGGCGTATGGGAGCTCAGGGTCCGTCTCGGCCGCACGAATGAAGAGCGGTATACGCTCGTCGTGGTCTATTGTGGGACTGAGCGCGGAGGGTATGGGATTACGAGGTAGCAATACCGGAGATTGCGTCTGCTATGAGGACGAGGATGGATTGCATTGTATCGACACGCTGGAGCTTCTTGAGGAGACGGAGGTAGAGGAGGGCGTATGTTGGGCATTCTGAGAGGAGGAGGGACTCTGTCTTTGCCTTTGGCTGGCGGTCGACCTTCTTAATGAGCGCGAGCTCATCCGAGGTAATGAGGCCAGCGCGCTGGTAGCCCTGGGGCGGAGTGAGAATCGACGCATGCAGAAGTGGGAGTTGGATACCTCCCAAGGGACGGGCTTGCTGCGAATCTTGGCGGAGGACTCTTCGAGGGCTGCGCTGGCGACGAGGGTTAGAGACATGACGGTAAGGTCACGCACTCTTCACTTGCAAAATGTCCCGACCTCGACGCGCACTATCCCTCCTCTCCCGCTCCCTAGCAACAGAAGCACCCCGCTCACACTCGAAACCTACCCTCTACTCCGCCGTAATCCTCAACCGCGCACCTATACTCACTCCCAGCCCAACTCCCTTCGAAAACGCCTTTTACGCCTACCAGCAGCGCATCCGACGCGCCCTCCACAACCCTTTCCCCTCCGAGTTCTACTTTAAGCCTGGCACTCTTCTTGAGGCCCGTTTCAACAACGAGGAGCGCTCCCGCGAGCGTGTCGCATGGGGTCCGACATACACTAAAGTAGACGAGGCGACGCTTGCAGCAGAGAAGGCCACTCTCGAGCAGATGGAGATGCAGGAGCAGTCGGACGAAAACAAGCTCATGCCCCGCGTCCATCCGTCCGACGCCGCAAGAGACTACCACAGTCTCGACCGGAAAGGCCGCAGGAATATCTACCTACTCTTGAAGCGGATGGAAAACGAGCAGGTCGTCTGGGAGTTTCCGTGGGGCCTCCCTAGGAGGGATGAGCTGCTACACCAGGTGCGTCGTCGCTGTTACCTATTCAACACAACCTCTGAATGTTTTCCGAGGCGGCGCAACGCGAACTGTACGCAAATTGTGGCGACAAGATGGACACTTGGATCGTCGCCCGAAAACCCATCGGAATGCACAGACCACCGCCGCCAGAGGCTGGCCCCGAAGTGCGTTCCTACACGCCCTTTCCGACGCGTGAACCAACAACCCACAGAACATAACATTCTTCTTTAAAGCCAACATTATGGCTGGGCAAATCCGCCCCGCACAGTCTATTGCCGACTTTGGTTGGCTCACCAAGCAGGAGATTGAAAAGCGCGTCGCGCCGCAGTACTGGGAAAGCGTGAAGGACATGCTCTCCGACCATTAGTTGTATTTTATGCCCTGTCTAATTGGGAGACGAGTTCACGCGACGCGGGTTTGGTCGCTTCTGGTCCTCAAACTTGCGAATGATGAGCTCGCATTTTGTGGTGGTGCAGATGTTTTTGGCCGCGGCCTTGACGGCTTTTGAGAAGAGGAGAATTCCCGCAGCATGCTCGACCGCCTCGACTGAGTCCAAGGTTAAAGATGTTCAGAATAAATAAAAACTGGCGCGTACTAGGCATCTGGAAGTTCTCCATCGGCGCAGTGTCCGGAATAATCGCGTTGGGTACTACGAACGCGCCAGCAGACAACTCGACCGTCTCCGGCGTCGTGGGCGACACGGGTTTTGACGCAAGGACGACTTTTGCGAAATGTGTGGGCACAGAAACGTTTGGCGGCGTCCCAATGACTTCGTGCGTCTGCGACAAACATTAAGGAGACGCGGGACGCGCAGCATAACCACATACGACGCGCCATTTTCCGTCCGAGCTCTGACGCGGAAGGTACAACGGCACCGTGAACACATAAACGTCCGAGAAGCTGCCCGTCAGCCGTCGGCACCAGTCCTCGAGGTAGGCCCAGTCTGTGTGTTAAATTAGCGCCATGTCCTCGACCATAAACGAACGTACAATGTCGGTTGAACCCCTCCCCAACCTGCGGCGCAATATTAGACAGCAAGAACGTCTCGTTCATCGCGTCCTGCGAGAACTTTGCGTCTGCCGCAGGGACCCTGTCGAAGCATAAGCTCTTGGACCAGCTCAGAACAAAATATGCACATATGGCCACGGTCATATCCGCTCTTGAAGTAATCCGCCAGCCGGGCGCGGAACGGGATCGGGAGTGTCTCGTCCTCGATAAAGGCCGACTTTGTGCGGTCCGCAGGTCCCTCGGATTTCGGTGGGCGCAACGATGCAGCGGTAAGGTGTTCTGCCGTCTTGACATGCATGGCTCAGCCGCAACACAAAATAAAGCAAAGTACGACGCGACGCACCCAGGCAGGATGGCGCAGTCGCCGGTCATACGCCGCAACATAGGCCTTGCGCACCAGCGCGTCCGCAACCGGGCCTGCTCAACACAAACGTTATGGACGCATTTCAAGGTTGCAGAACGACGCGTGAAACGCACCTGGATTGCTATACTTGAGCACCTCCTTCACGTACGAGTCCTTTGAAATCTCCACCTTGCCGTCGGATGGACCAAACTCGACCGCAGGCGGGTGGAGGACGTTGAGGTCGTTTTTGAGGTCCTTGAGGTTGTTGTGATGGTGGTGGGTCGCGGCCATGGAGCCTGCAAGGCCACCGACAAAGAAGAGGCCGGCCTTCTGGAGGATATCGTAGACGCGTTCACTGACCATAATGGCGGAAAGGTCAAATGAATTCCCGGTTGGTCACGGTACAGAAAAAATTGAGATGAATTTTTTGGAGATATAGGATATGGAGACAAAGCTAATTCCGCAGGAATGAAGAATATGGACCGGAAGCATTCTTATACAAAATTGACGAGGCGAGAAACGAGAAGCGACCGCGATGGATAGTAGTAGCAGAGAGATTTGAAGCTATAGTGTACAGGGCTCAGTGGCCCCGACCGTCAGCTCCTTCTAGAGAGTCAGAGCGGGCTGCCAAGGACAGGACAAGGAATTCGTTAGATCTCGAGCGGCTCATAAGTACGAGCCTCGAGCCCACCTCGGTTCGCGCTTTCGCTCAACCCGACTCGGCTGTCCCGACGCACAAACCCTCCAACTCCAGGCCCGCGCGGCTGGCGCACAACACCGCCGGGGCTTTCGTGTCCCGAGCTCAGCGACCCAGTCATGGGGACAGCCGGAACTGGCGGTACCCCTCCAAAAGCCCCGCCATTCGAGAAGAGCGAGTTGTAGCCCGTCGACTGCCGACGAGGCGTCGAGATGGTGGCGTAGCCCTCACGGATGTTGCCGTTCGACGACCGCGGGTTGAGCCGCGGCGCCTGAGACGGCAACGTCTTCATGTCAGGCATCGACTTCTTGACACGCAGCGACTGGGCAACCGTCTGGGAAGCCTGCTGCGCCAGGTAGGCAGACGGAGCCCGGGAAAGGGTGTGCGGCGGCCGTTGCTGCTGCTGTAACGCAAAAGAATTGAGCAACGTGGAAAAGCAAAATAGAGAATTGACTCACTCTAGCAGGGTCGATGCGAGTAACAACTGCGTATCGCTCTTCTCCTTCTCCGACAGAGTAGTGATATACACCGAGCTTCTGAGCCACGAGATGAACCACGCGGCGCTGCTTCGGGCTCAGAGTCCTCGAAAATGCGAGCTCGTCCCGCATGCGGTCGTCCTTGAAAAGTAGGATCCGGGAATAGATCTCCAACGTGGCTGGGTCGTTCAGGTCGAGTTCGTTCGCCGAGCCCTTGTCAGAAGTGCTGGGAGGAGACGAGACGACAGTGTTTTGGGAAGCAGCCGGAGCAGACGCCAGGACGTGATTATATTGGGGCATCGGGGATACGTTAGTCGGTGAATATTGTTGCTGGGCCTGGTAGGGAGTGCCGGAATACGAGCGCTGCGGCGTGTATCCAGAGGGGATGGGGGAGCCGTAGTCCTCGTAGACCGGGGTCCCGACTCCGATCTGGTCCTTGTCGAGCTGCATGGATCGCATGCGACGAATAGCCTTTTCGCGCTCGATGCGTTCCTTTTCGCCGGCCTGGAGCACCTTTTTGTACTCGACGCGGAGTTTGCGACCCTGGACATCAAAGCCGTTGAGAGCGACAACTACAGCGTCGGCGTCGGCAGCCTGGCGGAAGTTGGCGAAAGCCAGACCGCGGAAGGATCCCTGCTGGTCGAGATGGTAGTTGAAGGCGTACGGGGTCGGGATAGCGAGCGATGCCTAGAGTCGAGGGTGAGAAGGAGTGTGAAGAGCCGAAATGGACGTACGATGATATCGAGGAGGGTCTCGCGCTTGACGTTAAAAGGGATGTTTTTGATGACAATGGCGGTCGGGATGACCTCGTCGTCTGCACCCTGGCTGGGGCTGGCGGCCATGGGAGGAGGAGGGGGCGATGAGAGATGGCTCATTGGAGGAGGGGATCCGCCAGCGGAGGAGAAATCCGAGTTGTTTTGGGGGGAAAGCGAGCGATTATCGGGAGCGTCCATCCATTGCTGTGGAAAAGGTAAGGACCATCGGTTTCAGAAGAGAGAGTTGAACGGACGGCTGGGAGACCACTGCGAGCCGGTTTCTTGAGAGGAGACTGGCCTGGACCGAGGGGAGGGTAGGGGGTCTGGGCGGGGATGCCGGTCGATGTCGCAAAATGATACTGTGGGCGGGCAGCAGCGGAGTTTCCGTCGAATTCATAAGAGTCGTGGAGACGTCCGCCGGACAGAGTCAACGCGGAGAGGTCAGGAGGAGAACCAGTCATTATGGGTTGGGTCGTTTCCGCTCGTAATCGTAGTATAAGGGCAAGAGAGGTTGGTGGGATCACGGCCGCATGGCTCTATACGTCTACACAACGACGGCTACCTAGCAAGCTACGGCCACTGGCTGCAACGGTGAAAGCAGCTCTTCCACCTTCACCGGCGTAGAAATACAGCTAGAGTTATCCCAGGGACCTCTCAGAGATCCTTTCGAAGTTGCGACAGGAATCTGGATCTCCAGAGCAGTGAACTTCTGCTCATCACGGGCAGCTTGCTGGCGCGGAGCTGGGCCACGTAGAATGACCGCGGGTTGCGTGAACGTCGGTCGGGGTACCGATGGCAAGATATGGCCGGGTTTAGGCACGCTGCGGCAGTCAGAATCGGTCCCCGCGACTGCCGACTCAACGTACGATCGTGGAGGGACTGGCCCGGGAAAGAGACGCAGAGAGCTCGGTGGAGAGCGACGAGGCATTATAAGAAAATAAAAAGAGAGAAACCAGCCTGGCATTTGGTCAACGCGGGCACATAGGCCAAGGAATGCATCTACTCAAAGGAGGCGCAGGGCAACACAGGATGATCTCTCATCAACAGTCTACAGACAGTAAAAATACAACTACCGCCATCCGTCAGGGCGCCCGGTAGTGGCTCATGAGCTTTGCCTTGAAAGCTAGAAAACAGTCAGTAATGCACGCCTCGGAAAATGCAACTAACCGCTCGGCGTGTCCCACAGGCCGGCCGCGTCGGGATTAAGCGGAGATGAGTTGTTGGGTTCTGCCGCATTTGCAGTCAGCAATCAAGTTAACTTGGTCGGACGCAACAACAAACCTCCGAGCAAAGATTGGAGAGAAAGTAGAATGGTGTGCACGCTGTATATGGCAGACCATTTGTCCTGCGTACGGCATGAGCACAATGCAACGCAGCAAAGGAAGCAACAAACCTGGAGAATGTCGAGGCAGATGGCACCAGTAGCGAGGTCGACATTGGGATGATAACACGGAGTATCGAATTTAATCGTCGGCGCGCCGTAGGGGTAGTTTGGTCCAAATCTGAGGCAGCGTGTTAAAGCAGAAACACGACCATAGCGACGACGGACGATATAGAGATGCGAAACTTGAGGTCCTGAGCCAAGAAATGAGACTGGAAGGGAAGCAGAGACGCGAAAGGTACCTGGTATATTGTTCCCGGTGCTCCCTCCAAAGTTCCAACCCATTCGAAGAGGTTCGAGTCGCTCTTCGGGAAGGCAGACTAGATGAGAGTAAGTCAAAAGGTTGAGACAAATGCGTCAGCCTACAATGCCTGGAGAGGAAGCCATCTGGTTCGCGAGCAAGTAGAAGACGCGTCGCGGTCAAGAGTGCAGAGTGGGTGGTAGAGAGAGAGATGAAAGAGACGCGAGAGGGGACGCGTCAGAGGTGTCGGGAGCAGGTCGAGGATAGTAGAGCGCACCATTAAGGTCATGAGCTCGTTGGTGAGGCTAGTAGACGGTTGAGGAAGGGTGTTATGTGGCGTAAACTAGCTCGCCTTACCGTTTCGCTACAGAGCCGGCGACGGGGGTGGCGGCGTTGGACGACGCTGGTTTTGCGCGGGAGGGAGGGGGAGCAAGGGAAGCGTTGAGCTGAGCGTCCATTGTGGTCAAGTTGAAGAAGCAAACAGCACCCGTGACTGCCGTGACTGATTACTCAATATCCCTTCCCAGAACCCGCCGACAGACCCGACGCCGACGACGTCCCCGAGGTGCGTAGCCCAGCTCCATCGCCCACCGCGTCCTGCTCAGACCCGCTAGATGGCGTCCACATTCGCTCCAACCCCAGCCGAGAGCGCCCTCGTCACCCAAATCTTCGCCCAGGCCGATCCCCAGAAACTCGGCGCACTCACTGGCGAAGTCGCCGTCAAAGTCTTCAGCGGCGCAAACCTCTCCCCCATCGTCCTCGGCGAAGTATGGCAAATTGCAGACGAGTCTAACAACGGCTGGCTGTCCCACAAGGGCGTCGCAATGGCCATCCGACTTATGGGTCATGCTCAGAAGGGAGAGAAGGTCTCCGCTTCTCTGCTGAGTAAACGTAAGAAACCTGCTGCAGCGACCATGCTCACAGACCGCTCACTTTCTCTAGCCGGCCCTCTCCCCAACATCACCGGTATAACACCCATTGCGGCCCAAGGCACAGGCAGCTCTGCTTCGCGCACAAAGTCCCCCTCTCCCTCATTACCACCCTTCACGCCTCAGGACAAGGCCAAGTTCCAAAATATGTTCATAAAGTCCGGCCCAGTGGATGGGCTTCTCAGCAGTACGTTCTTCTGCATCACCAGTCGCGTCCGATGCTGAGCTCTTCCCGCAGGTGAGAAGGCCCAAGAGATCTTTCTCAAATCTAAGCTCCCAACCGAGACACTCGGTCAAATTTGGTGCGTTCCTGGCGGTCTCGTATATCTGGAGTCTTACGCGTCATTCCAGGAATCTAGCCGATACTCAAGACCGCGGCAAACTCGACTCGACCGACTTTGCCATTGGCATGTACTTTATCCAAGCCGCCATGACCGGCCAACTCTCCTTGATACCCACTTCCCTACCACCTGGTTTTTACCAGCAGGTCGCCGGCGCCGCTCAAAGTGCTATTCGCTCTCAAACCACTGGCGGCGCATACAGCCCGCTTGCGAGCTCGTTCTCTCAGCGCAGTACTCTTCAGCCGCAATACACTGGAGGGAGTCAACAGATGCTGCAACCTCAAACGACTGGACCGTGGGGCTCAAAACCTTCGGTTCCGCCCCATCTCCCTGCCCGGCCGAGCTCTTCTGCGCCAGGAGCTTCTTTTATTGGTTCTGGCGCGGTTGCGTCGTCCCAGCCTCACTGGGATATAACCCCATCCGAGAAGGCGACGTCTGACCGCTGGTTCGACTCTTTGGATACCACGAAACGAGGTTACATCCAAGATGATGTCGCGGTCCCATTTATGCTCGAGTCCAAGCTCACCGGCGAGGACCTAGCCCAAATTTGGTACTTTCTCTTCCCTCAGTCTTGTTTTCGCTGAAAAACTATGGCAGGGACCTGGCTGATATCAATAACGACGGCCGACTTACTCGAGACGGCTTTGCGATTGCTTGGTATCTTATACAGAAGAAGCGCGTTGGAGTTCCTATTCCTACATCTCTCCCGCCGACCCTTGTGCCTCCTTCCATGCGTGGTGCATCCCCAATCCCGCCGGCACCTGCTCCAGCGCCGGAACCGGCACGAGACTTGTTCTCTTGGGACGAGCCTGTACCGCCCCCCCAAACTGCTCCGGCTCCGGCACAAGCACCATTCAGTCTCCAGCAGCAGCTCTCACCCCAGCATACCGCGTCATTCTCGTCGCCGCCACGCTCGGATCCCTTCGCTTCTTCAAACGCAATTTCACCAGGTACATTACAACCATCCACCTCTACCTTTTCTTCGGCTGACACCATCTCTTTAGGTCCCGCTGCAGATCTACTCGGAGACGATGAAGATGCCGCGACACCATCACCTGCGATTCATGATAAGTCCGCCGAGATTGGAAACCTCCAAAATCAGGTCAACTCCACGAGCAAGTCGCTTGCGGCGGCGCAGGCTGAGCGCCAAGCTCTCGAAACGACCCTTGCCAATCAGGCTGCTCAGCTTTCGGCACTCGAGACGCAGCTTTCAACTGCCAAAGCGGCATATGAGACGGAGAACAAGCTATTGTCCGGACTTCGAGAGCGTCACGCTACGCAGACCGCCGAGATGCAGAAAATTCGCGAAGAGTTGATTCGTTCTGAGAGCGACTTGAGTGCGGTTCGAGTTGAAAAGGCGGAGATTGAAGGCGCGTTCTTGCGCGACAAGGAGGAGGTTCGCGGACTTCAGAAGAAGATGACCGAGGCGGGGCAGCAAATCGAAATGCTGAAACTCGAGATCGAGAAATCCAAGAAGGAGGCAAAGCAGCAGAAGGGGTTGTTGGCTATCGCGAGGAAGCAGTTGAGCAGCAAGGAAGCGGAGCGCGCCAAGGTTGAAAAGGAACTGGAGGATGCGCGATCAGAGGCTGCCAGCGCCGTCGCCGAGAAGGAGCAGATTGAAGGGGCTATTGCTTCCCTCGACGCGCAACCAATACCTGCTGCGGTTCCCGCAGTTGTTGCCCCGGCTCCGGAACGGACAACCTCCTCCGACTCGCTCGCATTTGCGGCCGCTCAAATGTTGCCCGCGTCCCCGGCTCCCGACGTCGGCAGCCCGTCCATCGCCTCGAGTATCAAGAGCAACAATCCCTTTGATCGTTTAATGGGCAATGGGACGCCCCGCTCGCAGTCCCCATTCGCGCCAACTACTAACCCTTCATCGCCCGAGACAGTAGCTCCTGAGCCGGTTTCCAACGATCCTTTCGGTTTCGCTCAGGCATTCGACGCGGATCCCGCTCCCGTCGAGACGGCGACTCCCAAGCCCGAGATACCAGTCTCCCCGAGCGAGTTGACAGCCGACGAGACATCCAGCGATGTCTTTTCGACTCCAATGACTGCCAGCGCACCCACGTTCCCAGCCATCGATGCCGTCGTTTCAACTGCGGAAAGTCATCCACCTGGCCATTTCGAGCCCGAACCCGCTGCCGCTCCTGCTCCGACTGGGAACGAAGAGACAGATTTGGGATCGCAACTCAAGGAGCTCGACGTCGAGGAGTCGGATAGCAGCGATAGTGACGATGAAGATGCCGTCCCTCTCGCAACTCTTGCCAAAGTCAAGGCGGCCGAGGCGGCGGAAAACAAGGCCAACGGGGACGCGAAACCAGCGGAGACGAGCTTCGATGATGTTTTCGGTGTTGCCGATGTTCCTCCCACCGACACGACGCCGGCATCTGCCTCTGCGCCCTCAGAGACGCTTTTAGACGCGTTCGGTATGCCTGTGAACGGGTTCTCTGCGTCACAACCGGTCGCGGACGTGAACGCATTCGACGAAGCTATGGGCAAGGCCCCTGCAACTGCGACTGCACCTGCCCCACAGTTCAGCGCTTTCGATTCGGCGTTTGACGACAATTTCGATTTCAGTTCGTCCTCCGGACCCATCGAGGCGACCCCGTTTCCGCCTGCGCCATCTGCTGCTAATGGACACGCTGTTTCGCCTTTGCCCATCAGCGCCAGCAAGAACGAGTTCGATAACATCTTCGCTCCGACTGCCAGTGCGTCTACGGAAGCTACAGAACCGACGACCAACGGCACGAGCGAAGTTGTGCCGACCATTTCAAATGATGCCGCTCTTAAAGCATCATCTCCCACCCCTGGACCGTCATTTGCAGAGGCGTTTGCGGGTTTCGATTCGGGTCCTACGTCCCAGAACCTTGCCGCGACGCTCGATCAGCCAGTGACGGCGACTCCTCCGCCGCAATCTTTCTCCGCCTCGTCGCCAACGGCGTCGCCCAAGAGCACCGCTCCTTCTCAGGGAGCTTCGCGGCGCTCGGTGTCGCCGCCTCCGCGCCATAGGTCGCCACCGCCGCCGAAGACTAAACGGCCTTCGACAGGGTCGTCAAAGGACGAAAAGTTGAAAGAGAAGGAGGTGCACGCGCCTCGCACCTCGAAGCTTAGCGTCAGGTTTCCTTGTTGAGGTCATATCCGTTGTTTGCTGACTGTCGTAATCAGATTCGTTTGCCATTCGGGAAGAAAAAGAAGGACAAGAACCTCGCGGAACCGCTGCCTGCAGGTCCTTCCCATCTCCTCACACCTCCCCAGGAGGAGCCGACGAGGATACCGACACCTGCGGTCGATGACGATGTTGAGACGGTGAAGCAGCTCACTGCGATGGGCTTCAGTCGATCCCAAGCCGTGGAGGCCCTCGAAACTCATGGGTACGACGTATCAAAGGTGGGTCATTCCGAAACACCTTTAGGCATTTTCTAACATGGCTCCAGGCGCTAAACAGTCTTCTCGGAGCGCAATAATCTTTTCGTTTGTTTAATTTGTCGTAGTGTAATTAGGATAGCGGCCAGGAATAAGTAACGACACTCTTTTCTCCCCAGCGAGCAGTAGGAATATAGAGATCACGCTCAGTCCTTTCTTGACCTCGAACGTCAATCATGGCAGACAGACCTGTAACCGCAAAGGACCTGCAGAATCACAACAACAAGTGGGTCGCGTCTTCTGGTGCCTCGCAGTGCGCTCAACCCGCGCAGGAGGTTCGACGTGCTCAAGGAGAAACTTGCCACAGTCAAGGGCTTCATCCCGGCTGCAGCCAAGTTTCGCCAGTGGTTGGGTGATTCTAAGGCCTATTACCTCGACGCGCGCCCACAAGTACGTGCAAATGTTTCCTGTGGCCAGCCGCGTCTGACTTGGGTTAGATTCTGCAAATTATACAGGTAGTGGACGCGTATTCTACATGCGAGCTGGCCAACAACCTATTCACAGATCGCGTCGAACACTCTGCGGCAGGATAATGACGCTCTCGCTCCCGATATTCGGAAACGTCTTGTAGACTCTTTCCTGGGAATGGTCCATACCGTCCGTCGGTTCGAGAACTACTTTGAATTCGCCGAAGAGCAGGGTCCGTCCGTTCAGTCCCTCCGTGCCCGCGCGGAAACTTACGACCTATCAGCCGCGCTCAAGGAAATCTACGTGTGTGCTTCGTATTGGGAACAGATGGCTTCCGCCGCACCGGGGCAAGAAACCATTCGTGTCTACGTTTGACGCCGCTGATTCCTTCCAGAAATACTTCTATTCTAGAAACGGTTCTTCTTCCGCAACCACCACAGCCTGTTTCGTCGTCGTCTACACCGGTAGATCAGCCTGTTTCGTCGTCGTCTACACCGGTAGATCTTGCTACTGGGTCTTTACTGCTTGCAGAACCTGCTGCAGACACCAGACAGAGTGCTTCAACAAAGACGATGACGCCGGTGGTACAAAAAATCATACGTTCAAGAATATACTGCGACTAATGCGTTTACCCAAGGCTCCCGATCCACAAGTGACCACAACGAACGTCCAGCCAGCGCCAGTCCGCAAGAAGAAACGCAAAAGGGCGGCAGATTTCGGCAAGATGATGGAGCAGGACGCCGAAACATTCGCGGTGCTCCATAAGCCGCCAAGAGACCTCGCCAGCCCCGTCGTTACTCATGCTTCGACGCCGGTCACTGTTCCAAAGACAGAGCCTCGGTCGCCACCCAAGCTCGTGATGCCAAAGCTCGAACCGGAAATCATCGACTTGGTTTCCCCAGATGAGGAGACGGCGCCGACGCTACCACAGCCGACTGCCGATGAAGACGTTCAGATGCTCGATGTGGAGGTACATGATTCGTCCTTCGTGTGCCTTGCGTTTCTGACGCTTGTAGCAGAAGCCCCAATTATCTCCAACGACAGAGGCAGAGGTTGATCGCGTCGTCCGAAAACTTACGATACCCGACGACGTCGCCAACGATGTCATATCCGAGTTGAAGACGCAGGATCCTGTTCCGGAAAACTCCCAACCCGTTGCGCAACCTGCGGATCCGCAAGAGCCGCCAGAGCCTTCCCAGTCAACGACGGAGCCGGAGCCCGTTGTTGGCGTCGAGACTATCTCGGAGGAGACCGCTTCGCGATCTCTATCTGCAACTCCGACGCCTGTCGCTGCGCACATTGAAATGGAACAAGTCGATGTCGACGCGACCATCGAGCCAGAAATCTCTGCCCCTGCGGATAAATTGCTTGATCCAGAGTCGACACCTCAGCCACTATTCGAGAAGGAAGACCCCGCCACTATGCACCAATTTCTGTGTGACTTTGTCGCCAAAATAAACGAGCGGATTTCTCCCGAAGTTTGTGTTTTCTTTTATGTGTCTTTTTATGAGATTTTTACTGGCATTCGAGCAGACCCAAGGTTCTGAGCAGACTCAGGTCCCTTTAGCCGATTCACTGGAACCTTCTACGTCGGTTGGTATGAAGGTTTCGCGGACTCTTTACATGCACTCACTTGTCCCAGGCTGTGAGGTCGTTCCCCAGTCGATTTTTGGACGTCACCGCGGTCAAGCGACGGGTCCCATCACCATGAACTTCTCTGTCGGCCAAGAGCAGCTCGACGGGATGAAATATTGGAATGGGCGATGGAAGCAAACGGAGTGAGCATAGAAATCGTATACGACGGCCATCTAACGACCGACAGAATCAGTGACAAGGCGTTATGCGCGTCTTTGTTATGCTTCCGAGAAGCAGACATCAAGGCGACAGACATCAAGGCGCGTCCCCAATCGACCCAGCAAACGAGTCTGGAATCCATTATTCCAAATCTGCCGTGCTCGTGGCCCACGAATGGTGATTTGATACTCACTACGTCGTGGAACGGTCAGACAACCGAACTGCCGATATCATTCGCGGTCCGTGTATTGTATCGATTGGTCGGAATCTCACCCCATATAGCTCCGCGCTAATGAGCCTCCGATGGCCGATATGTCGCCATATGTCTCCCTTGGGGCCAACACGTTCTCTTTCACGCAAACTAGCGATCTGACGGGATACTGCCTTGTTCTTTGTGTACATCACCCAACTCCGGCACAGCTTCTAGTGGTTGAACGGCAGCGCGCAAAGCAGAGGAAGTGGTCCGGATGGCTGCAGAACTTGGGCCAGGCAGTGTTCCTTCCCTTCGAGATGCCGGTAGCAGAACAAGTTGTGGTACAATGAGACAAGTTGTCACAATTAGGCCTTCGAGATAGTGCGACAAGTTGCGATATGCGATTGTGAGGGCTCGTTGTGGCCAATGACAGCGAAATATGAGCGAGCAGCTAGACACGGTAGATCCTAGACCACGGCCGAGTGCTGCGAGATGTCAACTTGTCGACATCACGAACCTGAAATCACCGCGAACATTCGCGTTCTATGACTCGGAAATACGACCAATGAGAAACTGTTTCAAAGACGAGGCTACGAGATTGACTGTAGATACACTTCAGCAATGACCGGAAACCACAACAGCTACGGAGACACTTGCGATTCAAGTGCGTGTCGAGTTAAATGAGGAATGCGGAATTCACAATGATGGCGGTATAACGCACGCTGTAGAGATTCGCTAAGCTTCCAACTTGGCAAAAGGCTTAATGGATGGCTCCTACATCACTCTGGGAAATCTGAAGCCGATATTCGTGGAAATGAGCGACACTCGGCCGAATTTCTGAGGAAGACTTGAAACCGCTGTATCTAGGCGTAGAGTGGTCCGTTTTCGATGATCTAAACATCTACAGAAAGCTACGAGCACGGAGGAATAGCTCAGCGGTAGAGCGTACGACTGCAAGGCGGCGACAATCCCGCTTAATGTTCGGCATCGTGCGGTCCCGTGTTCAATCCACGGTTTTTCCTTCATGTTTTTGAGTTTTCTGCCTCTGTGGCTCTCTCTATTGTACACTTTTTTATCCAGCTCATGACCGGTATTCGTCGCAACACGCGCGTTTGAAGAGTTATGAACATCACAGCTGTTCCGGCCACACTGATCGCATTTCGTCGGGAACAGCTCCTTCATCGTGGCTAAATATCTGCACTAGGTCGTAGTAGCCACTTCATTCCCTGCATTTCAGCATGTGCCTACTAATAATGCGACAAAGGGCCCACGGCTCCAGAAACCAACCTCCGTCCAGAAACGCTCGTTCCGCATGGCCGGAGAGGATTATATGCGCCATAGCCAGCCCATTCTTCATAAAGAATCTATTCTCTTTGAAATCGCGTACAAAAACGCGTTTTATCGCGCTCGCTCGCTGATATCGCGTACAAACGTCCATAGAGCAGAATTTGACCAGACCGCAGAAATTGGCACCCTGTTCGTCAGATTCCGAGCGTTTATGTGGGATAACGAGACCTCAGAACCGTCGTATCTAGGTGCTGGACCTGATTCACTACGAGTGAAGCGCACAATGAACACCTAAACGGGAACCACGGACGCGTTCAATCGTCGCAGCTGACGTCACACGATGCTTCTTGCCTCGAACAACCACCTCCCGAAGCCATACACCGGGATTGGGTCTGAGCCAGGTGTTGACCCTCATGGTCAAGACGCAGCCGAGCAGCAGACTCGATGCGTTATCGAGGTTTGCGATTATTCCCCCGAAAATACTACAACGACACGTTTCATCGAGAACGAGGAATTCCTTCGCTTTCTACGAGATGCGGCCCCCGACGATGACCTGCCTGCCAGTACTTTGCGCTGGATAAACGTCGGTGGTATTTCCTGGGATGTAATGAGCGCGCTGGCGCTACGCTACGGTGCGTACATTACCTCTGTCGTGCTTGGCCCGCTCAAACACGGAATGTTTTAGACATCCATCCGCTGGCCCTTGAAGACATACTCCACGAGCAAGGTGAAATCGGCTAACTTGAATCCCGAGACCTTCATGGCAAATGCAGGACACAACCACTCCAAGGCCGATTATTATGCAGAACATATCTTCATCCGCGTCCTCTGCCACTCCATTCCAACTGAAGAAGATATTGAGCGGGGAGTGGAAGCGAAGACCGAGTTTCCGGGCTATGCCGGCTATCCCCGCCACAATGTGAGCCCACCAGTGCCGAATAGGCGCAAGCTTCGCGCACGATTCTCTGGTTTGAGTGGCTTTTATCTTTCGGTGCGCCGATAGACGCGTTGATACGCGGCACCAACACGCTTTTTCAGTCGAGGCAACAACAAATCCTTAGACTGGCGGCTCTGACCAAGGGAGAGCGTATCATCGTGTCCCACGCGCCTATGTTCATATTTCTTTGTCGAAATGGTCGAGTTCTAGCACACACGAAACTCCGTTCTGACCGCCAGCAGGAACTGTTATTTCTCTGCATCCAAAGCCTAGTTTGGACTTCACAGAGCCGATTACGGAGCGTATGCAACAAGCGCACTCGCTTCTCCGCACGTCGAGTGATCCTTCGATGGTTGTGGAGGCGCTGCTCGATCTCGGTATGTAGAGCGTTTGCCTACTTATAAGTTACCACCGACTAATAGAACGCAGTTGTCGATCGCATTCTCGAAGTTATGGACAACTACCAGGACTCTATCAGAGAGCTTGAGCAGAAAGTTTTGGTCAAACCGAGCATGAGCACCGTCCGCAGTTGTAAGCGACGAATTTCTCCTAGTATCGCAGTACTGAAAGATTTGGTAGTGCATATTCTTTCTGGGGATTTGATAACTCACCGTCGTACTCTCGAGCCTATAAGAAGCACCATTCACGGACTCAGAAAATACGACCGAGAGCGCTGTATTGCTCTCAAGATCGACGTAGACGATCGGGGTGGTAGGACGTGGGGTCAGAATGGGTACATGTCTGATATGTCGAAGATATACCTGGTGCGCGCGTTGACTTGCTTCCTCGAGCTTCTTGTTATAACAGGAACCAGGCGGACGTACTGGACCATATGGATTTTGTGCTCACGAGCTTGGAGATGCTCGCGTCGACTTCGGAGAATCTAATCAACTACGCGTTCAACGCACGTACGCGGTTCCGCGCCTCGGTGTCGGGCTAACTTTCTACAGATGGCGTCCTATGAGGCCAATGAAATCATGCGACGCCTTACGCTTGCGACTATCATCTTTCTTCCTTTGACGCTACTCACAGGATACTTTGTGCGTACAAGACCAACGCGTATTAAAGCAAGTATACTAAGACTACAACAGGGAATGAACTTTACAGAAATGTGGTCTGTGAACAACAACAGCGACCTTCTCTTCTGGAAAATCGCGCTGCCTTGCATGGGGTTAATCGTGCCCATGTTCTTGGCTTCGGATATTAAGAAGGCATTCCATTACACGCAAAAGGTCGTCTCTGTGCGTCGAGCCGTACGAGCCGAAAACACGAACTCGCGACAAAGCCACGTATGGGCAAAAGGCAAGTTGACCCGATATTACTGGGGCACTCGAATTAAAGCGAGGATAGAACCGGCGTAATACGCGCATATATAGCGTTCGGGGTCGATTGATTGGTTAGGACATCCGTCGGCGCGGTGGCGCGCCTGTACGATACGCGACGGGATCGATAATTGGCGGAGGTGGCCCGGGGAGCGGTGGGGGGTGCGCTTGCGGCGTGGCCTTGCCGTACGGCACAAAGCCAACGAAAGGATCGTACGGAACAGTGCTCGGCGCGTGCATGGGATACATAGCATGCGGAGTTGGGTAAGACCGACTTGGAATAGGTTGTGTGGGTGTGGGTGCAGAAGGGGGTGGACTTTGGATTGGTCGTGTGGGTGTGGGTGCTGAAGGAGGAAGTGAGGGTCCGGCCATTGACCCAGCAGTTGGTGGGTAATCTGGATAGGTTGGGTTCGCGCGGGGCGGCGAACTCAGCTGAGGACCAGGCAAACCAGCATAAAAACTGCCGTAGGTGTATGCCATGGCTGGAACAATAGTAATGTGTCTGCCTGCCGGGCTACGCGTGGAATGCACACCTTCCGGAGCGACACCTTGCTCAATGCCTGGGAGGGGAGGGGCTTGAAAATCAGTTAGAGGAACCGAGCGCAATTCGCGAACCTATCGCGTTTTTCTTGCGGTATGGCCCGCGCTTGGTGCCCTTCTTTCGTTCTTTGCGCTGGAGAGGATGCATACACGGAAAGTCAGTCACGAGAATGGACATACCGGCGAATCGATGCATTCCTCCACTCCGAACCTTTGACGCGAATTGGCGAGATGAAAGAAGGTGTTGGATATCACTGACCCATATCTTATACAGCGGCGGCATGGGCGCGAGTCGTCGCAGCCCTTGGAGCTCTACAAAGGTCAAAGGGTAGGGAATAACGTGGTGGAAATGTGGACCTTTTGACAACGAGTGCAAGCATTTTTTACTTGTCTGCGCTTCACAGGGACCACAGTCCTTGACGGACCGGGAGACGCGTCGGGGGTGACGAGGAACGTCGAGGAAGAGGCCATGACAAGAGAGGACAGGTGGAAGCAGTGAGGCGTCGATATATACTTAGGCCGCCCACCCACGGGGTTTCCGTAATCGGCTCGGCGACTGAAGGTTCAAGAAGCTGCTGCTGAACGACCGCCGGGCAGAACATATCATATCCAGTGGCGCCGGCAGGCCTAGACTGTCGAGGCTACAAGATGAGGGACAGAGCAGACAAGGCAAACCACATTACTTGTTAAATACTTGTTAAATATTTGTAGTCCTTTGTTAGTGCCTATAGTGCATTCTGTAGCTGCGGCAGCTCGGGACAAGGTGGATATCGATCCGCAAATCATTTGGCGGAAACTCTCATAGCGCGTGCATGGACCACGAACGGAAAGAGCTCGACTCGTTCATCCACTTCTTCGCCGCATTCGACCTCGCCCGCCCCGTATCCACCCTATCCGACCTCAGCGATGGCGCAGCCCTCTTCGAGGTCCTGTCCCTCGTGTATGTCGTCCACCGTCGTCGCCAACAGCCACATTGAACGCTTTGCAGCGATGCCGACTACTTCCGCCCGCCTGCTCGGACATCCACAGAACCACCAGACAACTGGGTCCTTCGTTTCAGCGCGCTGAAGCGGCTATACCGTCTCATGACACAGTACTTTGCCGATGTCCTCCAAAAACCTACCAGCGGTCTTGATGTACCCGACCTCCAAGCTGTCGCCAAGGACAATGCCGTCCAGCCCACCCTCGCAATGTGCCGCCTGACTATCGCTATTGGCGTTCAATGCGAGCAGAACAAGCAGTTCATCGACAAGATTCAAGGCTTGAGCGAGGCGGACCAACATTACCTTATGAAAGCTATCGAGCAGGCGCGTTCTCGTCTAACACCGCATGTTTCCACTCATCCAGCTCCAGGTCATGGCTCGCGTGAATGCATCCGAGGGCGACGTTGGAGACGCGAGTATGACTGAGTACGTCGTTGCCATCCATCGTTGCGCCGTCTCATCTGTTCCAGAGATGACCACTACTACCAGCTCCAGACCGAGAAGAGCCAGATACTCTCCGACAAGGAAACGCTTGAGAAGGTCTACCAGGCGTTATTGGAGGAACACAGGACCCTCCAGACAAATCATGACGACCTCGTCTCAGAGAAGGACGATGCATTGGCCAAGCTGAGGGAAGCGCGTAGGGAAGCGGACACTCGGAGGAGCGACAAGGGAGATGGGATGCTACGCGGGGAAATCGACCGACTTCGTGCAGACCTGTTGCGTTATTTTTCGACTGTGCCTATTTGCGTTCTAATCTGCATCTAGGCAAAAGAGCGAGGACAACCTCGCAGTTGCCGAGTCGGAAAATGACAAACAGACGCGTCTACTGTCTGATCTCACCAAGAAGAACGAGGAGCTGCAGGACAGAGCAGACGAGGCTGTCCGATTGAAGGACAAGTTAGACGAGTGCGTGAATTTACTTGGGTGAGATGGCGCAGGCCAATTCTGGGCAGGTATAAGCATGCCGCCGACAAGCTGCAGAAGACAGAGAACGTTATGGAAAAATACAAGAAGAAGCTGCAGGAGAGCTCCGACCTCCGACAGAATGTCAAGGTGAACGGTTTCTTTTCGAGGTGAGCTTCTCTCAGCAGATCTCTAGTCCCTCGAGAAGCAAAACGCCGAACTCGTCGACAAAAACGCATCACTAGAGGAGGAATACCGCAAAGTCGCCGCGTTCAAGCCCTTGATGGAATCTTATAAGAACCAAATCGCGGAACTGGAAGGCAAACACTCGGCCCGCGCACAAGAGCTGGATGCTCTCCGTTTCGAGCTATCCGAGAGCAAAAACAAGCTCAAGATCGCAAAGGACGAGCGTGAACGCGACGCGGAGCATCTCCAGCTTTACCAAGAGCGGGTACGCGAGCTCGAACTCATGTCAAACCGTCCGGTTGGCTCCAGCAAAGCTGCGCGTGCCAACGGTTCCGCCGACGAGTTCACGGAAGCAGAGCTACTTGGCAACCAATTGAGCGACGCTGATTTGGACGCCGACGACCCGGCCGTGCATGGCCTTGGTGGAGAGATGCACGATGCCGAGTCGGGAACGACGACTACGGATCTCAAACTCAAGGTCAAGAAGCTCGAACGTGAGCTGGCAGCGGTCAGGAAGAACGAGGCGGATGCTAGTCGCGTTCTTGTGTTGGAGAACCTTCTTGAGGACGCCAACAGGATGAAGAGTCGTTATGAGAGCGACTATCTTGCGGCTCATCGCGAGAAATTGGTCTTGCAACGCGATCTTGAGGAGATTCGCAGTGGAAAGTCCATGGGAGACGGGTGAGATTTTGCCGAGGTTTTTGGGGGTCGGACCTTGATCCCTCTTCAGTGCAGAGGCAGCTATCGCTTTACGACAGCGACTCAACGAAAGCGTGGATCAACTTGACGCGCTTCGAAAGGAGCATGCCGAGCTGGAGGTCAAATACGACACTGCTAGCCGCGAACTGACCATCGCCAAATCTGATCGTGAGCTTTTCTCGTTGAAGCAGTCATGCCAGTTCCTCATGCATTTGCTAGTGACCCTCGTTAACAAAGATCAGCTGGACATTCTTGCGACTCTACGCGATTCAGTGAACGAGGACAAGATTGGTCTGGAAGCTGATGTGGAGAAGTTGAAGCAGCAGAACAAAGAACTTTCGGACAAGAACCGAATGCAACTTGAACAGGTCAATGCGTTGCTATTGGAGAAGGTCACCCTTCAAAGCGAGGGTATTGGACATCGCGAGAAGATGCTGCAGCGCGAGCGCGATTTCGGGTAAGCGACCCTGGATGTGAACGTCCAATCTGCTGACCAAGGCTGCTCAGCGACCTCCGCGCCTCGCTGTCCGGCAAGGATCTGCCGGAAGATATCAAGACGCGGCTGTTAGCTCTTCACGAGGATAATCTGAACCTCAAAGAGTCGAACAAGACTGCGCAAGCACAACTCCAGAAAGCAAGAGCGGTTGGTGCTACCTTGCCAGTTTTCCGTGTGTTCATGTTGGAAACAGTTTATCAAGTCGCAGGACAAGCTGTTCAAGGAACAGCACGCCGCTCAAGCGCTTTCTGTTGCTCCGGGAACGTTCGAGGAAGCTGAAACGAGCTTCCGATCACAGATCAAAGTCCTGGAGGACGAGGTTATGCGACAAAAGGTATATTTTGGTCCTCGCATGATTCACATGGCGCTGACGGCTTTTGTAGCGCCTAATGAGCGAGTCTACCAAGAGGTATCGGCGCGAGCAAGAGCTTATGCTCGGCGCTGTTCATGCAATGGGAATGCGGTCGATGCGCAGCCATATTGGTGTCCCTCAACAGACAACGAGTTGGCTAGGCAATCAGCGCCAAACTGTGCGTAGTATCCGCTGTACACTGCTCTATGGAGACTGACTGAACGCTGCTAGCTATCGCACACGCTCAAGCGGTAGTTCCGTCTAGAGCATTCGTTCGTCGTGTTAGAAAATTATTTTCCTCGGAATTTGCATGCATCATACCCTTTGTATCCAGTACGTGTATAGCATTTAGAACGACCTCGTTTGTTGCTCTGAACAGTCTGGACGCGTCTTTTCGAGAAAGGGCAGATGAATTCGCAGCTAATACGAACCATGGCGACGACCAAACCCTCTGGAATTCCCTTGTCCGCGGTCAAATCCTCCACCGGCGAATCTACCACCTCTTCCTTCTCGAGAACCGCCGTTGTCGTCCAAGGCTGGCAAGAAGACGGCGACGAAGAAGTCGGCCGCTCCCGCCGCCGACGGCGAGAAGAAGAAGCGCAAGAAGACTCGTAAGGAGACCTACTCGTCCTACATCTACAAGGGTAAGTTGCCGTCCCCAACGGACTTGCACGGTCTCATCGTGCACGACCTCTAGTCCTCAAGCAGGTCCACCCCGACACGGGTATCTCGAACAAGGCCATGGCCATTCTCAACTCGTTCGTAAACGATATCTTCGAGCGAATCGCGACGGAGGCATCCAGTGCGTTGCATCCTCGGTCTTTGGCTAGCTCGTCTCTAACATGGTCCAGAGCTCGCGCAATATTCGAAGAAATCCACCATCTCTTCCCGGGAGATTCAGACGTCTGTTCGTCTCATCCTGCCTGGTGAACTCGCCAAGCATGCCATCTCGGAGGGCGTATGTCCTCCCTTCATCGTCCCCCTTCCTTTGCTCACAATCTACCAGACAAAGTCGGTGACCAAATTCTCCAGCGCAGCACCTGCAGCAAAGTAGACTGGCCATATTCATCTCTGTGCATATTTCTTGTACTACTAGACTGTACTTCTTCGGCATAGGCCAAGGAATTGTTTGAATACCTCCAAACAAACGGTGGCGGCGAATGCGTGATCCCGCATTATGCTCTCGACCAAGCTCCTGCACAAGTATGCGCAGGCTCCTCCTACGACTCTTCTTAGTCTGGCGTCCTTGCTGGGCTATGGTCGTCCGCCCACTCCACAATCGGTTCTCTCCTCAGTAAACATAGCTCTCCAAGAAATCCCTCGCCGCTTGGCTATGCGCGTCAGGTCTCTCCAATCCTTACCTTTCATCGTTGGCACAAATCCGTACATTGCCAACACTCTCGAAGCCTATATCGACAGCTTTCAGCTTCTGGCGACGTTAGTACTCCCGACAAATTGTCTGGCGCTAAACGGGCACCGGTAGGCACCCCGCCGTCAACTCTCTCGAGGAAAACAGGCTCTTCACGCAGCAGCTTGAAGCGCTGGTGCAGCGCCATGCGAGTGATGTCCCGACCCTCGCAAAGGGCTTCCTCGAAAGCGCAAAGTACATGTCTCCAATGCAAATCAGCAACTTTCTCGACACAGGTGAACCATCTGACTACGCTGCGTCTCTCCTAACCTCTGTTAGCCATCCAGAATCGCATATCTGTCCGGCTCATAGCTGAACAACATATTGCGATCTCCCGCGCGTTGGACGACGCAGCAAACGGCGAACCCCCGAGCACAGGCGATATTGGCGTTGTGGACACCAAGTGCCAACCCGTGCGCATGATCCGGATGTGCGAGTCGTACGTTAGCGAGCTCTGTGCTGCCACGCTAGGCGCCAGTCCAGCCGTGGTCATTGACGGAGACGTCGATGCTACTTTTGCGCAAGTACGATGGTCTTTAGCGTCCTGCTCGCTAACCGAATCGCAGATACGTCCCTGTACACCTGGAATACATTCTCACCGAGATCTTGAAGAACTCGTTCCGCGCCACGGTTGAGCACCACCGTGCATCTGGCGTCCGTGCTGTTCCGCCGGTTCGGATAACCCTTGCGCCTAACGCGCACTTCTTCTCGATCCGCATCCGCGACGAGGGCGGCGGTATTTCCCCAAGCAACATGGAGCGCATCTTTTCGTACGCGTTCACTACCGCGAAAAGCTGCGACCCCGACGACGACGATGCTGGAGGCGGGCCCTACGCTGCGCAACATGTCGGTGGCCTCGCAGGGATTGGAGACGGAGACGCCAACTTGTTTAGTGAGATTACATCCAAAGGTTTGCAGACAGGCTTGGGCTCAATCGCGGGCTTGGGGTACGGCCTACCGATGAGCAAGTTATATGCCAAGTACGTTTCGCCGAAAACGCTGATTGTCGTTAACGGACCTCCTCAGGTACTTTGGCGGCTCGTTGGAACTCGTGTCTTTGGAAGGATGGGGAGCTGATTGTTTCCTTAAACTACGCTGTCTATCAGATGAAGCCGGCAGCTCTGTAATCTAATCTGTACCACTAATTGTAGGTCTACGATGGTAGTGTTTGCGAAAACTTCTGCTGCACCCGCGCATAATGCTCCATCTCCTCTCGACTTACGCTCGGCGTCAGACTTGCTAACGCCCTCTCGAAATCCTCCGTTGAAACAAGCACGTCGATATCCTCCGGTGTCGCAAGTTCCGCGAGGTAGTATGGTGCTGTCAAGGGATAGGGATGACCGTCCAACGCTGTCCCGCTCCCGTTGAGAACTGTTAGCTTGTCCTCGAGCGCTTCCGCCTTGCGGGACATGGCGTTCAGCATCGCGTCGGAACAGAGCGCGTAAAAGTCTGCGCCCGTATAGTTAAACGGGCAGCGCTCCGCGATAATGGCCAAATCAAGCGATGGGTCGAGTCGGAATTTCCGCGTCAACGCTTTTAGGATGTTCAGCTGCGCCTCGTGCGTGTCGCTTACGCCGAGATACAAAAGGCGGTCAAATCTGATTAATCGTGAGCGTCAGCATCCGACCTCAACCAAACACAAAGAACTCACCTTCCTGGTCTCAACAGCGCCGAATCCAGCAGATCAGGCCGATTCGTCGCTCCAATCACAAACACATCCGCTCCACCGTCACTCGCCATACCGTCCAATTCCGCCAGCAGTTGGCTTACGATTCGATCCATAACTCCGCCAGAGTCGCCGTGATTGCCGCGCTTTGGTGCAACCGAGTCAAGCTCGTCGAAAAACACGACACAGGGCCGTGCGTCTCGTGCCCGCTGGAAGACGCGTCGTACATTAGCTTCGGATTCGCCAATATACATATTGAGCAACTCGGGCCCTTTGACGGAGAAGAAATTGAGAGAGCATGACGTAGCCACTGCTTTTGCGAGCAGCGTTTTGCCAGTGCCAGGAGGGCCATAAAGAAGAATGCCTCGAGAGAGATGAGGCACTTGAAGGAAGCTCTGGAAGTGGATATGTACCGGATCGTTTCTTAAGGCCATCAGAAAACAGCTCTGGGTGTTCGAGAGGGAGTTGAATCGTGTCCAGGATATCCGATTTTACGGCCGCAAGCCCGCCGACGTCGTCCCAGGAGACGTTTGGAATCTTGGGTGCTCCAATACTCTCTGAATGTGTTGTCCGTATCTTGTCCAGAGCCGCCTCAAAGTCGACTGCATTGATTGCGACCTTGGCCCGAATAACTTCGAGCTCGCTGGCGTTTCTGTGGCCGGGTCAGTGTGATTTGGACAAATATTTGTTCGACCAACGCGATAATCGAAGCTCTCTGGACTGCCAGACTTTCCGCTTGAGAAATCAGACCGACGATATCGCTTGCCACCAACGCAGCGGTATCAGTTGCCAGCCGAGATATTGAGACGTCGGGAGCGAGCGGAGTTCCCGTAAGCGCTATTCGCAGAATCTCGCTACGTTCTGCTTCACTCGGCGCCTGGCCCAAAGTCAGCATTACCACTTGGGCCACAAATCACGATGATAGACCTCGAAATTGATGTCGTTCTTGAAACACGCTTGCAGGCGAACAGGTAGCCGGTCCGCCTCGTGGGTGCTCCCGAATACGAAGACGGGGAAGCCGGTCAGGCGCCAGCTGCTACGGAGACTGTCGATGCATTCTTGTAGGACGTTCACGACGTTCAAGTCTGCACAAACGCAAGGTTCAGCCAAGTGCAGTCCGCGACATAGAAGCTGTACCTTTACCAGGCTCGAGCCGTTGCGTACTCTGTACAAACGCTTCCACGTGTCGCAGATACAAGATGCACGGCGAGCACTCTTCGAGTTTTTCGAATCGCGCCCGCAACGTCCCCTCTGTCTTGACATCGGTTTCTCCAACAATGTCGTAGCAATTTATCTAATCCAGGGGTTAGACTGATAATCTTGGCCGCGATTTCCATGACCCGCCTCCATGAAATGCATTCCAAGGCACTCTGCAGCCCAACGAGCAGTCGTGAACTTGCCAATGCCACTGGCGCCCTTTAACAGAATGGACAGGTCCAAGTTGTAATCCACAGCGTCTCGTAGAAACGTTGCAGAGCACAGTGAAAGTATCTTGCCGCAAGGACTTGTCGGACGCAACAGAACTGACGTCTCACTGAGCTCTGCCAACAGCGCCCCTGGGCTCTGTCGATCTAAATAAGACTTGAGCGAACGTCAATGGCTAGACACATTGCACATACGCGGGAGAAAGTACTTTCTAGTGCGGGGAACGCGATAATGTTCGAGGCCCGACTGTACCAGCCTCGTAGCTTTGGGATCGATCCAACAGCCGAGCTCGCCGCCAGTCACGTCAAGGTACGAGTCGTGTACGGCGACAACATCGTGCTCAATGTTGGTCACTAGAAAGTAGACGATCTCGTCCGCATGCTGCGAAGGAGATTGCCTGGATCAAGTCAGCGGTCCAACATCTGGCGCAGAAATCCTCGAATTTACTCTGGCTCGTCGTCATCTTGGTTATCTGCATTGACCCCGACCGCGACCAAATCGCCCTGCTTCACAAGACGTTTTGAAGAGGTGAAGTGAGTGCGCAGAGCGTATAGGAAAGCATTCTGGTATATTCGGTTTGTCGACACCGGAGACGCAACGCGAGCAATTGTCACGGATTTTGCGGTCGGAATCGCCGGCGGACCGGACCCGAAGGGTGTTGGATGGAGGATTAGAGACGGAGATGCGCCTCTGCATGTATTATGCAGCAGGATGGGGTCCATTAGAACGATGTTGCTGTCGGGAGGTCGGCAAACATGCAGGTGGATGTGAATGCGTACTTGGGCTTTACGACGCGATCGTCTGCAACTATTCGAACAAGCCGACGCGTATTCGACCCTTCTACTTGCGCAAAGGCCTATATCGTCTGTGAATGAATGCGAAAAACGCGCCAAGACAAACTACCCAGTCTCCATTTAATCCTCCGACGCGGCTGAGATCCTTGGTTCGCAGATAGACAGTGCAGTCTTCGTAGGACCCGGGAATCGATGCTTCCAAAGCAGCGCATTGAAAGGGAACAGAAGCGGCTTGAGAGGATGGCAGGCCTAGGGCAGCAGAGGCAAGGAACTGCTCGTCGATCTCAAAGTTGCTGTCCTCATCGTCGTATTCGTCCTCGTCGAAAGACTCGCGCGGGTTACCAAGGGTAAGAACAATGTTCGTTTCGTCGAGTTGCGCGATACCTTCGAGAACCGGGCTTAGCATTTCCAGCTTGTATCGCAATTCCGGGGTATGCGAGGTAGAACTGGTGCCATTCAGGACTGTTGTGAGGGTGAATTCATCGCCTTGGCGGAGTATGCGGTTGGGTGAGCAGAGCCATGCTTGGAGGGAGTCGGAGGCGGCGTCGTAGGCTTCTTGGGATAGCGCGGAGACGATAATCTCGGAAAGAGTAGGCATAACATCAATCTACCTTGCACTTGACCATGTCGCGCGGCGGACCAAGAGGCGGCGGATTCGGCCGCGGAGGCGGTATACACGTCTCAATTCGCGACTACGTCGCTCTAATGCCCTTCCAGGACGTGGTGGAGGACGCGGGGGCTTCCAGCAACGCGATTTCGGACCACCAGACACTGTCCTCGGTGCGTGCTAAAAATTTGTCTGTCTCCGACTACTGCTCACCAAGCACCAGAAATGGGCACCTTTGTACACGCAGTCGAAGACGAAATGCTTTGCTCCTCTCTCATGCCCGACAAAGTCCCTTACTTCAACGCGCCCATCTACTTGCAAAACAAGTCGGTCATCGGAAAAGTCGACGAGATTCTCGGACCCATAAATGAGGTCTACTTTTCCGTTAAAATGGGCGACGGCATGGTCGCCAGTAGCTTCAAAAAGGGCGACAAAGTCTATATCGGAGGCGACAAGCTGCTGCCCATTGAACGATTTCTGCCAAAACCCAAGGTCGCCGGAGGTGCGTTTGAATGATCTCGCTCGCTCTAATTGTGTGTTGACTGTGTCTCCAGGCGTTACAAGTGCGCATTTTATGCATCTGCAACGGCTATGGACTAATTTACATGATTTTAGAAAGAGGCCGTGGACGCGGTGCACCTGGCGGCAGAGGCCGGGGCGGAGATCGGGGAAGGGGATTCTCTCGTGGCGGAGGACGGGGCTTCGATCGGGGCGGCTCTCGGGGAGGAAGAGGTGGTGGATTTGGTGGAGGATCTCGAGGATTTGACCGAGGACGAGGAAATTCCAGGGGGTTTGGCGGCGGTGGCCGTGGCCGTGGCCGTGGTTCGTATTAGCTGCGAATTCATTTGCCCTTTTTCGAAAAGACGCGTCCGGACTGTTCAGAGCAACAAACGAAGTCGCTATATACGGACGGGATACAAAGGGTATGATGCATGCAGTTCCGAGGTTAGTCTCCGTAGAGCAGTGAACGACGGCTACTGCCATCGGACAATTGGTGGTACAGATTAGATTACAGAGCTGCCAGCTTCATCTGAGAGACAGCGTAGTTTGAGGAAACAATCGGCTCCCCATCCCTCCAAAGACACGAGTTCCAACGAGCCGCCAAAGTACCTGAGGAGGTCCGTTAACGACAGTGGGCGTTTTCGACAAAACGTACTTGGCATATAACTTGCTCATCGGTAGGCCGTACCCCAGGCCCGCGATTGAGCCCAAGCCTGTCTGCAAACCTTTGGATGTAATCTCGCTAAACAAGTTGGCGTCTCCGTCTCCAATCCCTGCGAGGCCACCGACATGTTGCGCAGCGTAGGGCCCGCCTCCAGCATCGTCGTCGTCGGGGTCGCGGCTTTTCGCGGTAGTGAACGCGTACGAAAAGATGCGCTCCATGTTGCTTGGGGAAATACCGCCGCCCTCGTCGCGGATGCGGATCGAGAAGAAGTGCGCGTTAGGCGCAAGGGTTATCCGAACCGGCGGAACAGCACGGACGCCAGATGCACGGTGGTGCTCAACCGTGGCGCGGAACGAGTTCTTTAAGATCTCGGTGATGATGTATTCCAGGTGTACAGGCACGTATCTGCGATTCAGTTAGCGAGCAGGACGTCAAAGACCATCGTACTTGCGCAAAAGTTGCATCGACGTCCCCGTCAATGACCACGGCTGGACTGGCGCCGAGCGTGGCAGCACAGAGCTCGCTAACGTAGGACTCGCACATCCGGATCATGCGCACTGGCTGGCACTTGGTGTCCACAACACCAATATCGCCTGTGCTCGGGGTCTCGCCGTTTGCTGCGTCGTCCAACGCGCGGGAGATCGCGATATGTTGTTCAGCTATGAGCCGGACAGATATGCGATTCTGGATGGCTAGCAGAGTTGAGGAGAGACGCAGCGTAGTCAGATGGTTCACCTGTGTCGAGAAAGTTGCTGATTTGCATTGGAGACATGTACTTTGCGCTTTCGAGGAAGCCCTTTGCGAGGGTCGGGACATCACTCGCATGGCGCTGCACCAGCGCTTCAAGCTGCTGCGTGAAGAGCCTGTTTTCCTCGAGAGAGTTGACGGCGGGGTGCCTACCGGTGCCCGTTTAGCGCCAGACAATTTGTCGGGAGTACTAACGTCGCCAGAAGCTGAAAGCTGTCGATATAGGCTTCGAGAGTGTTGGCAATGTACGGATTTGTGCCAACGATGAAAGGTAAGGATTGGAGAGACCTGACGCGCATAGCCAAGCGGCGAGGGATTTCTTGGAGAGCTATGTTTACTGAGGAGAGAACCGATTGTGGAGTGGGCGGACGACCATAGCCCAGCAAGGACGCCAGACTAAGAAGAGTCGTAGGAGGAGCCTGCGCATACTTGTGCAGGAGCTTGGTCGAGAGCATAATGCGGGATCACGCATTCGCCGCCACCGTTTGTTTGGAGGTATTCAAACAATTCCTTGGCCTATGCCGAAGAAGTACAGTCTAGTAGTACAAGAAATATGCACAGAGATGAATATGGCCAGTCTACTTTGCTGCAGGTGCTGCGCTGGAGAATTTGGTCACCGACTTTGTCTGGTAGATTGTGAGCAAAGGAAGGGGGACGATGAAGGGAGGACATACGCCCTCCGAGATGGCATGCTTGGCGAGTTCACCAGGCAGGATGAGACGAACAGACGTCTGAATCTCCCGGGAAGAGATGGTGGATTTCTTCGAATATTGCGCGAGCTCTGGACCATGTTAGAGACGAGCTAGCCAAAGACCGAGGATGCAACGCACTGGATGCCTCCGTCGCGATTCGCTCGAAGATATCGTTAACGAATGAGTTGAGAATGGCCATGGCCTTGTTCGAGATACCCGTGTCGGGGTGGACCTGCTTGAGGACTAGAGGACATGAGACCGTGCAAGTGCGTTTGGGGATGGCAACTTACCCTTGTAGATGTAGGAGGAGTAGGTCTCCTTACGAGTCTTCTTGCGCTTCTTCTTCTCGCCGTCAGCGGCCGGAGCGGCAGACTTCTTCGTCGCCGTCTTCTTGCCAGCCTTGGACGACGACGGGGCCTTTGAGGCAGCGGGTGCCTTGGAGGCGGTTGTCGAGGCAGGGGCTTTGCCGGCGGTGGATGCGGGTTTGGGGGCCATTGCGATTGGGGTGAGTAGCGGCGTTGAAGGTGACTTGTTCGCGTGCTGCCAGTATTTATCGACTTGTTGTTGACACTTGTTTGGCTCTGTCAACTCGACAGATCCGAGTGGCTGATATAACCCGTGGTCACATCTCCGCCACACTCAACTCTTGCCCTCTTACCACCACCACCACCTCCTCCCCACAATCACCTACCAACAACAATGTCCGGCAAAGTCAGTGGAAAATCCAAGTCTGGCAAGGCGGCGGGCGGCGGCGTCGATGGCAAAGCCCAGTCCCGGTCGTCCAAGGCCGGCCTCCAATTCCCCGTCGGTCGTATCCACCGTCTCCTCAAGAAGGGCAACTACGCACAGCGTGTGGGAGCCGGCGCACCCGTCTACCTCGCTGCCGTCCTCGAGTACCTCGCCGCCGAGATCCTCGAACTCGCTGGCAACGCTGCCCGCGATAACAAGAAGCACCGTATCGTGCCTCGTCACCTCCAGCTTGCCATCCGCAACGATGAGGGTGTGTCTTGTCCTGTCTGCGCCTGCTTAATTTCAACTCACTTCGCCTAGAACTCGGCAAGCTCCTCGGTTCTGTGGTCATCTCCCAGGGTGGTGTCGTCCCCCATGTCGGTGTTCATCCTTGTCCGCCGTCTTCTGTCCTCACACTGCCTTCAGATCGATCCTTCGCTCCTGCCATCCAGCACCGGAAAGAGTGCGTTCTGCTTCTTTCCTCTTCTACGTTTGCTGACTCTTCCGTTCAGAGGGCGCCAAAGAGCAATGAACTTGCATCTTCTCCGTATCTTTCTCATCCTATGTAGTGTGTGTACTTTTAGACCCCCCGCCGCAACTTCAGTTTTGCTGGCTCTTTCCTTGTCAAATATTCTTCAACAAATGAGCGCGTCTGGACATGCAGACCGCCTCCTCCGACTTGTTGGGACATTTTGATCCTCATACTCGTGCCCCTCGTCCGCAACTTGAACCGGCAATTACGCAGGAGGAAGAAACACCCCCCCACAAGACCGTCGATAAAGTCCCCCATAACAAACTCCAGGCGACCCACCGTCGTCCCCACCCTGGATGGTCAACAAGCAGCCAGGTCGCTGCCCAGTAGGTAATGGGTAACGACGCGGCCTGCCGTAGAACAATCTGCGTGTGAGACGCGAACAAGTATATGGCGCACATAATGAGCGCGTGGATGGCATGAGGCGCGAGGCCCGCTGGGCGCGACGTATGTTTCGACGCGTCGAATCGCATCCAGCTTCGCATGTATTGGATGCTGAAGAGAAACAGGGCGACGAGGGGAGGGGCGCCGAGGAGGATATTGGGAAGTTGCTGTAGCGTCCAATATCGAAAGAGACCGACGTTCCAGTACTGACCCTGGACGTAGGGATAGATAAGAGGGACCCGATGAGTGCACCATGGTGTGCCGCTGTCTGGTTTGCAGAACACAGAAAAGGCCGCGTAGTTGTGCGCTACGAATGGAATGAAAGGAAGCGCAGACAGCGCGCCACAGGTGACGAGGACGGAGGAGAGGTAAATCTGAGAATAAGGAAGCTGAAGATAAAGAGGATGCGGAACGCGCACCTTCTTCCGTTCAAGCAGTGGTTGGAGCGCGATGCCCCATATGAGAAATCCTACCAAGAGGAACCCGTTGGCGCGAAACGCGGCAGCTGCGGTAAAGTACAGCGAAGCTAGCAGGTAGTGCGACTTGGCACACGAGAGCATTCCTTTGTAGGAAAAGTATGTGTAGAGCAGCTCAGTGTAGGGCGCGACAAAGAGAGTTGCAGGGCTGCTTGGGAGCAGCGACAGCAGAGTGGCCAGTCGAGCAAGCGCGGGCGACTGCAGATGGTGCAGGGAGAGTGCGTACATGGTCGCAGTCATGTCCGAAGCGACGACAATGGATATTATCGTGGGCGCAAACTTTGAGAAGGAAAGGAGGAAAGGGATTGCGGGGAACCAGGCCCATTCGTGCTCGTAGACATAACCTGCGCGTGCGACGTGGATAAAGTGGACTGCATCCCAGCGAAGAAGAAATTGGGGAGCAGCTGAGTCGAAAGTTGGGAATAGGACATGCTGGAAAGCGAGTAGAGTTGCGGGTAGAGAACGGGAGGCGATGGTGGCTGGGAGCAAGCTGGTCATCACGCATGCATTACTTATCGACTACACTGGTGGCGCTGGCCCCGTCGCTTCACCTTCTACGACGGCTCCTCGAGACTCCCCAATCTTCCTACGATGTCTGTCTTGTCCTCGCTGCCTGGTGGGCCCTCTGCCTGCTCTCCGAGCCCATCCTCCGCTACTGGATCCCCATCGTATGCGCCGCCATTGTCCTCTTCAGCCCCAAGACACGTCCACCACCTCAACTAGCATCCGAGTCCACCCTCTCTGCCGCCGTCGCTGACCTCACCGCCATCGAATCCCTTCTACCTTCCATCCCCGCCATTTCACCATCCCTCCGCGATCCGGCTCTGCTTGCCAGAGCTTCCGCCATGCTTTATGTCCCCTACCTCCTCTTAACCCTGCTCGTCCGACTACGCGTGCTGGTGGCCATCGCAGGGTCTGTTCTGCTTTCGTGGCGCGCACCTTGGGCGGTTGCGCTGCGTAACTCGCTTTGGCGCAACGCGTGGTTCCGCTGGAGTCTGTACCGCGTTTCGGCGTTTATCACGGGGCAACCACTTCCACTGGCGGCTCATACCACCCTCTCCGCGTCCACGTCTCTTGCTCCAAAGTCGACTACGAAATCGTTGCGGTTCTTGTTCACTATCCACGAGAACCAAAGGTGGTGGATGGGTGCGTTATCTTGTTCCAACAAACTCTTCTCGTCTCATACAGTGCATAGGCCTTGATTGGACAGCAGCTCTCTTACCCGCGGAACGACCTTCATGGTGCTCGAAATCCCAACAAGCCGTCGCTCCGCCCAACGCGTTCACACTCCCGGACGAAACAAGCATCTTCCTCCCGCAGGAACCAGGCAAGCCCCGTCTCAAGCGATGCGCGCGGTGGTCTTGGGAGGAAGACGAATGGCGCGTCATCGTGCGCCAGGAAGGCGCCGCGGCATTGACGCGTGTCGAGAAGCCGTTGCCGAGCGAGAAGGAGGAGAATCCCGGTCTGTTAATGAAGGCCGCAGTCAAAATGCGCGAGTCGAACAGCCAGTCTTCGCTCCCGTCTGCCGATGAGAGCGAGGGTGAGAAATCGTCCGTGGATGAACAAGACGAGGACGAAGAACTCGTCACGGACGAGGATGGCTGGGTCTATGGCGATAACAAGTGGGAGAAACTCAGTTCAAAGGGTGGAATGGGCAAGGTCCGTGCTTACGGGAAGAGCCTCCGTCTAGCCTGGCTCACACCGATTCTAGTACACGCGATTCCGACGCTGGACACGCGTCTCTGTTGTGACCGAGTCCATTGAACCAATATTGGAAGGCGAGCAAGAACGGCAAGCATCGCACGAAGCCACCACTCCCGTTGCCCAACACCAAACACCCCCGACGAGTCCCGTTGCAGAGACGACGCCACGGGATAACAGCCCGTTGCGCCAGCGACTCAAGAACGCTATGGCCAAGGCGACTGCATAGCGTAACTTGTTGATTTCTTGTACGTCGAGAGAAATGGCGAATTGGTGTCATCCAGACTCGTTCCAAATGCAATTAGGACAGTGTAAAACGACAACAAGAGAAGCAGAGATGCAACGACAGGAATAACAGAATATAATACTCATTTTCCAGCAGTAGTCTGCGCAAGTGCGTTAGCTATCGTATAATCCAACTCACGAACACTCACAGCAACACCGTTTAACGTTCGGCTGGAATGGTACGCCGACAAACTTTGGCTTTGCGTGGAGCGATACGACCGCGAACTCCCAAGCGGACCTCCTGGCTGGGACGATGAAGAGTTGCCCGGAGTCGAAGGAACGCCGTTTGTAGTTGTGCGTGCGGTCCGTGCCGTTAGAGGTGTTGGCGCGCTTATCAGAGACTTTTTCGGGGTCTCGAGAAGCGATTTGGTGCGGCTGCTACCGAGCGTGGAGCTCGAGGTCGCCTTCGGCGTGGCGGAGGTTGGCGGAGCCTTGGGTCTCTTGCCCGCCGTCATGAACGGATGGCGCATCGCAGCTTGCGGTTTGATACGCCGCTCCGGGTCCCACACGAGGCATTTGGCAATGAAGTCGACAAAGTCGTCGTCGTTGCACCGTAACACCTGTGCAAGCGTCTTGGATCCTGGTCGTCGTCGACGCCCTTTGGAGTTGATGACAACGCGAGGTGTTCCATTGGGATCTAGGGCATGTTGAGGTCACGCTAATGCCCTAAAAGCCACACATACCGAAGAAGAGTTTCTTGCGGGTGCTGCGATTCACAAACTCCTTGTCGGGAACACCAAGCACCTCCATGATGCATGACAACTGCTCTTGCTCGTTCTCGCCGGGAAAAATCGGGAATCCTGTATAAAGCTCGGCGAGAATGCAGCCTAAACTCCACATATCGATGGCCATGTGGTAGTTCATGCCGAGGATTACTTCGGGCGACCGGTAGAATCGACTTTGAATATAGGTATAGACTAGAAATGGCCGATGAGCATCACTGAGCAACCTGAAGCAAGATCACGAACTTTTCTCGTGTTCTAGGCAGCTGCTGCCAAAATCGATAACCTTGATGCCGCTCTTGGCGGGATGGCGAAGAAGAACGTTCTGTATAATATGTAAGCACCAGCATTGTACAATGCCGAGGTCCATACCTCAGGTTTCAAGTCGCAATGAACGATGCGATGGTGGCGCATGAGGGAAAGAGAGAGCAACATCTGACTGGTGAAGCGTCTTATCAAAGTGGTAGTGAACCCCACGAAGCCATTGGCCTTTATGAGCTCGTAGAGGTTGATGCTGAGTAGTTCCATTGCGATGCAAAGGTGACCTCTGAAGTAGAAGTTTTCGGTCATTTTGATCACATGATGCTTCTCCTCTGGATCCTGTGTTTTTTTTTAGACACAGACACGGTCAAGTAACAAGAACTCACCCATTTGCGGAGATTATCCAGAATTTTGATCTCGACGATTGCTTGGTGGTGGAATCGTTTCTTGTTCCGAATTATCTTGATGGCGACGGATTCCCCGCTACAGTGGTCGCGGCAATGGAGCACCTGCCCGAACGAGCCCTTGCCCAGCGTTCCGATGACTTCGTAGCGGTACGCAAGGTGGTCACGGGCGACGACAAGATAGTCTCCGCGATCGTCGTCGTAGCCGTAGTTGTTCGTAGAGTTTTCGAGAACGGCGGGCTTCTTGCTGCTTTTGGCCCCGATGTAGTACACCGAGGGGTAGTCCAAAATCTCCTTGCGTTCGTACTCTGAAAGGTATTGATTCTGGGATCCCTTCAGGATGGCTACAATGGACATATCAGCGAAACGGGATGCAGAAGGAGATTAAAAAATGTACCAGTCGGCGCAGCCGCTGCTGCGGGCGGTATTGGCTCCGGGAACTGCAGTAGCTCGTCCAACTCTTCCTGGTTCGCACCTGCAGCCAACTTCTTCGCGTGCTGTCGACGTATATAGTGCAACATCTCCTCGTCACCCTGCGCCTCCTCGTCATCAACAGAGCTTTGGACGGGCGAAGGCGTCGACAGAGATTGCCGGCTTGAGGATGGCGAGTTGGCAACTTGTTGAATGCTCGGCGTTGAGGTAGAATTGGAGGAAGTGTGCGCCGCGGACAGGCCAATCTTTGGACTGAGAAGCTTTAATCCTCGCGACGGTGACAATGCAGAGAATCGGTGGCGGGTGGTTGAGCCCTCTGTTGCCTGGGCAGTTGAGCCCAACGCAATCGAGCTCGTAGACGACTTGCGCAGACCGGTGAACGAAATCGAGTCTCGGTTGGACTTGCGTGTTAGCACATTTGTCGTCGACGCCGAAGCGGTCGGTGCAACCGATTGCCGCGGTACACGGGATGTCGAGACGGTCGCCGGTGACCCGCGGACGGAAGCCGTGCGTGTTGGCCCAACAGTTTTCATCTGACCACTGTCCTCCGACTCCAAAACACCAAATTCATTGGTAGAAACGTTGGTCGGGGACGGGTTGGTCGAAGATGGTCCGACAAGACTGGCACTCGCGCGGCGGCTGCTGAACCCGCCTTTCTGCATTGGTGATGCAACAGTCGACGTTCGACTCGAGATGCGAGGGATCTTGGTTGGGGTCTCCTTCGGTAAACCCGAAACAGAGTTGTTGAGAGCCGATGGCGGACCCTCCTTTGTTTCTTTGGACGCTGCATGCGAACCATTCGTAGCGACAGAGGGAGATCCGGCGATGGTCGGCAGTAGGTTCCGCGTACGCAGAGAGCTATCCGATTGCTTTTGCATGGAACTAGCTGTTTGAGCAGTGACTCGCGAGCTTGAGACCGTTCTGGTGGTGCCATTGGGGGTGGAAGAGGGAGTCGATGCAGCGGAGGACGTGGATGTGGATTTGAGACGGGCAACTCTCTGGGCCGTCACTGGCTCTAAAGCTGCGATTTGGAGGGGAGGGAGTTGAACGGGAGACTTGTTCTTACGCGGAGGAGGATCGGTGGACGACAAAGTCTTTCGGAAAAAACTTAGCAAAACCAAGGAGGATAAAATAAAATGCAACATACCTTGCCCCGTTTCCGCCCCATGAGAACACTTATCCGACTCTCGCTACGATCCTTGTCGTCCTTCTTCTGTCTCTCTTTCTCCTTTTCGATCCTGGCGAGCCTCTCCTTCTCCTTCTCAGCCTCCTTCATCTTTTGGAGCTCCTTGGCCGCCTCCTTGGAATCGGCATGCAAGCTTCTCCGAGACGAGGACTTGAGCAGCGACAAGACAGAGGATTTCTTGCCAGGCGTTGAGGTTGATGAGGGATTATGGTCGCTATCACCTTTGCTACGCGCCGTTGAATATCCCGTCGATTGGGTGGGAGATGACGGAACGGGCGCAGCGACGGGAACCTGCATCGATTGGGAGGAGCGGCGGAAGAAGGGAATAGAAGATGGTGTCAGCCGCTTCGACTGGTTTCGGCGGACAGAAGAAGAAGGACTGAGCGGTCCGGATTGAGTTGAAGCAGCAGCTGTCGTATGATTCGTGCTCGCGCTCGAATCCGTGCCTGTTCGACTGCCGACCGCCGCTCGGTCGGGTGTCCGACTCGGATGAAGTGCTGGACTCCGTACGGATCCTACAGACGACATGGACGCCAAAGAAGCTGCAGATGACATTGCCGCTGGTTGTTCCCATGGATTTCCTGCAACAGCGGCCGCAGGAGACAAAGCCTTGTCTTTGGAAGTAGATTTACGCAGCTGTTGACCAAAAGTCACGGCCCGGGGCGATTTAGGACTCGCCGAAGCTGCAGATGGAGAGCCCGACAGCCTCAGGTTGAGAGCGTTCGAGAAACTCCATTTCTTGGACGGCGTCTTGATGATGGCAACTGCAGCAGGCGGCTCAAGGGCACCCGACGTCTTGTTGGAATGGCCAGCCGTATGCTGGCTCCGTCTTCGGGATTCAGAAAGCGCTGGGGGAGGGGTGGCAGGCGGAGGAACATCGAGGGTAGTAGCTCGGTCGCTATCGTGGCTCGGACGCGGCTTCTCCTCGTCCGGATAAGACGGGAATGTTACGCCGGTCGACGACGCTGGCGGTGAACGATATGTGGTCAGATTCTTTGGAAGCGGGGGAACCGGAGGAACACCGGCTTCCTCCGGCGGTTCTGTGTTGGTCGCTAGAGACGCTACTCGATCCTTGAGAGAGGTTGCATCGCTCGAGTGAACGCTCGAAACGTCGCTGCCACCGCTGTTACGACGCGCCTTCAAGGAGTGGCGGCTAGAGGCTGCTGAAACCGATGTCGCGGTTGTGGTAACAGACATGGACGCCGAGTCGCGGGAGCTGGTGGTCGGAGTGCTCGCGTACGTTGTCGACGATGTCGAACCGCGTTTCGGGGTAAAGCTAGAGCGCGCGCTTCCCGTCCCTTTTTTCGGCGTCTTGTCTACAGCAACAGAAGGGCTCGTGGGTTGCTCGTCGCTGCTGATGGCACTCCCAGCGAGATCCGCAGACTCTACCACTCCTTCACCGCGCTCCTTGGTCGAAGACCCGCTGGCTCGCCGACCGGGATCCATCGGGCCGATTCCTTCCCATTGGACGGTCGACTTGGCTGGGGTGCCTGGTCGGCTGTTGGACGAACGCGTAAAGCTGGCGACACTAGCGCGGGCGCGAGCGGTCTTGCCGCTCAAGCCGTCTAGTTTGCGGAGAGCCTCGGCGGTTGCCTCATCGTCCATGCCGGACCAGCCTTCCTGGGTTCCGCGCAGAAGTGAATGGGCGACATTCGGTGATTGGATAGATTCTCGCGCAGAGGTCGATGGAGCAAGGGGAGGGGTTTGCGGACCGTTTGGTTGTTTCAGAAAGGTTAGAATGGAGGAAGAAGAAGGTGAGGGTGGGAGATGCGAAAAGTCAGTGGTGTGGACGCGTCGCGTGTTGTCAGCGGGGTTGGACGAGGAAGAGCTGGTGGAGGCGTGTCGAGAGTGCGAGCCAGGCACGATCTTGAGGCTGGTGCTGTGGGACAACCCCGTGCTCTCCCGACGACGCTCCTTCGCCTTGTTAGGGCTGGTCACGTTCAGACTACGGTGTTTGCGGGCGGCGGGTTTTTCATCCTTTGGCGCTTTGGGAGTGCGTTTCGAGACAAGAGAACCTGATTGGTCCAGCTCAAACTCATCAGAGGTCCGCTTGCGGGCGCGTTTGGGTTGGCCGAACGCGCTCGGAGGGGACGCGGAGGAGATGGGTTGTTCGACGGGCGGCGGGGGAATGTCTGGGATGGCGGGCTTGCGGGGATATAGTATTTCTTCACCACCACTCTCCTCGGTCATAGACGGGCGCTCGCGGATAGTTCGTGAGGCAACCGGTGGCTGAAATATGGTTAGATATCAAAGGACAATACTCTCAGAACGAGTACCTCTTCTCGGTCGGACTCGACAGCCTCAATAGTCCACGGACTGTCTGGATGGTCGGGCTGCTCGTCCACATCCTCTCCGAGAGCATCGAGGCTGGGGGTGACAGTGTCCTCTTTGGTGTGCCGAGCTTTAGACCACCGCGGGGTCGCGAGCTCGCCGACGCCAACAAGGCCTCTGCGGTCGATGAGTGCAGGATCCCTGGCTGGAGTGACGGGGTCGCTGGGATGCTGGAGGTGGTCGGGAGTGGTGCTGGGGTGCGTGGATGGGAGTGGGGGTATAGGCGAATCGGCGACGCCAAAGTAGTAGGGGTCAAGGGAGGAGGTAGCCGACGTCGAGCGTTCTGTGGGGGTTACAGTTACGCTCGGCTGGGGGCGAGGATGAGACGGGAAGACGGTGAAAAGGGATGATTTACCTGAGGCGCGCGTAGTGGAGGTGGTATTTCTGCAATATCGAGTGGAGTCGGACGTTGCCTGGGTCTTGGATCGTGGTTGTCGTTCATGGCGGAGAGTATAGTGGCACAACGCTGAGCACAACAAAGTCCAGCTCGCGGAGCTGGATGTCGACGCTCGAAGAGTCCACACGTGCTGTGATGCCCACTTGCCAAGCCACTTGCTCATTATGCGAATAAATCTACAGGTATTTCCACAGTCTGCGCCCCTTCCCACTCGCTCGCAATCTTCTCTGCTTCCACTTGCACTTGCTTCATTTTTTTCCGTTCCAATATCCGTGCCTTGTCCCTCGCACTCTGAGCTGCCCGTCTCTCCTTCTCTCGCTGCTCAACATCCAGCGGCGCGGCAGCCGCAGACAATGCAGTGGAACGCGCCTTTGCTTCTGCCTGTATCACTGTGAATGCGAATACAACAAATATCCAGCCACCAACCATCTTTCGGTGTTCTTCTGCTTGAGCAGCCAGACGCCGCAATGTTTCGGCGCGTTTCTCGGCGCGTTGGCGTTCCTCTTCGTCTTTTCTGAGCTGTAGCTCTCGCCTTGCCACAGCCGCGCGCTCTTCTTCTTCTTTCTTCAACCGTTCTCTTTCCAGCTTCATTTTCTTTGCATCCGCATCCGCCTTCGCTTTTGCCGCTTGTGCTCGTCGGCGAGCCTCTTCTTTTTCCTCCTCCTTCGCTTTCCTCTCCGCCTCTACGCGAGCGCGCGCCTCTGACTCTCGTTGTTTGCTCTCCAGTTCGGCTTGGGCGCGCGCTTCCGCCTCCTTGGCTCTAGCTGCCTCTTCCTTGGCTCTAGCTGCCTCTTCCTTGGCCAACTTTTCTGTTCTCTGTCGCAATACCTCTTCCTCCTTCTTCTTTGCTGCCGCCAACTCTTGCTCTCGCTGACGCGCCAGTTTCTGTTCCCTCCGAGCCTGCTCCTGTTCCTTCCTCTCCTTGGCAAGTCGCTCACGTTCAGCAGCTTCTGCAGCTACTCTTTGACACTCTTCTTGCGCCAGTCGCTTTTTTACTTGTGGGTCCACGAAACCTTTCTGCGGCATACGTTAGGCTGAACCCAGCGGTACCCGAAGTCACGTACCTTGCCAAGCAAGATATCCCGAAACGGCGCGGCTTCTGCGAGACCCCAACACTTCTCGACATCATGAACTGTGGCTTCCTTTGTTAATAGTTCGACAAGCTCAGCGCTACGGCCCAGAATCGCGAGTTGGAGCGGTGTCCGCCCGTCAGGCGCAGCTTTGGAGGGATGGCAGCCCGGTAACGGCTTGCCGTTCAGCCGACGTTGCAGGAGATGCTTGACGGCGACGGAATTGCCGTTCAAAACGGCGACGTGGAATGGCTGCAGTTTGGCGTCATTGAAATGCGCGGGGTTTGCGCCTATTTCAGATGAGTATATACAACGAGCGGGAAGCATGGGAACCGCACCTTTGTCCAAGAGGAAGGTCAAGATACTCTCATCGCCCGAACGCGCAGCAGCGTGGAGCAAACTCTGGTAATTTGTTGGCCACGCTTTCCCCTTGCCTACTTTTTCTGGGCTGTTGATGTCGAGTTCGAACCGATCAACGAGTCGGACGAGGGTTGGAGCATCGGCGGCCTTTGCTGCAGCGAATGCTTGCTGGTACGCAGCCATAAGGTCCTTGTCCGTTTGAGCCTTTTCGAGTGCCTTTGTTTTCAGTAGCCGCTCCTCTTCGCGAACTTCTCGCTCTATGGATGATTAGATTAGATGGTTTACACCAAGGAAATTTTACCAAGATCAGCCACCCGCTTGAGATACTCGGCTCGTTCCTTTTCCCTGGCCGCCTTTTCCTTCGCTTGGCTCCGCTGGGGATCGTACGCGTACGCCCGGTCATCCAATGCCCTTGAGCTGAATGGGCCCCCGTTTGAGTACGCATATGAGGGTCCATGGTAGGATCGATGGCTGCCTGGCGGGGAGCCAAACATGAACACAAAGGGAGCTCCCGAATTGCGTTGGGACCGATATGCTACCCCAGTTTAGCACAAATAGAGTCTGAAAAGCGCGTTCTTGCCTTTACGAGAGGAATAGCGTCCAAAGAGCATCTCTGCAAACAGGAATTGGAAGAATTCTGCAAACTCCTCGTCGTCCATGTCGTCGTCTTGCGCGAAATCGGGAATGTACGACTTTGCAGGGTCTTCATAGTGCTGAAGGACAATCTCCCAAGCAGCCCCAAGTTCCTGCACGGCACAGGTTAACGCACTTTGTCAAAGAAACGAAAGAAATTGTGCCTGGAATTGCTTAGTTGCGGCGGGGTTGTTGGGATTTTTGTCGGGATGCAGCCTGCCCGTTAGCCAGTGAAGTAACGCGCATGGAAACTAACTTGATAGCCTGGCGCTTGTAGGCTTTTCCCGCATCGTCGCGTGTAGCGTCGACAGCGACTCCGAGCGTTTGGAATGCGCGTTGGACCCTTGTGTTCAGCTCGGGCATTTTTAGCTATTTTACGTGGTTGAAGGTGAGAGGGACGTCTATGGTGGCCGCTTGGTTCAGAACCGTGGTTTTGCTTTGTGTGCAGGGTGTGCACAGTGTAGCAGACCGAAGTCACGCATCCCTACTTGAACTCGAACAAGTACCATCTACTGGTCGCCTACTGATGCCGCCTAAAAGACGCAGAGCAGAGGCCTTCCCAGAGGAGACGCAGCAGGAGGAGCAAGTCGAGCAGGACGACCCGCTTGAGAAGGAGAACACCATATGGCAGGCGTTCAAGGACGAGCACGTAGAAGGTCCCCGGGGCTACACACCATCCCTCCAGCAACATCTCACTCGTTTCCGCAGTTCTTGACCTCCAGTCGTCCGTTCCGCGCAAATACGGCCTCGTCACTGAACTAGAAGAGCAAGATACCCGTCGGTGCTAGTTGTGGCCTGCCATCCATCCTTGACGCGCTTTCCAGAGCACCGTAACAGCCTGCGCACACATCTCATGGAGTATATCCAAATGCGTCGCTCCACCGACCCCGACAACCCACCCACCAACAACCGCGAGATTCTCGCCCTCATCTCCCGTATATCCGACACGTCCATCCGCACGATAGAGGAGAAACTCAACCAGACGCGCGCTGCGTCGGAGCTGGTGCGTCGTCTGCTTTGACCTCTCCCGTGTTTCTCACTCTGTAGCCAGGTTGAGCGAAGCATCCGGCTCGTCGACCATGCCATCGCAGAGCAGGAACACCTCATCTCCGTCGGAGCTAAACCCGGCACTCATCTCGCCCCCGTCCTTCTCCCGGAACTGGTCATGCCTCGTTGGGCCAAACCCGCGCGTCTCTCCCTTAGCCCGGAGTTGGAGGAGATACTTGTGGGCACACCTGCAAATGGACCGACGCTTGCGCCAGCTAAAGCGAACAAAAGAGGCCGCAAAGGGCGCAAGAAGGGGCAAGTCGCGGAAGAGTTTACGCCTGGTCCGCGTCCAGAGCCCCCGTACATTCCCAACCCAGATCCGAATGAGAAACGGTATTGCTATTGTGACCAGGTTTCGTTTGGCGAGGTTGGTTTGCTTCGTACCCGTTGTGCCGAGCTCACTTTTCCCCAGATGATAGCCTGCGATGATGCTAGGTGCAAACGAGAATGGGTGCGTCGCGCCGCTTTGGCTGCCTGCTTGTTCATATCTTCCAAAGTTTCATCTCGCTTGCACATCCCTCAAGACAGCGCCAGAGGATAACAGAAAGTGGTATTGCGATGATTGTAAATTGCGCAAGAAAAAGCGCAAGGGTTGAGGCACGTCTCGATGTTACAACAGATTTGGATGTAAAGTACATGTACACTCAGACCGCGGCGACCGTCATCTTGAGCTCATTTGCCAGCGTCTCCATATATACGTCTGTTTAACAAGAGTCACAAAAGTGGTGTCAGCGCAGTTCAAAGGCACCCACCTGTATTTCGCCGCAGTTTCCAGTACTCGGAAAGCAGTTGATTGAGTTCGGATTCGCTCGTCTTCATGTGTTCGGCCATCTTAGCCCCCGTCAGCAAGAGCCCAGCAGGTAATAGCCATACGAACCCTGCGCTCAACCTCGTTTGCCTGTCCACGAATTTCCTCAACTTCCCGGTCGGTATCCCTCCGCTCGTTGGCCATTTCCGCATATTCCTGCTTTAACCGCTCGATCTCGCGTTGGCTCGCAGCTCTGCGCTCCTCTGCGTGCCGCTGGGCGCGCTCGAGCTTGTCTTGCGCGTTGGATAGTTGTTTATTTAGGCGCTTAGAGGTTACTCAGTGCCGGTAGGTAGCACAGGTGAAACAACTGACCTCCCGATGCGAACGCAGCTCTTTGTGGTCGACATCTTTCCTTTCAGTCATGTCTCGGAGCGCGTGCAGCTCTTTCTGAGATGCTTCTAATGACCGCACCTCTTTCTCTATCGTCTTGAGTTGCTCGATGCAGCTGTGGACATCCTAGAGCGGTATGAGAAACGAATGAAAAAAAAAAAAAAAGCAGCGTACCTTTTCGATGTTCGACAGCGCCGCTATCTTCGCTTGCAGATCTCGAGCTTTCGACTCGTGGAGGGCGATTGTCTCTTTGTCCGCCTTGGCCGTCGAGGTCATTTGCGTAATGGTTCGTTTCATTCGCTCAGGCGACTGCACAATGCGGTTTCGAGCAGTGGCTAGAGAACCCATCATAGCTTGAACCTCCGCGTTCAGGTTTTCCTAGAATTCCGTGAGTTGGTGTCTGACAAAAGCAAGATGCATGCCTTGCGCTGAATCAAGCCCGTCTTCTCCGTCTTAAGAGCTTCCACTTGCTGCACGTATTTCTGCTGCATATCTTTGACGGCAAACAGCTTTGCACAGGTTGAAGCATTCTCCTCGCGCAGTTCTCGACATTTTGGTTCATCCTCAGCCATCCGAGCTCTATGCCAATCAGCCGAGAGATCTGCTGCAGTAGAAGCACGTACCTGACGGCGCGAATGGCACCATCGACCTGCTCTAAATCGCGGGCAACACGTTCGCGTCCGACAACGACCGCGTCGGACGCGCCTCGCAGCTTTTTGACAAATGGCGCGCAAAATTGCTCGGTGAACTTGATGAAGTTGATAAAGGCCGAGAGGATGAGCGCTGTGCGCCCCTGCTCCGGCGCCCAGACGTCTTTGCTGCTAAAGTCGTCGACGCGACATGCTCGGGCCAATCTTGTGCTACAAAGGTCATCTATATACGAAGACAATAGGCATGAAAACGCACAGGTGGAATAAGAGAAGGTGCTTGCAATGGGGGGCGATGTGTTGTTCCTGGAGAGACGCGTTCACCACGAGTAGAGCAGCTGGTGGCCTGTCGCGTACCTTGTCGACCGGAGAAGCCTGATTCAAAGCCTGTAGACCTGGTTCGCGAAGTGCGTCTTGGTTGATGTCGGTGACTTGGTAGAGGCAGGCGCTGAAGACGCCTTCGACGAAGTCGGGAGACGGGCGGCTGAGTTGTTCGGGGGACACGACGACGCCCCAAGCACTGAGAGCCTCGACGATGTCGGGGATGGGCATAGAGGGGAAAATGCCTTTCATTTTGGCGCGTCGAGGTGGTTGTTGATGTTCAAGTCGCGAAGGCCGTGACCGTAATGGCGCGTTGACATCCTCCTCCCATGTCCTCCAAGTTCAAGCCAGCCGGCCTTGCCACCTTCTCTACACCAGGCTTCAGGAAGAAACCCCGCCAAAGTGCATCCAGCGATGCCATCGACATTTCTAACGACTCCATCTCCGCTCCCCTCAAACGCACCTCCTCCGACTCACGTCTACCCGTCGATGTCCAGCCCTCTCCCAAACGTCGAAAGGCCGACAAGGAAAACCACTTCAACGTTCATCCAACCGCGAACGACAAAGCCAAGGGCAAGGCACGCGCCGTCGAAGAGGCCTCTGCATTCCCGACACAGTTCCCGGACTTGGAATCGGTATATTCCACCCACTCAATTGACGCGTTTCACGACTGAGAGCCCGTCCAGAAATCCGACAAAGAGCTCGCAGGGCTACTAGCCGCCAACCACGCTTATGCGATGCAGAACATGGAGGCTTTACTTGCTGGAGCCACAGGTGGACAAGCCACCCCCGTCGACGTGTTCTCACTCAACGCACACAAGTGAATGTTTCCGGCGAAATCTCACCTCAGTCTAACAGCTTTATAGATCCTTTTTGGCTGCACGCGTCGCGGCAATACAGCAAGCCATGCATCGGCGCCAGAGCCGACAAGGGCCTCCTCCTCCGAGCCCCAAACCTGCCGCGGTGCACCGCTCTGACCCCCCTGCCCACACCCAACGCTCCAATATACCTCTCGAGGCGACGCCCATGATCACTGAGCCTCGCGCGATGACCTCTTACGCGGAAACCTCCACGAGGTTTGCTACCACATCTGTTTCATACTCAGGACCATCCGCCGGCCCGTCCAGGACATTTGTGCAGGAAACAACAATGTCATCGAGCACGAATACGATCGACATTGACGACGACGACGCAGATTTGTGGGGAAATGTCGAGGACCACGATTGGTCACGCGTCGCGGACGAACGAGAGGAGCCAGCTAGCCCATACACCGAGGAGATCATGCGGACACTCCGCTCGACGTTCAAGCTAGACAAATTTCGACCGAACCAGTCCAAGGCAATCCACGCAACAATGGCCGGGAAAGACGTCTTTGTGTTAATGGTATTTTTTTATCTTGAACGTCGATATACGCGCGCTGACACCGTTCTCAGCCGACAGGTGGTGGAAAGAGGTATAACACACAAATTCTTTCACCAAGTCCACCCAACATTCAACATTCTGCAGTTTGTGCTACCAACTCCCCGCCGTTTGTTGTAGCGGAAAAACAAAGGGTGTAACGGTCGTCGTGTCGCCGTTACTTTCGCTCATCAACGACCAAGTCAAAGCCTTGAGGAACAAGGGCATTATGGCGGAAAAGTTAACTTCGGAAACGTCGGAAACCGAGACGAAAGCGATTAACAGTCGCCTGTATAGCAATTCGAAACCGCCATTGCTATATGTCGCTCCAGAACGTATTCAGATCAGTACCAGCCTCAAGAACATGCTGGCGAATCTGTATCGGAGGAACGAGTTAGCTCGGTTCGTCATAGACGAGGCGCACTGTATATCAACTTGGGGCCAGGACTTTCGCGATTCCGTATGGTGTTCTTGTTTTATCTTGCGCCATCTCATGTCGCGCAGTACCAAGAGTTGGATAAACTCCGCGAGGAATACCCCGACGTGCCCATTATTGCGCTCACTGCGACTGCTGACCTCGTCACCAAATCCGACATCATCTCTCGTCTGAGGCTCCGCGATCCTCTCGTCCTCTCCCAATCCTTCGACCGGCCCAACCTGTTCTATCGCATTCAAACCAAATCGACTGTCGACGAGATGGTCCAGTTCATAAAGACGAACCACCCCAACAAGACTGGTGTCATCTATCGAACGGGACGGGACAAGTGCGAGAAGCTCGCGGAACAGCTGCGAGCGAGAGGCCTTAGAGCGAAGCACTTCCATGCGCGTTTGGATAAGGCAGAGAAGGAGTTGGTTCAGGATGAGTGGATGAACAACGATATCCAGATCGTTGTCGCGACTATTGCCTTTGGAATGGGTATGCACAGTATCTTCGCAACGATCGTCCACTAATCCTCACCAGGCATCGACAAGCAGGACGGTATGCATTCCTCTGCCCGTGCATTTCGTATCAATCTCCGTCTCAGTGCGCTTCGTTATTCATTACGAGCTTCCCAAGTCGCTAGATGGGTACGGATTTTCTGAAGGCTTGCCTTTCACTCAAGTCTTGTAGATATTATCAAGAGACAGGACGAGCTGGTCGAGACGGAAAACACTCGGATTGCATTCTCCGTTGGTTTTCGTTCTCGTCGTGGCTTGGTTGCGTTGACTGTTGGAACAGACTATTCGTTCGCTGACGTCAAAACCATCAAGCAAATGATACGGAGTGATAAAGACGGGAAAGCGACCCCAGAGACGATCAAGAAGGGCATGGAGGCGGTCGACGCCGTTGTCCGCTACTGTGATAACCGCACAACCTGCCGGCGCACCCTCGTCCTACAGCACTTTGGGGAAACCAAGGCGGGGTGCAACAACATGTGCGACAACTGCGTCGACAAGGGCACAATGCTCGTACGGGACTTGACTCCAGAGGCGCAGCAGGTGATCACGCTCGTGGAGACGCTTGTTTCCGGGCAAGAGAACGTGACGTTTGAGCATTGTCGGCAAATCTACAAGGGGTCCAATATCGCGAATATCCGGAACAAGCAGCATGACAGGCTAGCGGCGTTCGGGGCTGGCAAAACGTTGCCGAAGGAGTTGTTCGACCTGCTGTTCCATACTTGCTTGGCACAGGAAGCGTTGGTGGAGGAGACTATTTTGGCGAATAACCAATGGCATCACAAGTACTTGAGGGTATGTTTTGATCTTCTCGATTCTCGTTCATTCACGTCCCGGTAGCTCGGTCGGAATGCAGAAGCATTTCTAAGAGGTGAAAAAGAGATGGTGGTCTCTTACAAGCCCGCGACACCGAAGACGAGCAAGGGCAAAGCGTCGAAACGAGGTCCCAACGCGCCGGCGATCACTCATGAGCCTCTCGAAGCCGAACCGCACGCGCCTTTGTATGATGAAGACGACGAGGATGAGATAGAATGCAGCCCAGTCAAGCCGGCAGTGCGTTCAGTGGTCTCAGAAGTTGAGGTTATATCAGATTCGGAGGACGACAAGCGGAAATCAAAGCCAAAGCAGAAAGCAACAGCATCGACGTCGACGCCGGTTCGACGACCGACGACGTTGTTTGGTGAACTCGTCAATCATCGCGCCTCCTTACTAAAGAAACATCCCTCGTTGTCCGCCGATGAAATCTTGGACGATGATGCACTGCAGCGGCTTAGCTCAGCTCCGCCCCAAGGCGAGTGGGTGTTTGATAATTTGAGTTATCTGCTAAGAGACCGCCAGACTTTCTTGCGTTCCAAAGGGCCTTGCAATCGGCCTTCCAAGCTTTCGGCGCGGACGCGGAGGAGGCGAAAGAGGAAGCTGCGAAGCGATTCAAGCGTTTTGGACAAGGCTTTCTAGAAATCTGCCTCGGCCGAACGTGTTCAGGAAATGCCTCGCTGCACGAGCAGTTTGCGTTCAAGCCAACGTCGGCGTCAACTCCGAATCCCGGCGTTCGAAAGTACAAATTCAAGCCAGCCAAGTAGTGTAGCATAACTTCTCGGAATGAATCAACAATGCAGCACACATTCGGGTGCTTTGAAATCGTTGAACGTAATCTCAGCGGTTGCTGAACGACGAATGCAAGTGCGAACTCGAGCCAGATATCTAGTATCCTCCGTCATCGGTTGTTCGGTGGCTCGCCATAAGCCGTCTTTGCGCGTCCTCGCGCTTGGGGCAGCTGGCGACACTGTGACCCAGACCTGAAGGCAAAATTAAGCGACTAAGATGTTGCAAAGTGGAGAGTGCTACCTCCACAAACTGCGCAACCTTTGGTCATCAGACCGGTTTGTAGTTGGGGGTCCTCGATCGTCGACAGGAACGGCGGGACTCTGCAAGATATGAGCGCCGGATGTGCAGGCAATCGGCCGACCTACTTTTGCCCAGCCTCGATGAGCAGATACTTGAGATCAAGTAAGGTGGGCTCTGGCGTGTTCATATTCACAAATGTGGTTGCTATGCCTGTTTTTCCGCTTCTTCCGGTACGGCCAATTTGATGTACATAGTCCTCGATTTCCTTCGGCATGGTGAAGATTATAACGTGCTGGATGTCGTTGAAGTCGAGCCCTTTGGACGCGACCCCGGAAGCGACCATGACATCTTTTGCGCCGGTTTTGAAAGACTTGATGGCGTATTGACGCTCCTCCTGCGCTGCAGGGATGTCAGCGGCCGGTCGCTAGAGTTAAACCAAGTCATACTCTTGGATCCATGGATAGCAACTGCTTCAACGCCCTTCAACAACAGGTATTCTTGAATATCTATGGTAGATGATAAGACCGTTGCTCCATCCAGAGTGCGAACAAACCATCGACTTCGTTTTTGTTCTCGCTGAAGATGATAACCGGTGGTGCAGTCTTCTGGAGACATTCGAGGAGGTATACCATCTTGGCCTCTTGTTTCACGTACTCGACGACTTGCAGAACATCGAGATTCGCAGCACCAGCACGTCCAACGTTGACCAGCACGGGTCGAATCAAGGACTGCTGGGCAAAATCCTGAATCTTCTTTGGCATTGTCGCTGAGAACAAAAGCGTCTGGCGTTGGGCCTGTCCCGATTCAGCAAAGCAGCCAGTAATGCGGTAAGCCACTCACTTTGAAGAAGCTCATTATATTGCGCACGTCGTCCTCGAACCCCAAGTCAATCATCCTGTCTGCCTCATCCATGCAAAGGTATTTGCAGTTGTTGAACGTGAATTTTTGCTTTTCCAGCATATCGATGAGGCGACCAGGCGTGGCGATAACGATGTGGATTCCTTTGCTGAGAACGTGGCTTTGTTCGTTCATCGATATTCCGCCGATACACAGAAGTGTGTTGAGTTGCGGATATTTGCCCGAGCGCGCCAGGGCCGCGCACCAGTTGACAACATTGTCGTAGGTCTGCGTCGCCAGCTCGCGCGACGGACAGAGAATCACTCCGACAGGACCTTCGCCGCGAATAAAAGCAAGCTTAGCCTCCTCCTCAAGTGCCATCATAATCAGCGGTAGGCAAAAACAAAGGGTTTTGCCCGACCCAGTAAAGGCAATACCGATTAAATCGCGTCCTGAGAAACTGAAACGTGGGTCGGATGACTTGAGCAGGAACTCGGTTGCTTACGCCGCTGGTAGCCCTTGCAATTGGATGGGTGTTGGAGAGAAGATGCGGTTCGCCTTGAAATACTGAATTAGAGGGTCGGGGACCTTCATGTCCTGGGCCCGAGTGAGGGACGACTTGACCAAAAACGATAGACTCACTACAAAGTTCTCTATCGGCGGCGGAACATTTTCCCCCTCGATGAGAACATGGTACTTGTCGCGAACGCGTTGGTGGTGCGCGTTTGAGCGGTCTCTGATATAATGGGGTGGGCGCCAACTATCCAGAGAGGTCAAGGGCGCGTCCAAAAAGGCTCGTATTGACGGTACCTCGTCTGGAGTGACTCTGTGTATGAGATACCCTTAGCCAGCTCAAGATCGGACGCGAGTTTGCGTCTGCTCTTCATGGCCTCTAGTATCTCGGCATCTTCAGCTTCGGCCTTTTCTGCCGCCGTCTTCTTCGCGTCTGAACATGGTTCAGAATTCGCCTTCAGCATGACTCGTCCGCACCTTCAGCCGCTTTCCGCGAAAGCACCTCCTGCGCTTCAACCAAAAGCGTCCGCTCCCTCCGTGCCTCCTCGCGCCGCCGCTCTTCCTCTTTCTCTGCATCCTCGTTCTCCTCTGCTTCCTGCTGGCGGCTTCGAGTGCTCGTTTGGGCTGATGGTCCTGCCCACGCATTGAACTTGGCAAGCTTCTCTTTGCGTCGTTGGGCAACAGGGATGTAGGGCTCATAAGAGTCGTCTTCATCGTCAAGCTTGTAGGTTGGCGCTGGGGAACGTTCGACGCGTCTACGTTTTGGTGGCGAAGACATGGTCGTCCTAGCACAAGGTCCGACTGACGCGTGCCGATCTTCGCCATGTGGGGCAAAGCTCTCCTTCTGCCCTCATGGACTTCGACCCCACCTCCCACCCTCACCGCAGATGTGCGCGCATACCCTTCATATCCCTCTGTCTAACCTGTCCAAGTTAATCCACTCCTCAACGAATATATCCTCGTGTCTCCGCATCGTGCAAAGCGGCCTTGGCTAGGACAAACGGAAACTATCCAAGCGACTAATCTGCCCGAGTACGACCCTGAATGTTACCTGTGCCCCGGGAACGCTCGGATGGGAGGACAGAAGAACCCCGTCTACGAAAAGACCTACACCTTTGAAAACGACTTTGCAGCCGTTCTTCCGACTGCTCCGCCCGCCCCCATCGCATCGCACCCGCTTTTAACCTCGAAGCCGGTTCATGGTGGCTGCGATGTGATTCTGTTCCATCCCCGCCACGACCTGACGCTATCGCGACTTGGTCTCAAGGAGATCGAGCACATCGTCGAGGAATGGATCGCGATCTACAAGAAGCGGAGTCAGCAAGAGGGCATTGAATATGTACAGATATTCGAGAATAAAGGCGCAATGATGGGCTGCTCGAATCCCCATCCCCACTGCCAGGTCTGGTCGCAGTCTGATGTACCGACACTCCCTGCAACAGAACTCGCTTCTCTTGCGCGCTACGCTCAGTCGGATATCGCGCCTTCCGGTGCACCAAAAGGCCCAGGAGGTACTTCACAGCACCTCAAAGGTTCCAAATCTCATCGAGCGCAATCAGGGAAACCGTGTATGCTCTGCGAGTACGCACATATCGAGATGCAGAACGCTGAAACCGACGGACGGGTGGTCGTCCGAAATGAGCATTGGGTTGCGGTGGTGCCTTGGTGGGCTACCTGGCCATTTGAAATCCTTTGTGAGCATGCATCTTACTTGGAGCAGTGCATGAGACTAACTTGGCAAGTATTACCATTCAAGCGCCACATACCTGCGATAAGCGACCTATCTGAAGAAGAAAAGGCGGCGTTCGCTGAGATTCTGTCCCAAGTTACCATTCGCTACGACAATCTCTTCTCGTGCATGTTTGCGTACTCGATGGGCATCCACCAACGCCCTACGCTGTCTGGCGATGATATTGCGCATTTGCACTTGCATTTTGCGCCGCCGTTACTACGCAGCGCAACTGTGCGCAAATTCCTTGTTGGGTGAGTCGCAAGTGACGGGTCAAGAAGATTGCAGCTGAATTTTGGACAGCTACGAGCTTATGGCCGAGGCGCAGCGAGATTTGACACCGGAGCAAGCGGCGGCGCGTCTTAGAGGGTTGGATGGGGTACACTTTATGGGTAGTAGTTAGTTGGAAAACTCCAGGCACGACTAAGGCATCAATCAGAGCCCACTTCAAGTTGTGTACAAACGCCCATGTTATTCGCAGTGTGCTCGATACTCGCCGCTGTGCTGCAGCCTGCGTTCGGTGCGCCTCAATACTAGTGTTCACCAGGGGAATCTCATCAACTGCAGGCTACTTTGTCGTCAACTCTCCCGCTCTGCACGATGTCTGGGTCAACGGAGAAACGCACCAGGTCTCTTGGACGAAAGGCGCCCGCGATGGCATAACCTCCTTCGACATCGAAATGTCGCGTCTGGGTTCATCGGGGCTTACATTCGTCGCCAAGAACGGTGCGTCCGCTACATCCGCTTCCTCCGCTTCGTCTGCTAACTCGGCGTCATAGTACCTTCAGCCGACTCGTCCCAGCGGTCAATAAACATACTTCTCCAAGACGTACCGCCTGGCGACGACTACTTCTTGCTCTTCCTCAACTCGACCCACGGCCTCATGCATGCGACGTCCCAGCGGTTCTCCGTCCTCGCTGCAGGATCCTCCGGCGGGAACATGTCCTCCGCAACCAACCCCAAAGCGGCCACAGTCACTGTCAGCGGCCCGCCGCATCCAACCCAGGCGTTTGCGACGACATTCGCAATCGCTGCCAACGCTGCGCGACGAACGGAGCCCGCCTTGCCAGTAATAGGGACGTCATTCGTGGTGCTGGGCTGCGTCTTGAGTGTTGCATGGACACTGGTATGGTAGCCTTCTGCGGACTGGACTCCTTAGACTTCCTCACGCTCGTTCATGTACAAAATAGCATCTAATCGGCATATAAAATACAAGCGTCCGTATTCCGCAAACTTAGGCATACTGAAGCGCCGTTAAAAGGTCATTCGCGCAGAAACTCAAACAAACTCACTCGTGTAAAGGTACCTCGGGTCATAAACGTTTCCTTCTTGCCCGGTTCCTGCGAGCTGTACAACGTTCGGACGGCATCGCTCATATTGGCCTTGCGTTTCGCCTCTTCCATAGCAAGCGTGCTCCGAAGCGTGTTGCTAGCAGTAGAGATAGTCGGTGCCGCTTGCTTTTTAGCTGGTGGCTCCGCATCCGCATCCGCATCCGTCGCTGCCTTTCGCTTCTTCGACTTTTTAGTCGGTTCCAACAAACGCTGGGCCTCCATAAGTCGCGTGAGCCGTTCTTCTTCCTCAGTGGACGGGTTGAGTGGGATACAGTCGGTCGAATAGGTGTATTTGGCGGCGCAGTGAGGGCAGATGTCCTTTACGGACTCGGTTTCTGAGGATGCTGCACGCAGAGCGGACAGTCCAGCAGCGGAGAAGACGCAGCCACACGCGCGGATATACAGGAATGGTGTGAAGCCGTTCATTTCTTTGAGCGTGAGCGGACAGACGAACTGGGCTTGCTCCAGCGGTTCGCTTCCAGGTGCCACAGGCGCAGTATTGGGAGTGAGGGTAAGAGTTTTCACGTCCTGGAGTCAGGTTTAGTTGCACAGGTTGCATGGTTTTATGTGGCGTCGTACCTTGAGCGATCGAATATGGCCGCAGATGTTCTGAGCGTCGCCGTATGCTTCGCGGTTCAGAAGATACTCGATTATGGCGTCCTTGTTGTACATTTTGCCGAGCGGGCACGCGACAATGGGCTCTTGGAGGCGACGCTTGGATAGAGCGCAAAAGCCCCATCGTGCATGTGTTTGGCTGTTCTTGTCGACAGTTTCCGCTTTCTTCTTGGTTTTGACGAGCTCGGAACGCCTCGCAAATGAGCCCCCGTCGTTGCCCATCTCACGTGACTAGCGGGCGGGAGGGGGCGGGCAGGGAGGAAGACGAGTAGCGGGACGGTATGTGGTGTGGACGAACGATGGTTGATGCCAAATCCGCATAGTCACATCCCTTGAAGCTTGAAGAGGCGATGACCGCAGGCATTTCTTTTTTCTTGCCTGCGCATGGCACGATCGTGCTGCTGCTTCTGCTGGATGAAAGTTCACCAGTGCAGTGCATAGCCGGGAGGCTCAGGCCAGGGAAGCTTCCGCCGGCTCCTGCTATCCACCTACGGGCACTTACGTGCAAAAGCTGCTCGACACTGTCATTTACAGTACATGTTGACTTCGTTCCTTGAGCATCTAGACCTACAGTATTTACAGTCAACCACTGCCCAATGTAACAAACATTTTTCCCGGTCATTGGCAAGTCCCGAGGAACACTGACAGTCCAAACTCTTTTGTATTTCGGAAGAATGTATGCTAATGTACCTTCATAAATATTTTTGGACCTTATCGTTGCTTGCTTCGAACACAGCAAGCAAATCTGTGTGTGAAACCGAAACCCACCCAATGTAACAACTCTGTCAAATGCCATCACGACACGTCCTAATGAGCGCGCCGTCCGCAAATAATCATCTATGCCCTCCCAGACTAATCCTCCTCACTCTCGCCCTCATCACTCCCACCGCTATCCTCTCCGCCATCCGAATCCGAGGAGCTATCGTTCCTAACTTCTTCATCATGCTGCTGTTGGGCTTCTGCCTCCACGACCTCCTCACCATCCTCGACGGCAAAGCTAGGCCTCGGAATCGGGGGAAGGAGAACATCCCGTATCTTGGGCTTGGTCCACCGAGGACAGCGGTGCTGTTGTCACGCCAAGTCTCGTTCCGCCTGCCACTCAAGAATCCGCGCCTCCCAATCCAGGCAAATCTTCCTTTTTCTCCTCCTTCCTCGCCTTCTCCAGCTCCCGCCAAGCATCCATTCTCTTCTTCTCTGCAGCCGTCGCTCTGCGTGAAACCAAAGCCGCCGCCTTCTCTGCAACAGATGCTTCAAAAGCCACTTTGTCCACCAATGCGCGCGCCGTCAGAAGTCGCGGGAGCCCATTGCCAAACAGCCGACCCTTCCCCTTCTTCTCCGCCTTCTTCTCGGCTGCAGCTAGCTGCAAGCGCACGCAATCCCGCGTAAAGGCCGTTCAGCACCGACACGGACTGCAGATTGATCGCATGCGACTTGTACCTCTCCGCCCGCGCGTTAGCAGCCCGTAGCGCTGATTGAAGCTGGCGCTCAAAATTGTTTGCGGGCTCCTTCGTGAGCAGGTCAGCATCACACGACTTGAGCGGGGAGATGTCCCTGGTGGGCATGGGAGGAGGGTCGGAAGATGCTTGGATGGGGGAGGAAGTGAAGAGGAAAGAGGCAGATGAGGTATTGAATGCTTCAACAGCATTTCGGATAGGTGTGGCAAAGGGATTGGGCGGGGGAGCTGGGATGCGGCGCCGGCGTGGGGGCGATGGGTTCTCGCCCGGCGTCGTCGGTTCTGGGAGATTTGGGCTCATCACTCGTAGATTCTGGGAGATTTGGGCTCGTCACTCGTAGATTCCGGGGCTGAATCCGAATCGCCGCAAGGGCACGGTCGTTTGGCCCTGTGGTCAACGTGCTTCACGAGCTGTGTCATGGCCCGGATGGGAGTCGAAGGAGGGAGCGGGAGCTGGGTGCGGATAGAGGTCTCGATACTCGGCGCCATCATGTCGGGGGTCACAACAGCGGGGTTGAACGGGATAATTCCGGTCTTGCGGAAGGCAGCTTTGACCAGCGTTTCGGTGAGTGTTCAAATATGCGCGGCGCCATAAATCTTCAGGAAGTTCTCCTTCGTAATTGGTGTTGATATGCGAGGGTTTCGTAGACTTGTCGCACTCGAGCTTGTTAGGCTATTGGTGATAAACACTGAGGGGGTGAGCCTCAGTGAGCTACTTATATACTACAAAACTTGTAACTAGAATATTCTACGGCTTTCTACTACTGCGGAGTCCATGAGAACTACCTCAGTCAGCATCCGGATCATCGATATCCAACAATTGGCTGCCCTGTCTCACGCTCGTGTTTGCTCTTCTCGTCCAACCAGTTCTGCTTCAAAGGGCCAAAAACAACCACATCAAGTCCCTGATAGACGTGAATTCGATGCTCGCAGGCAAAGCAAAGGAACACATGAGTGTGGTGAGAATTGTGGCCGTCGACGATGAGGAGTCGCGTCCTGCCGTTGGCTTTCTCCTTTGTCTCTTTGTGGAAGTGCTTGATATACTCGAGGCCGATTTCACCATCGATCCAGCCTTTCTTTGAGTATCCCAGCCTAATAATGGTGAGTGGTCGACGATACACAGAACCAGAAGCTCACGACGCATTAGTCGGATTCTCCTGGTCCCAGCAGACGTTGTAAGCCTTGCCCTTGAAGATGACAGCTGGCGCAGTGTACGTCCCGTCGCCGCAAATAGTCACTATGACCGTCGTATTCTCTCGACTTCCATCCGACTGCTGGTGCTGCGTCTTCTTACCCGCACCACCAATCACTAGTGCCCTCGTCCACATCCCCGTCGGAAATCCGCTCTCATCTGCTGCGTAGGTGTCTCCAGGGAGGATTGGGGCGTACTGGGGCTCCTCTGCGTCGCTGTCCTCCCTTCCCAATCCGTCTGGATTGCGCTCATCCGTCTCTCCCAGCTCCCGGTCGAACTCATCGTCCCGCTTCCCCGCCAGAATATCCTCGAGAATACCCCAGAACGCAGCGTTAGTCGCCTCATTCACCGCTTGACCCCGCTTACTCTTGAGCGGACGCGACCAGTACATCTGGATGGTATCGCTGTTCATCTCGATAAAGCGTGCGGTCCAGTTCTTGCCAACACCGGCAGCAGGGAAGGAGTTCCCGAGACGTGCACGGAGGATGTGGTCAACGTGCTCTTTGAGATGTTTGTGGGTGAGAGGGAACCTGCGCCGTGCCATCTCAACGAGGAAGTGCAGCACGTTCTCGATCTCTGCGGGAGTCATGTCACATCCGTGCATAGCCACCTGGCGGAGATGGCACATATGGGTCACATACATCCGTCGCAGATCCTGGAGCTTATTCCAGACGTTCCGCCCAGTCCGCTCCGAGTTCCATTCCACCCAAAACCCTTCCGACCTCACTTCCGATCCTCTTGACGTTCCAAATACCAACCTCCAATCTGACTTCCACTCCGACATCGAAATACGATGGCGGAGGACGGATCAAAAGTCGGATCAAACATCGGAGATTATCGGAGGTCGGAATCCAAACAACCAACACTCGGAAATGACTTCTAAACGTCTACAACAAATCCCTATGCATTCCGCCTCAAGTACAACAGACTCCGCCCATACTCTGCCTCCGATATCCATCTCCGACGCTCCGCTCCGACTTGGAATCGAGTCTTGAGTCTCTTGTACGCATCTATGAACCTATGCCTCCAATTATCCCTCCACTTATGCTCCTCCTCCACTTCTCCTTCTTGTCTTGCCCCGCCTCATGTCTTCTCACCATCTACATGTGGTGATTCCACCTGTCACACTTATTATTTACCATCATTCCTGATTAGGCATTTTCCCTATTGTCTGCCTACCCCTTTATTGTCTTATTGTCTTGCCTTGCCTTATCTGTTCCTAGTACTTTTTGTATAAGTAGGACTGGAGGCCCTTCAGGACTCCAGTTTGATTATTGTAGTTGCTTCTTGTCATTCCTCTCTGCCTGCACTGGCGTCCTCTGAACTTGTCTGGACTCCAATCTCAGCCAACAACTCCGACGTTCTGCTTTGTTGTTACAGGCCTCTGGCCTCGTGCTCGTCCACAAGTTCCCTTCGGTACCTCCGCTCCGACTTCCGCTCCGCCCAGCTCCGACCTCCGCCTTGATCTCCGCTTTGATCTCCGCTCTCCACTCCCACGGTCCCTGCTGAGCTAACGATACTTCGGTTGCTTCAACTTCCTCCGATATCGTCGGAAGTCCGGAATTCATTGGTACAAGTTGTTCGTCTGTTCCTTGAATATGTTGGTCCAATCCAGGACGCCTCCGCTCCGTTCCGAAGGGCGGAGGTGACCTGTGATTTTCCCACATCCTCCGACGTTGCGCATATATGCATTCGGACCTTATATCTTTGGGCGAACAATACTCTACTCCGTTTCTGCCATGTCACTCCGCTCCGAGTGATCTCCAATCCCTTCATGGGGCGGAGATCATCTCCGACTTTCCCATGCCTTCCAGCGTTGCACACTTGGTGTGTTTTGGATTGTACATGTGGTTCGAACTTCGAAGGAGAATGAAATCCTGATTCCTCCGCTTCCGCTTCTCCGCCCCTAGCTCCGTCTCTGTTCCTGATGGTCACGAGCCAAGACGGGTCGCATTGCAAAAATCCGACCATCCTCCCGCCACGTGCACAACGCGTAACAGGTCAGCCAGCCGCCGCTCGGCGTTAGACTGGCTCTTCGCTTTCCCGCCTGCGACCCATCTCTGTAATGTGTTGTAGTTTAGCTGAATTGTCTTCTTGTGGTTGTGCTCGATCGCATATTGGCCCGCAATCTCCTCCGCAACGACGCGATAACTCTTGTAGCGTTCCCCGGGAAGCAAGACCCGCTCATGGTCGGCTTTGTACGCGTCAACGGCCTTTGCCATCCATATATCGAGTGTCTTGCAGTCCGCGCGGGCAGCCTTGGTCTTCGATGGGGCTCGGCCCATGATATCGGAAGGAGGCGAAGTGTTTGATGAAGCTTGTCACCATATCTTGTCACACCCTTTGTCGTCTCTGCGTGAATTTGACCTCCCATGATCTTGTATTGGATGGATTTACATATACTGGCATCCATTAGGCACCATAAATGCCATTAAATATCTATGATGGTCCCCGACTCAGTCTCACAAAATTCAATCCAACCACTTCTGAGAACCTTTGATTTTCTGTAGCTTGCAAATGAGCATCCTCGGGCAGAAAGATACTTATAGCTTATAGATATCATCCTAAAATACTACAGGATTTTTTACATAGTCTATTTGTGGCTCCGTTTGGACGTGGTAGTCGTTTGTTACATTGGGTGGTCTGTTACATTGGGCGGTGGTTGACTGTAGGTTTTGTTGTCGACCGCGAGCGGAAAGATGAGCTCCCACTGAGACCCGGCCAAGCTGCGGCTCCCTTGCCGTTGACAAGTTTGATTGGCTGCAATGCGCTTTACGTTCGGACACCTCTGTTGACGAAGGAGTTTCTTTCTGGACGCGCTGTGGACCTTCATCGCAGCAGCTGCACTCAGGATTAATCCATTAATCAATGGCTATTAGCATAAGGTCTTATGCATAATGCAGGGTAATTTACCCTGTACCACGAAAGGTGGTTCTGGGAAGTGGCCTCTACCTAGGCAGCTGGAACAAATGTTCATTAGGGACCTTCTATAATAGCAGCTGCTCTGTACTAGGGGGTTTTCTGGTCTCTCTTTCTTATGGTACACTCAGCTAAGCCTGTTCATGACCCCATCACTCCTCATCACACTTTTTTCTCAACGTCCCTATGAACCTAATCCGAACCCTAACCAAAGCTCTAACCTAACCCTAACCCTAACTAAACCTAATCCTGACCTAACTAACCCTAACCAAACGTATAACCCAATATCAGGCCTTATAAGAGCTCCCATCACTATTTTGTGCCATTTTTCCCACGCTAACTTTTATCTTCATTTTGTAGATCCCTTCAACCTTCCTTATTAGACCATACCTTAAATCTCAAAAACCATAAAGCTAGGGCTGTTTTATACCCAGAGCTACCCAAATTGGGCTTGCCCTGATTAATGCATAAGGCCTTACGCTAATAGCCCTTGATTAATGCATTACCCTGAGTGCATGAGGTGCTGCATCTTCGAACCGTGTCTTTTGTATTCCGCTAAGTGACTGTTCCATCTATAAAAACCACCAACGCGTTCAAATGGCATCTCCGCGCTGGTACAACACCGCCCTTCGCATTCACAATGGCAGCACAATCGCGCTCTCTCCTTTGTCCCTCTTTGAACCGCCAACTCCACAAACATCAATGGCCTTCACCACCAAAACTCCTTCTCTGCATAACCACTGTTCCCTCTCTCCAGCTCCCAATCTGATTGCGCAACCATCTCGCCCCCATGTACCTCACCCTTGGGTACCTCATCCTTGCGTACCTCAACCTCACGTACCTTGCCCTGGCGTACCTCAACCTCACGTACCTTGCCCTGGCGTACCTCAACCTCGCGTAGGTTGCATCCTGCCCTCGTTGCAAACCCATGCCAAACTCATACCTGTCAATTAGTGGGACCTAAGATGAGCATTAAGACGAATTGGCTAGAAAATTTGGTCAGTTGTTTTCATGGTTATGAGCATGTACATTTATGACAGCCAGCACTCCATGTATTCCTGAAACAAGAGAAAGCGAGATGTGTTACAATGCTATAACGGTGGTGTGAGCGTGAGTTGGACCATTTTATGCTCAATAAATACCTTTGTGTGATCACGATTACAATACAAAGAGAGTGGTGACTTGAAGAGAAGCGTTTATAAGGGCGATTCGGCCATCCAGAACAACGAAATCTTCTTGGGCACCATCTTTGAGCCTTGCGCGCTGAATATTTTGAAAGAGTGTATCATCAAGCAAGTAACTGCAAGAACCGATTGAGACAAATTAGGTCACTGAAATAGCACAGACGGGTATTGTGCGACCCAGTCGAGTTTGATTTGCAGGGATTCGAGCATCAGATCCAAAAGAGCGGTAACAGCGGGTGCGGAAGGACGGAAGGAGAGGCTTTGTTGGTATTGGAGGATGCATGCGGTAATATCAAAGTTCTCTGTAAAATCTCTTAACACAGAGCAGCAAGATTGGGAGATAGTACACTGTCTTTGTTGAGACGTGCTTCACGTATTGAGGAGTGGAAAACGAGTGAGAGACGGTGATCTACGAGAGCAATGAGCAGACGTAATCTCGCCGTTGTCGTCAACGCACTATGAATACTATTAAGCTGTGCTTTACTTGGCTTCATGCAGTGCGGCAGATGGAGTTTGTGGCCGTGGGTCAAGTAGCGAGAATAAGATGGTCTAAAACATTGTAAGCTGGGTCGCATCCAAATTGATAGTGCTTATCCAACTTGAGAATTCAATGTTGCAATCTGGCAGTCAACTTTGTGGGTGTTCGTCGTCTCATCGAATGCAACAGCCATGGGTCTGGCGGCGCCGCGGAGAATGATTGGTGCAACGACAAAGATTTCCAAGTTGCTGCGCCTCATCCTCAGGCTCCTCCACACGCACCCGCTTTGCCAAGGAGTTTTCCGCGTCTCCTGCAGTCTTGCGCTTGCCAAGGGTGGGGGACGTGCTCCGGACTGACTGGTTTAGCAAAGGATATATCAGGTCCGCTTGCTCGTAGGCGTTTAGAGCCGAGGTCATCGATAGTGTCTGGCACCTCCTTCCGCTTCTGGGAGACTGAGATACATATTAAATCAAAAAAGTAAATAAAACAAGGATATCTACTCACTGCTGGTCGAGTCAATAGGCTGATTCTCTTTGGAGGTTCTGTCGTCCACATGAGAATGGGTCTGCGTTGGAACGAATGTCGGGGCCGATATTCTAGCCATTGTGGAACAGATTGCGAGATGCCTGACTACAGGGGCGTTAAACTGGGGAGATACACATAGCAGAGATGGAAAGACTTTGGGTGATAGGATGCCCTGCCTCAACCCCAAAACATGTCCTCAATGCGACGGTCGCGTGCCTTGGTGCAATTCCCTCGATTCTGACGTGCTCGCATTCGCGTGCAATGAGAGCATGAATATCTTCAACAGCAACGTAGTCGTTTGGATTAGAGCTTTCTTGATACGCAATCTTGAGACTGTAGTGTGTTAATCGGAAGACGTAGTCCCTGAGGTGTGGCCTTACAGTATTTCGCAGAACGTTGCATGCCATGCTCTAATCTTCTTCCGCGTCCTACTGGTGATATGGCTTGCCTCTGCAGCCCGTATATTCGCCACGAGTTCTTTAGGCAGTAGTTCTCTGGCTTCAGCAATACATTTCTCTTGTGACTTCTCAGGCATGGTGGTGGTTGATATCAGGTGTGGGTGACATCAGTCACATATCGATTCAGCACGCTCTTCCATGCTTGACCTACTACAGAACTGTTTTGTACTACGCGACGTCCCATCCAAGATTGCCCGGGTCCCAGCTCTGCCGTAGATCGATTCCATTCAACACATCTGGCAGAGAGATCGACTTTCCCCAAGCTCGTCAAGTGCTCAACTTGAACCATACAGCAAGCGGCTTTGAACTCGTAGTTATCCCGCAATGCTATACTGTGCAGCTTGGAGAAGTTCTTCCGTGTACGCTCCCTGATGGCTGCTTTTTTAGCACCAGCATCTGCTCAGAGATTTTGGACAAGCTCATCCACGTTTGCTCTCTTACTCTCCTAACTTTGCTCTCTTACTCTCCCAACTCTCCCCACTAATCTCAGTAGATGCTTAAAGAGCTAGGACTGGAGCCTACGGACAACCAGGACAAAGACAATCTCATCAGTATGTCAAAATTATCTCCGTCGTCATTTTGGTTCTGCATTGAATATTGATCTAATAGTACATGTTGTCGGCAAGCCGGCACTCTCACACAAGCCCACGGCCACTTTTACTAGTCTCCACATCGAGCTGCTCCTATTCACTGACCCTCTGGAACAGCTACCGTGCGCTAGCAATGGAATTCCAACTCAGTGGCGAAACAGCATCGAACAAGGCTTTCAAACTCTTATGAGCAATTTGCTGGCGTGAGTGCTTCCTCTTGGCCTTTATGGTGAAGGCTAATACGGACTCAGAACTTGTCCAATGGTGTTTGAGCAGGTGAGAATACGTGTAAAAACCTCGATCTTCTCCTCACTAAAGCCCAGGCGATTCGGCTAGAGCATCTGTGGTTCACAACATATCATTCATCAGTCGCCATGGTTCTAAAGCCCAGACTGAAGACACGACCTTATGCAAGGAAATAGAAGACTTGAGCAAGGTACGCAATTTCAAGTCTCTTCTGGCCCTACCTATTGGTCACTCTCTAGGAAATCATCAATCAGGCACAAAACCGACTCGTACAACAGCAGCAGGAGCTCTGGAACAGCCATAACATCAAAATTGAGATTCCTCGGGTCGATGTAGAAATGGCCATAGTGATGACCATGGATTATCGCCTTCGACGTGCACAATCCCAATGCGCAGCTTCAAAGAGACAGCTGCTATACCTACCTGGCTGCACAACTTACTGGCTCTTGCCCAAGCCTGTTGTGCACAACTTACTGGCTCCTGCCCAGGCTACGTTTGGCAACTGGCCCCTATTCTCTTCAGGCCACGACATCTTCTAAGTTATTTTCAGTAATTATGAAGAGACCTCCTTGGTGGGTGCAAGTGTGTCTCTGGGAGTTTTTTTGCACTAGCTTTCCAATGGTGCAATGAGCTTTCCATGTTCATGGCTGTATCTCTCTAGATCACACGATTCTCCGCTGTCTCGACTATGAGAAAAGTTCTGTATATAGAATAGGACATGTGACCGCCATCATTATTTGATGACATCAATCAAAATTGATCATTCCTATCAAATTTTGATCATTCCCATCAAATTTTGATCATTCCCATCAAATTTGATTGATGTCATCAAAATCTAGTCTCTTAGACCTTCCCTTTGCTGGATGCAGAGGCTGGCCCAAGACCTGGCCCAAATGTTGCTCACAACATTCCTGGGCAAGAGCCAGGATGTTGCGCAACATTGCTCTGCCAAAGATGAAAGAGAATACCAAACCCATCTCGTAAACTGACCAACAATGCCGCATACTCTTCCAACGATGACGAGCTGGACCCAGAGCCGAACGGGAAAGAGCATGAAGCTGTTGCGGAATTGGTTCAAAACCGCGATGATGCCCAGCGCAAAGATGGGGCACGTACGTTGGAAGATACAGCTGAAGATGGGGACGAGGCACCGGCTGAGGTTGACGGGGATGAGAGGAGAAGGTGCGTGCAACCTTGCATCACAAACAGAATCGCTGAAACGCAGACCGCAGACATCCCGCAGTGCAGAATATCCAGTTTGCCATACAGGCGTTCATGCAATCTCTTGTCAACAACAACGCAGACCTTGTTTTTGCATTCACCAAGGGCAAAGACCAGTTTGTGTCTTTACAATCTTCTTTCCATCTCTGACGTCCTTTTGTTTTCAGTTTATGCTGCAATTGGATTGCCTACGGTGCAGAAGGCGCCCTCATTGGGACTGCACTCAAGATTGGTGTGTTATAATATATTATGCGTCTTGTGCTGACCAAATCTAGCGCCAGTATCTCTTCTTTGCTGCCACGTTCCATTGGGGCCCGGCATTTGGTAGGTGCCTGATGGCTGATCAGGTGACATGTCAGGGCTGGATACACATGCCAAAACTGCCGGCCCGGATTCCTCGCCAGTACTACATGTCGGCACCTCACTCAAATAATGAATGTTGTAGCTAGACTTAAATCTAGGTCCTCTTCAGAGGATTTTTCTCTCTAAGCTCTGGTTCTTGAGATTTCCATGGTATCTCAGCTTTTTTCCCACATTATTGAATTTCCTCTAAAGAGGACCTAGATATGGGAATTTTAGTCATAATTCACTATCAGACCCAAGTACAACAATCAATGGAGAGCTCAGCATTTGGGCCAAGAAATTGCTGCTAGGCTCTGATTGAAGACATTGTTCGTCTGTTTATGCTACCACAACCTGGTCAATGCACAAAAAAATGAAATTTAAAACAGAATATGGCATGCAAAGAATCTCTTGAGCTTGAATTTGTGTTAAAAGAGGTGACTACTGTGATGACAATGTAAGTATTTCAGCAATTTGAGCATGGTGGACTTTAAAATTACCCAGAAAATACCTGCAGCTTGTATCCCCAGTCAAATTTATTGGTAGTTTGTGTTTAGTGCTAAGTAAACTAGTGTGAAGGGAGTGTTCTAATGGGGCAGACACAGAATCGGGTGGCGGTGCTGTGGGAACGGGCCATCAGGCACCCACCAAATGCTGGGCCCCAGTTCCATGGTCTTGTTGTTGGTGCAATATGGATTTCACGGCGGTAGGGAGTATACAGCATTGTATGGTTAGCTCACTCACCGCCAGAGGATTCATTTACCTGGTGGTATTCTTGTGGCTCTCAGCGGCAGCTTGCAATCTGGTAGGTGCATATTGATATTGATAGAAAATAGAAAATTGAGCGCTTTCAAGTGGATTAAATGAATATGTATCGTTTTTGAAATCAAGGACCAGCTGTTCATGGTACGTTCAGCTGAAATTTTATTCTTTTCACATATATTAAGTCCTTACAGTGGTCCGTGAGTCGTGGAGCAGTAGGAGGACCTGGCCTACTCATCAAGTTGACCAACGGCGAGCGTATCAAAATAACCAAACACAATGTATGTCGTTGCACCGTCAATACTTGATTTTGAAGTTGACAATAAGGACTAGATGTTGAATATACCCAACCTCATTGATATAGCTGAAGCAACACTCAATTCGTCAATAGACACCATTGGTATTGTGGAGAAAAAGGTATAGCGCTTCAAGTATCTCTATCTAAGGCGCATCTGAGCTTCCGCAGTCGGTGTTGTGACCTGGATACGAGGGTTGGGCACATTGTGTGGCTCACCATATGTTCAAGGTACACACACCATTCAATCGGTTTTAAGTGTTTCATAGGGCAGCGGCATGCCTGACAAGCACATTCAATCTTTGCTAGTGCGTCTTCGCGAGCAATATCCTGACCTCCCAGTCTTCATCATTACAGACTGTTGATGTGGGCGTTATTCGTATTTCACAAGTCTACGAGTGGGCCGTCGCAGATGTTCACCATATTGGGTTGCACGCAAAGGACCTAGCACGACACGTACCAAAAATCCAGATTCTTCCTGCCAAGGCCTGGGACTTGCGAATGGTGTGTGCTGATAACATGTTTTTCTACGACTGAGTCAAACCAGGCGGCGGGAATGCTGAAAAAAGAAAACTGGACACTGGATGTCAGGAAAGTCAAGAGTCAGCAGATGCACAATTCTGAACTCTTGCAAGCAGAAACACATTGGAGCTCATCTCCCTTAGTTACACAGTACACTGTGACGCAATCTTAGACTGGGGCAAATTTTTGGAGCAAAAAGTGTGCAAAATCATACAAGTATAACAATATATGCTACTGCTACATCTGGGATTGGAGTTAGGTTTTGGTTGGGTTTAGAGGAGATTTCATCTCTTCTTTCCTGAGCAGAGCTTTGCTTTAGTTTTGCATTTAGCCCCGTAGCACCCATCTCAACGGTCTGTCTGTAGACACTGTCCGTACACCAAACCCGACACCTGGCTTCACAGCAAGGAAGTTTTCCCCAGCTATAGCACATTTCTATCCTTGTAGGGTCCGCTGCTGAGTAATCATGCACACACTCTCCTTTATCCCTTATTCCACCTGCCAGCTCCACAAACATCAATGGCATTAACCACTATTCCCTCTCCGCAGCTCCTAATCTGATTGCACAACCATCTCGCCCTCACGTTCCACACTCTTGCATACCTTACCCTGGCATACCTCAACCTCGCGTAGGTTGCATTCTGCCCTCGTTGTAAACCCATGCCCAAACACATACCTGTTGATTAGTGGGGACCTAAGATAAGCATTAAAAAGAGTTGGCTAGGAAATCTGGTCAGTTGTTTTTGTGTTGTGAGGGCGTACATTTACAATAGCCAGCACTTTCTTGTATTCCGGAAACAAAAGAAAGCAAAGCAAAATGTGTTACAATGCTATAACAGCCGCGTGAGCGTGAGTTGTACCGTTTTGTGCTCAATACCTCTATGTGATCACCAATTACAATACGAAGAGCATTGGGACTTGGAGAGAAGCATTTGTAAAAGCGATTTGGCCATCTAGAATGACAAAATCTTGTTGGGCACCATCTTTGAGCCCACCTCAGGCACCCATAATATTTCAAATGTTTCTGGCTGCTACCGTGCAACGATTTCAATTTGCTCTGGCAGACCATGTTTGGAAGTGTCGGTTAGGTGCGGGTGGTTCAGAGGTGTGCGGGTTGGTTGCGGGTGCCCATATTGGGCATTTCCTGGTTGGCGGACAGTGCGGGTGCTTTATTCGTTGCCTCATCGGGTAGCCTGGCGTGTTTCTTGGTTCGGCATCTTGCGGCACAGTTGGCGTCGCGTGTTATGTTTAGTCACGCATATCTACTTCAGTACAGAGTACATACAGTACAGAGTCCATTGGATACGGCTTAATCGTCAAAATCATCGTCTTTGCCTTCGCTATCTTCTTCGCCTCCTCCGCTGTCTTCTCACTGGGGGCATGGCCCGTGGCAGTAACCGGGTTACCGCCATGGTGCGAGCCACTGTGAAGGGTACCGGAGAGGAACCAAGCCTCATGGCGGCGGCGAGTATATGCATAATTCTGATTACCATTTGAATGACAATGAGGCCGGGCGCGAGGGACAGCTGCATCTCGTCCATGGTGCAGGGCTTGCCCCGGGCTCTCAATACTTTCATCCTAATTCACCAATGAGCAACAATGAGCTCCGGCCGCTGTTTGCCTTGGGCCAGCGCCGGACGCGTCCAGGTGACCGCGCGCCAGTGAATCGGCCCGGGTTCTCCCACAGTGACTGCTCTTTCATTGCTCCATCTCCCGCCACTCGACGCCGACTTGGACCCATGCCAACTGCAACAAACAGTCAGAGAGGGGGTGGACGACGTAGGGAGCAGTATCATATGCCAAAGGCACAAGTTTCAAAGGAGACAAAGGGGCTGAAGGTGCACAACTGCAGTTCTTCTTGGTTCGTCGCGACTTACTCAGAGAAAGGATGCTATGGAACTTCATATTCGCCTTCTCATGCGCCTCTACACTCAGCACACGCCACCTGGGACTCCCTCCGATCGCGTTTTGGCCCAGTTCCGCCGCCGTTACCGCACATCGGAAGATGTCAAAGAATTCATCGCCGGCTACAACTTTGACCTCACCGCAAAAGATAGCGCGATGTCGTGGGCGCGAGATATCCACGCTCAAGTCGCCGTCATGAGCAATCCCATCGCAACGGCCCTTGCGCTCATTGACACCACCTGCATCGCCGTCGGCGCTCAGTATCAACCAGCAGGCGGGGCTCGGAGAGTTCCTCCCTGACCTCATCAGCGGGACTGCCGATGACCCGTACAACATGGTCCATGAGCTTGCGGCTCTCAAATCCTTTTCTTTGCTCATCGGATGGGGTACCTACAGCAGATTTGCGCCGGATTGCCGTCGCGTCGATGATATTCTCCTCATGCGTAGCTTCTATCGCAACTTTCTCTGGTCCCACCTACGCGAGCTCGCAATCAAGGTGAAGAAGAAGGGTCCCTCTGCGATAGCCCTTGAGCACGAGAGGAACAACGCGTACTCACGGCGTGTCCGGGTGTGTTCCATCCTACACACATAGATTCAGGCTGATTCATTCGCCGCAGCTGGGTGAGGAACGTGCTGGTTGGGCGCGGGCGAATGGATTTAGTGAATCGTTCGGCATGCTTTTTTCTGATCCGGAATGCAACTCGGATGACGAGTTGATTTCCCTCGGCGGGGTCGAGGTATATGTGCGATTTGAGAAGGTAATGGCTGTCCCACTCAAGTAACACTTAGGTGATTTTTTTTTTACAGCCGCATTGGGACGCCGCCGTCGGGCGCCTGGCTCATGAACACGTCGACCCCATGCGAATTGAACAAGCACGACTCACCAAACGGGCTAACATGATGGACGAGCGCCAGCGCCATGAACACCCAGAAAATGTGTCTTCAGCACTCTCAGCTCAACTGCCGCCGAACTGCGCCCTCGACTGGTTCGACGTCACCAAGTTTCACCTTGTGCAGTCCAAGTAATGAGCAAGATACCGGACGTCCCCAGTTTTGCCTTTGCGCAAGAAACTGGGGGACTACCCGGATGTCCGGAACTGGCCGGAACTACCAATCTGCAGCGCGAAAAAATGCCCGCCCGAGACGACTGAGCATCTGGGCTCTCCCACGCTCCGCTTTGGGACATAAAATGCATTCTTCAAGGTTGCCGACCCCTGCCGACTCGCTGCAACTCCGCTTTTGGATTAAACATGCCCCTTTGGAAATATCCAACCACTGGCCGAGTATTTGCCGCTATTCGCTTCCTTCAGGGAAGCCGCAGGATGTGTCGGAAGCCTTCTGGGCTGGCCTAGACAGCCCGAAGTGGCATCCCTTTGCGGAAGCTACCCCGGTCACTTTCGGAAGGCGACGCCAACATCCGGGACAGTCCGATAGTAAATTATCCACTTCCTTGTTTTGCGAGGAATACCTGCTTGCCGTTGCATAAGCCTCATAGTCGACACCTAGGAAGCAAGAACGTCACACTAGGAAGGAAGCATCTCCAGATGTTACATTCCGAACCTCCGCAAAGTTATGTTGTGAAATGTAAACAAACATATATTGAAGAACGGATTTCAGTCAAATGCGTCTCCATCCAAGATATAATCCTTGTCCATCTCCCTGCCATCCCCCCCGCTGTCCTCATCGTCGCTCGCATTACCTAGCTCGTCAAAGAAAACCTCCATAGCCTCATCTGGGTGCACTTCCGCACCATCCCCGCTGCCGTTCCCGTCGGCATCCCCTTCCGCACGCTCCGCCTCTGGTGAGGGTAGCACTAACGGGTCCTCGTCCTCGACCTCCCGAGGCCGTGCCTGGCCGCGTCTCAGCGCTGGCGCTGCCCGAACCCGTTCCGCCCAACGCGCCAGCCCGCGATAAACCTCCACCTGCTTCGACGCGTAAGCGATTAGCCCTTCCGCCAACGCCGCGTCAATTCCGCCGACGTCCACGGACTCAGCACGCTTTACCCACTGTCGCTCCTCATGCCCAAATGACAGCGGCAGCCGCCGCCACTCCTCCTCCTTCCAACGTCGCGTCCGCGCATACGCCTTGCACTATTCCACCCTCAGTGCTGCAACTTGCGCGTGAAATCGCGCCACAACCAAGAGAAGAAGACTTACCGGCTCTCATCTCACCGTCCGTCCCCGCAGATTCCGTAAATCTCCATATCCACGACATAATACGTCGTGTCTCGCCCTCCCGAGCCTTTCCACCCGCACGAGAACCCGACGCGGGTCGGCCAAAGACATCATCGCGGGCTTCTTGCGGCTCAAACGCGCCGCCATCCCCGTCCATGCAACGAATATCGTCCTTGAGGAGTGCCGGCCACACCAGTCCCTCCGCCGAGTTCCCTGACAGGGTGACCAAGGCGCGCCGCGCAGCTTGGTACTTGTCCGCATGCAGCAGAATCCTGTTTTCGTTTCGCGCCACGAGCGCCCGTGAACGCGTGTTTGCGCCTTGATGCCGAGAGTGCACCTTCTTGTAGATCAAGAAGCGCGCCTTGACGTGCAGCTGGTTTCGGAAGCCCTGCCAGCGCCGATCGACATTGCGCATCCCGAAGGTCGCGCTCGAGCTCCACCAATCCTTCCAAGCACCCTCCGCCGCTTTGCGCAGACTCTGGTAGCGCGGAGGGAGCCAATATCGGAACTAGCTCAGCCGGTGTTTCTGAGGATATCTTGAGTTGATCCAGGTACTTCAATGCTCCCGGCATATACGTGGCCTGAAGAACGCAAATTTGAGCGATAGATTTATTCAAGCGGCGACGCTGGCGTCGGAGATTGATCTCCACCGCCATTGTCTTTGCTCACTTGAGGCTCGCCTGCGAGTGTACGTGGCGTCTGTAGAGCAGGAAGCTCAGAATGAAGAAGACCAAGAAAGATCCAGGAACTTACTGGTCTTGTTCAACACTGATGAGCCTGGAAATGGATCACTGATGGAATTGATTTAATCAAGCCATAGTTTTCAATTTTACAAATAACAATTTATATAGTGTGACAGCATGTAACAAAGAACGAGGAACACAGAACAAAGAACAAAGAACTATACAGTTGTCCGCAGCAAGCGAATAATCTCTAGACCCGCCGCGGCCTTTTGTAGATTGTTCTGGACTGGTCTAGAACCTTTGTGGCTGTTCAAGCTGAGTCGTACTGAGTCACAGTGGCTGTACACCCCAGTAGTATATAAGGAGGGCCCCGCCGCTCCAAGAGTAGTGTACCACCCCCCAAGTGAATATACTCCCCGTGTAAATTTAATTTGAGCGCGGTCCGCCCGTAAGCAAGGCAGCAAGGTAAAGCAAGGAAAGAAGCAAGTTCCGAGGAGGAGCAAGAAGAACCCCGAGGTGCCCGAAGTATCCGAGACCCACCAAATTAGCCGTTTTTAGCAAGTCTTTCAAATACAGGTTGAGCCACAGCTCCTTGCAGCCCCGACATCACCGAGATCAATTGATCACTGATCCCATCAATTTCATCAAATATCTCCGCAAACCTTGGCTTTGTCATCCAGTGTCATCGAAATAATTAATAACCTCTTATTTAGTCACCTACGTGTGTTTGATCTGGATTTGTTGGCTGTTTCCTGCAGTCCGAACCCCCGAACAACCCCGCATTTAGGATTTTGTGTTTGTGTTGGTTTGGTTAGGTTATATATCATCCATCCCACACTGCTCATTTTCCCTGTGCATCATTTGGAGCCCACCGCGAGGGGGTTCATCCAAATAAATACACCCCAAAGCGACAAAGAAAATAACTGTGTTATTAATCCCCAGACCTCACAAACAAAGCCACCTGTCTGGTCCGACAAATCAGACACCCATTTGAGCAGTAAGAAGACACTGCTGCCCATAAACCAATCAATTCTCTCTCTCTATTCCTATTATTTTACTATTTCTATTTTCCCTTTGTTTGAAAATCAAATAACATGCCAACCCCTCAAGTTGAGCCCTTCCGAGTTCCTAGACCCTGGGACAAAGAAAGACCCCGCTTGAATACTGATGATCTTGAACAATTCTTTTCTCACATTGATCTTATACTACACCTTGGAAATGTGGCGGACGCTCAAGAACAAAAGCAGCTGATCACTAGCTACTTGCCTCACAAAACCCGTAAACTCTGGCAGAGCCTTCCAAAATACACGTCTGAGAGCTGTGCGGAATTCCTGGTTGAGGTCAAAAATATATATCCTAGGCTAAAAGCTTCGAACTCCGGGCAGCTCTGGCAACTCGACAAACTTTGCAAGGACTACAGTGGTATTAAGCTTAGTGAAGAAGGGAAATTGCGCCGCTTCAGTGTTGAGTTCCAATTTATCTCAAATAAGCTTATGACCCCGCCGGCAATAATGTTGAACAAGAGTGCTTGTCAGCAATTCTTGGACACTTTGGAGGGTTCCTTTGCAAGAACATTGATGCAGACAGCACGGAGCATGCAGATTATTGGGACACAGTTTGTTTCTGTGCATTCTTCATCCTTGTCCGGAGTGTATCGGAAAGACGATCCCTTTGTTCTGAGTGATCTAATCCGGATTGCAATCAATATGGCTTCAAATTACTCCCCGACTTCTGTGCTGAATATCGACGAACCAGATATGTCTCAGTCTTCAGTTCCAAGTGACACGCTGGAAAAACAAGTGGCAAAATTGCAAGCTGAACGGACAAAGCTTCTGATCTTGGTTAAACAGCAACAAGCTCAGATTGAACAATTGCAAAATTCATCACACAAGTCAACTATGTATCTCCACCATCATTCACCCAAATCAAGTTGTTATTACTGCGAGCAAGCAGGTCACTTTTCTCGTGAATGTCCAGACAAGACAAGGCATATCACAAAATCGTACTTGATGCTTGTAGGCGGCAAACTGAAACTTGGTGATGGAAATGCACTCCCTTCTGGAAATGAACCTCTATCGTGGCGTGTTGAACAGTACTGGCAGCGCAAGGGCTGCACTGTAAAACCAAGCAATTTGCCATTGATTGTACCCGTTAAACCCAGAAAGGATATGAGTGTTGATGCACCTTGTGGTGAGGCTCCGCAGCAGCAAGATTCCACTGAGAATGAGATACTAGAGAGTTTGCGCAGAGCCATTGAATGGCTCCAATGGCTCGGAAATCAATATATTTCTCGGCATGATGACATGCTGCCGGGCCCCAAATTTGTGGAGCATGCCGGGCATGCGGCCCGGATGGATCCATCAATATTCAGGCTGATTGGATCAATATCAAGCAGCCCTGGTGAGCCATTGGCGACCTGCGCAACCTCTCTACTTCCCCACGAACCAGAAGAGGTCTGTGTTGATTTGCCGTTGGTTGATCATTCTAGATCCATGAGCGCAGCTGGACAGGTACAGCGGCCGGGACAACCACTTCAGCGATTGATCCAGGCAGAATCTACGATGCGGAACATAAATTCTTTCGCACCTGTAGAACATCAGGATCAAGGGCAAGAGGAGTCCACGGCATTCATTGAGCGTTTCAAGGAAATGTTTGTTGCAGCTTTGTTGCAAGGAAAGGCACAGAATGTGGATTATTTGAGTGACGATGGAGGATGAGCATTTACACTGGGGGCATGGCCCGGGGCCTAATGTCCATGGCCTAACTCTGGCCAAGCACCGGCCTAATGCATTCTTTCATGGCCGGCGATCAGTGAGTGACATCTGAAAGAGCTGATGGCCGCGCCCAACACAACAAACCCGGTGTCTCGGTATCAGCAATCCTAGCAGTAGTGTTCTGAGTAAACACTCCCAGAAATTTCTTCTGGACCTAGCTTATAAATTGTGAAACTTATGTTGCTTGAATTGCAGATCAAACACAAAAAAGGGCTGCAGCTTCCCAGGGCCCCTCTCATTTTGCGACCATTTTAATTCACTCAGCAGATGTGAAGCATGGCCTCCTGCGGCTAAATCTGCAAAGATACTAAAGTAGGTATGAATTAGATTAATCTGCTGATGTTCTCTGCACAGTATGTAATCTTACGCAGCGGAATCCATGGACGACACCGGCCATTGTCGCCGGGGACAGAGACGACACAGGAGCTTATTGTGCAGGATAGGATGGTAAGGTCCTTATTTTGTGCCAAATAGTCCAGTACTTCATTGCCTCTGTCTTGGGGCTAAAAAAGAAACTGTCACAATTAACCTAATTACAGCAAAAATTATGGTATAGTCAAAACTCCCATATGGAATACCGTCAGGAGGCACCAAATCCCACTCCAGATGGAGGATATTCCACACAAGAGTGGAATTTCAGATGCAATTGGTGTTTGGGGCTGCTAGCTGTGGCTCCAGAATATTCCATGTCTAGACAACCATATTCCATATGAGTTTCATGACTGTAATGACAAAGTTCAGGTACCAGAGCAAGTCTGTCGGAATTTTTGTACTCCTTTGCCATTTGTAAATAGGGGCACACTGCATGTTTGCTTCATTTTCAGTCTGCTTCTCAAGCATTGTTTCTGGGCAAAAGTCGGTTTTTCACAAAAAAAAAAAAAAAAAAAAAAATTTTTTTTTTTTTTTGGGGGGGTTGTTTTGCGAAAGAAGCTTGGCCGAAATTGATTTTTGAAAAACGCAGCGTGAAACACCCTAGTAATTGTGAAATTAAAGTTGTATGAGGGAAAACACTTTGTACAAACATATGCTCTATTCTCTTTTCATACTTCTCTTTGGGAAACTAGTAGGAGCTCGGTAAGTACAGGTGATGCACATGTCAAAAACCTCTTTGAGGCGAGATGTGATAAAAAAGATGAAAGAGTGTGATATGAGTGGATTATGCTAGCGCTTGGCCGGTGCTTGGCCATGGACATTAGGCCACGGGCCATGCCCCCAGTGTTACGTATATTTATTCAACAAGCACATACAAATATGCAGCTTCTTCCGTAGATAAGTAGTTTATTCGGGGCACCATTAGGAATCAGTACGGACAGTAGAAAGTTCTTGCCAAACGGGAATAAACTGTTGGCAGCAAACAGCTAATTTCTGTGTTGGGCATTTGCATTCTTAGTGACCGAGGACGGTCACAATTTGTGAAAAAGGGAGATGATGAGCCTGGAAATGGATCACTGATGGAATTGATTTAATCAAGCCATAGTTTTCAATTTTACAAATAAGAATTTATATAGTGTGACAGCATGTAACAAAGAACGAGGAACACAGAACAAAGAACAAAGAACTATACAGTTGTCCGCAGCAAGCGAATAATCTCTAGACCGCCGCGGCCTTTTGTAGATTGTTCTGGACTGGTCTAGAACCTTTGTGGCTGTTCAAGCTGAGTCGTACTGAGTCACAGTGGCTGTACACCCCAGTAGTATATAAGGAGGGCCCCGCCGCTCCAAGAGTAGTGTACCACCCCCCAAGTGAATATACTCCCCGTGTAAATTTAATTTGAGCGCGGTCCGCCCGTAAGCAAGGCAGCAAGGTAAAGCAAGGAAAGAAGCAAGTTCCGAGGAGGAGCAAGAAGAACCCCGAGGTGCCCGAAGTACCCGAGACCCACCAAATTAGCCGTTTTTAGCAAGTCTTTCAAATACAGGTTGAGCCACAGCTCCTTGCAGCCCCGACATCACCGAGATCAATTGATCACTGATCCCATCAATTTCATCAAATATCTCCGCAAACCTTGGCTTTGTCATCCAGTGTCGTCGAATCAATTAATAACCTCTTATTTAGTCACCTACGTGTGTTTGATCTGGATTTGTTGGCTGTTTCCTGCAGTCCGAACCCCCGAACAACCCCGCATTTAGGATTTTGTGTTTGTGTTGGTTTGGTTAGGTTATATATCATCCATCCCACACTGCTCATTTTCCCTGTGCATCAACACGTAGAACCAAGTCCAAGAACTCTGCCGGCCCAACGTCTTGAAGACGCACCCGGCCTGTTGCCTCGGCTGCTGCCTCCTCCTTTTCAAAACGGTCCCGAACTTCTCGCTCTGTCATCCCAACAACCTCCACTGTATATGGGTTGGGTTGGGAAGGATCAGCTTTGAACGCGTCGACCTCCGCCTTCCATTGCTCGACGTCGTCGGCCTGATTCAGAGAAAACTCGCGCAGTTTGTCCTCCTGTTTAGCAAGCTCGTTGCGGGCTGCATCCAGCCGACGGCGTAACGGGCGCGGCTGAGAAATTTAATTAGTACATCTGTAAACGAAGCCAGCAGCAAGAAAGTCCACTTACCAAGACGAACGAGCTTCATCCAGTTCCAAAAACCGAGATGATCGTCGAGTTGGTTGGCGCGCAAACCCGGCCCGCTAACCCGTGTACTTGCTGCAACGCCGCCCAACGAGCTCCAAGTGCGCTCTATACCCCTCGCCGTCCACCTGTCCACTTCCTCGGATCAACCAAAGGGCATAGAGCAGCTGGCAGAGCACGATATGTCTCTTCACATGCATTTTGGGGATCGCAAAAACGCATCGCCGCGAGCAGCGTCTGTATCGCCTGGAGGCGCACTAACGGAGGCATTGCGGCCAACCGTTCCTTCAAATTCCTGCTCCATTGGCAGGCAATGTCATAGGACACAATAATCCACAGAAGCCCGATGAGATGTTGTAGCAGCGACATGAATACCCAATCAATATTTGCGTAGCTAGAACGAGTTAGTATACCGCCTGCCGACCACAAAACCACGCACCGTTCCCCCTTCTGCAGATCGGCGACCGCTGTCGGCAATACGAACTCATGCCAAGCACATATACCCATCGCCACACCGGTCGCCGCGTAACCGCGTGAGAACTTGTCGTTCGCGTGGTACACGAACTCATCTGTTCGTTGTCAATAACCCTGGCGGTGACCAGGCAATCCCTTACCTCCTTCTGGTCGCCCACACTCGCAATATACCGCTCGTACGACAGTGCCTCCACCAGATACGCCCATCCAGTTCCCAGACCAGGATCCCTCAACCAGCTCAAAAACATCCGCCGCTTGAGTCGAAAACAAGCGTCGAGGGCGATTACCAACGTATACAAGCACCTACTACGCGTCAAATGGTATTTGAAGGATGTGAAGACCACATACCTGTCTTCCGGGCCGGCGTCTGCCCAGTTATCAGGCAAGTTGACTCCAGGTCTTGGACACGCCCGGACATCGAATCGCCAGCTCGCCCTCGCCCGTCCCTACGACCCCGTACCTGTCGTGTCCGCGTCCCGCTCGCTTCAAAAGATGCAGATGTCGCCACTGCCAGGCCACCCTCAGGAAGACCCAGTAGCAATCGGGTGGTTTTATGCCAACAGCGTTTGTGAGGAATTCGAGTGTTGAATAAAAGTCGTAAGCTGTGGTCTTCCCGTGAAGGGAGAGTGCTTGGAGGCAAGCGAATGTTGCGCAGGTACGTGGAGCGTCCAAAGTGGCGGGATAATAACCCGCCTTGAGGAGCTGAATGTGGTCGACGTCTTTCGAATGATAGCAGCCGCAGAAGGCCACTGAGACTTGATGTATTCCATTGCGGTGTAGGACCACAAAATCGCTGTGTGCCGGCCGAGGACGCGCGCAGGTCGAATGGCCATCATGTCCCAGCTGGATCTGAAGCCCGCACTCACGGAGGTATGTCTGTACAAAGTAGGCACCGTTCCATCGCTGTTCAAAAAATATCAGCCTAAGAACTTTGGATACAAGCAGCGGCGATGCAGTACCTCCACCCAATGAAGAGGATTATGCCCGTGTAGCTCCACACAGCACTCGGCGCAAGTTAATGGGCTATTGAAGCACTCTCTGCACCAAACGCAGGCATCGCGGGTAAGGCACCTCGGACATCGCTCCGATGCTGAACCGCGTCCATCTCGCCAAAGAAGCACACGCAGCAAGGCGTCGCGATGCTCCTGCATCCAGACGCTCATGGCGGGGTCCTGCCAGCAATCCTCTCAGTGTCTGAAGGATACAAATAAACGAGGGACGTACCGCTGGTCGCAGAGATCCCGCGGGTGGAGCGGTACTCGAGCTTTCGTCGCCTGGCTCATCATCATACGAATCCATCCCATACCGCTCGCTTTCATCGACCAGAGGCAGATGGGGCGGAGCATTGGCAGGCCGGTGAGCATCCGCACGTAGTCGCTTCACCGGAGAGGGGAGAGCCACAGGGACCGTCTCCGTATAGACGTGTCAATTGTCATTGGAGACGCGATTAACACGGGTCACCATTGGAGCGTCGGGAGCGGCGGGAAGGAACTGGGCAAGGTCAAAGGAGTGGCGCTGGCTCGTAGAGGCCACCGGCTGCGCAGGGGTCTCTGCGCTTGCGCTTACGGTCACTCATCGTAGAGAAAAGAGGAAGAGATGGGTCGATCAGTAGATTAGATCTCCGTCCTACAACACATCTAAGTACTTTTCGATTCCCCAAGAGCCCGCTCAGATCGAATAAGGGCCACAACATTGTCGCAAAGACGGCGGTTGGCGTTGTCCAAGAATGCCTTCTGCTCCTGCTGGAATCCATCGTTGTTGGCAAAATACCAGTCGATGTGCGCGGTGAATTCATCCTGGCGGGCGATATACTCTTTGACGGGCTCGCCCGCGGCAACAGCAGCAGCTATATGCTCGGAATTCATCTCACTGCTGTGAGCAAGGGAAATGATACGCACCAGCCAAGCGCTCTTGACGCAGAATTTCGACCTTTTCTTGGATTAACACGTAGCGCGCCATGAACGCCTCCGGAGTGATGTCTGGCGGAAGTTCAACGGCGGCTGGAGCTGGGAGTTGCTCAGCATTGGAGGGACAACAATGGCCAGTCCTCGCACCTACAGCACGCATTGGTAGTCAGAGTAAGAGAAGAGCTTAGTTTATTCCCGCAGAACGACCGCTCTAAGCTTCTGCTGCGCAATCTAGACCCAACTCAAAATGGCGGCACGCAACGCAAGTCAATTTCACTTGTCAAGATACAGAATGTGCTAAACGATGGACACCCCACGCCTCGAGCTCACGAAATACGCCAGCCAAGCGCTGCGGGTGCTTTTCGCGTTCCTCGGGGCGGTACGAACCCATCAGGAGGCAGTCGCAGTCCGACCGCTCCAGGGCCATGAGCATTTGCCCCACGGAGTACATGAACGAGCGGTCCCTGTTTGCGTGAGGTACAGTGCGTGAGGCCTGAAGTAAGTCATTACAACATCCATGCCCTGGACCGCGGGCTGTTTATCTCCGTCGCGTTCAAGAGCGTCTCGGACGGTGGTCAGAGGATGCGTGAAGTTGCGGGTATAGCCAGCGAGCATATCCTCGGCCAACTCGAACAGCTGGCGGTAGTGACCCAGCTGCTGAATGACTTTGGGAAGAAGAGGCAGAGCTAAACAATAGTCAATGGTGTACCGCGACTTGTGAAACAATCACAACTTACCGTTGAGGATAGAGAAGTTGTCCGTTGGCGTTTTCGGCCAGAGCCGGAGCAGCGAGTCCGAAATGGACTGCAAGTAATGGCGGAGGACTAGGTCAGATGCCTCTATCGAGGGAGCGACCGGGTAGCGCGGGAAGAACGCGAGTCGACTGCGGACGGGAGGAATAGGACGGTTAGTGACGCAGTCGTGCGCGAGGTTGTGGTTGAACGTCCCCAGCTCAGCAAGCCAGAGAGACAGAGATACGGCCTTGTCCTTGACGGCGTCGTTGGCCTCCCCGTCAAGGTACTCACCGTAGACCTTGAGAACGCTGTCGAGTTTTGCGAGCCGAGTCTTCTTGACCTGCCACTCGGCAGTGCGCTGTGGCGAGTCCCCCGACTTCATGTAAACCGCGAATAAGGTCTCAGGCCCCGACCGGAGGCCCTCAGACGCAGACCGCATCTCCTGGAAGAGCTCGCGCATCTTGATATGCTCTTCGCCGTCGAGTTGGGCAGCAGTGGTCTTCTGCGCAAGGGCGTCAATGGCGGAGAGATGGTCGTAGTGGGCCTTTTGCGCAACTAAACATGCAAAAGGTGAGTTCTCCAGCCCGAGGAAGCTTGAGCATGGTACCTGCATCGACATGCCCGAACGCCTCGAGAACGATCGTGTTCCCTAGCATCAGTTGGTGTATGTGTCGGTTGACAATGTCAGCGCATTGCAGGGGACAGAGGTTATCGAGGAGGAACCCAAGATTGCACACGGCGGGAGGGCCATTGGGAGACGCGAGGGAGGCACTGGTGATTGGGGACATGGTGGTTGCTTCGCAAAAGCGGTGTGCCTCGGAAGCATTTGTTTACGGTGTTTGCAATACCAACTCTGTATTACAGCTATCTGAGCTTAAGGAAAGCTAGTGTGCAGACTCGACAAAAAGTCCGCACGGCCCAGGCGGCGTGGAGCAGGATAAGTGCGGCTAGGTATTCGTCCGCCGGGATCTCTGTATCGCCCAAGCAAAGGAGCTCGTCGAGAACGCGCTGGATCCCTCGCAGCTCGGCGCTCCAATCTGCGATCATGGCAAAGACTCCTCGAGCCCAGACTTGCTTGTTCCGTTCGCGTTCCCGCTCTTCTTCAACTTCACCTCTTTCTTGTTCCCACTTCGATCCGGGTTCTTCGCTGGTTAGAAAAGTTTTTTATATTATATCTCAAGTGATATCATGTGAGTTTGATATCACTTACAATGGCTAATATCAATAAATACCCCAACTCTACCTTGCCCAAACCCAACCCTAACTTAACCTAACCCTAACCAAGCCTAATCTAATCCTAACATTGCTAATTTTCAAGTGGAAAATGCTCAATTTGGCTGGGCCCTAGTGGAGTCCCTGCATTTGGAATGGGGCTCCTGGAGTGCATTCAGGCGTTTTCCAAATGGCTGCTGCGTCCACAGGTGAGGACGAAGGGGGCCATGACCCGGCGGAGGGTACCCCGACCCCGCGAAAACGCGGAGGCAGTCTTCTGCCGCTCGTACGCCATTGCCTGCAGCTTCCGAACGTTGCCCGTCGGCTCGGACGGCGATATTACGTCCCCAGCGGGCTCAGGCGCGTCCCAGCAAGAACAGCAAGCAACCACCATCGCGCAGCGAAGATGCAACGCCAAGGACCGGTTCCGACGCGTGGCTCCGGCAGCTGGAGCCGCAGTTGCAACTCAAGGGGGCGACAGAGGACCATCTACGTCTGTGGGCGGACTTGATAAATGGGCTGAGAACACTCGAGACGGCAAACGAGTTTCGCTGCCAAAGGGTGCCTCTACCAGCTGCGATACGTCCGAGCGAGCTTATGCGTTGGATCAACGGTAGCCGGCCAGAAGGGTTCAAACTGCGCATCAAGTCTGCGGTGTTTGGGAATCAGATGCAGACATGGTGGTAGGGGATGAATCCCGACTGGCGGAAGACCAAGGGCACGATGCGGCTGGCGGAGATGACTGGTCGACTGTGGATCGGCCGGGCATCAATGGTTTTGTGACCATGATACTAGGTTTGCGCTGGTGGTTTGAAGCGGACTCGTCTGTGGGTGCTGATTGGGAGACCATGGTCAGCGACGTTGCTTCTGTTTTGACGCGGTTGGGTGCATTGAAGGACAAGGATACATAGCTTAGCTGGACGTCAACGTCGAATTTGCGTCAAATATCATTGTGTTGTCTGCTTCGAGTTCGCTCCCGTCTAAGCCCCGCAACTTCCTTCCTACTCAACGACCACTACGCTACCCATGGACTCCCTCCAGTCCACTGGCATCCCTTCGCGCGAGATGCCCGGAGCATATCCCGACATCCTGGTCCCCGATGACCTCGCCGACGACCCGAATCTCATCTCCAATATCATCAAATTTGCACCAATGGAAGTGAAAGACGCGCTGGGCCTCTCGCCGCGCAAGAAGCAAGGGCGGCCCTCGGCACGGCTCCCCGTTCAGAGTGTACCTCCCAAGTTCGGAAGCGATACAAGGTTGCGATTGTCCTCAACGACAAGTGTGTCGCATTTCTTGCTTTGGGACTGGTCACTAATAGCTCGGGACCTAGGAAGACTGCACGAGAGCTGGCCGACGAGGCGGGCGGGGAACTGGTGGTGCTGAGGTCAGATGCTGAGGTCCAAGAGTTCTATCGCTGGGTTTTGTTCTAGAGATATCATCGGGATTGATGCGCATTGTACGGGAGTCGGTGATGCGCCAAATGATGGCGCATGATTTTAAAAAAATTACCGTGGCCGTGGGTGGCGAGGTATACCCTTTCTCAAAAGGTACATCTACAACGCTGTATAGTCTAGTCAGTACTGTAGTAACTAGCCCTTAAGTTCAAGTAATGCGTAAGACAACTTGCTGAACTGAACCCCTGCAATTGCGTAATGTGTAAGGGCAGAAGCTGAACGTCTTACGCAATATGGCCAAAAAAAGAAATTTCTGGAACAAACAAAATCATTTTTTTTCCAGGCTACAGAATTAAGATGCCCACAGGAGCACAATGAATACAGCTTGTTGGCAATTTTCTTGCACTTTGCGCATTCCAGCTCCACTGGGGCAACAACCTCATCAGTTCCCGACCGGCTGAACTGAACTCCCGTAATTGTGTAATGTGTAAGAAGGTCCGCTGAACTTGATATTTGGTAAGTTAAATCCATAATGCGTAAGACCCTCTGAACTTAAGGTCTAGTTACCACAGTAGTTGGCGTGACTACTAGGTTTGGCGAAGGTCCTCGGTTTGAACCCGAGCAGTGGCATAAGCGCGGTGAATGAGATATTTATTTTTACAAAGTCCAGTTTGGTGACTTCTTGTGCACAAGTCTCCGTACTTTGACAATAAATGAAATTCATTATGTGGCATAAAAGATGCTTAAAAGCCAGCAAGAAATCCTTAAATGGGAAGAGTGTTATTTAAAAATGCCTTTTTTCTTTTAGTTGTGGCTGTGCTGACAACCCCAGTATCGTGTGCATTAGCATTCCTGGGGCTGGCCAGTATCTTGTGCAATGTAGTAGGTGCAGGAGCTGCAAGTTCAACCAACTTCCGCATGTGCTTCGATACCATTACCACGATTCTCCTATCGCATGGCCACTCCCCGAACACCGCAACAACACCGACTGGAAGGCGATGGATACACCGGAGTTTATGGAGAAGTATGGGAACGATGTACGACGCCAGTACATGTTCCCGACTGAGGCACGACGCCAGTACATGTTCCCGACTGAGGCAGAGATGCGCCGTATGCGGGAGGAGTTTGTGCGCCGAGATCGGAACCGGCACCAACAGTGGGGCGCCGCAGCCGACGGCGACAACGATGACGAGGACAACGACCAGCCAGACTTAGGTGGTGGTCCCATGGACGAGGACGATGATACGAACGGTGCGCAGCAGGCGCCGCCGCCTCCACCGCCGTTTGGTTCTTTTAATCTATCTGGACCTCCCCGTGCTCCCGCTCCGCCTCCTGGTCTCGCCCCACCGCCAGGTCCCGTCCCGCCGCCACCAGGTCTTGCTCATGCCTCGCTACAGGCATCCGAACCTACGCCTCAACAACATGAGTACAGTGGGTATTCGTCTTATATACCTACTAAAGTTGCAGAATCATTCTCATTACAACCCTACGGCCCGCCGTACCACACGGAATCACCGCCCCGTTCATTTTCCCCACCGTATAGAGGCCCAAGCCTTTCCCCGCTTCCGGATGTCCAACCTTCTACATCTGTTGCTGCCGGTAAGCGTCCAGCAAGTATGCGTCCAGCAGCCTTGCGCCCATCAAACTCAGGCCCCCCACCATCGCATGCGGAGTCGTCGAGGCAGGGTGCGGCGCGGGTGGTTTTTGACCCATTGCATCCCATCGGGGTTTGCCGTGCCACTGCTGATGACGATGAGGAGGATGAAGGTGCAGCTAAGCGGCGACGGACCGACACAGGTGTGTTTGTGGTTCCACGCAGCGCTGGGCCCAAGCCTTGCCGCAAGACTTTAGGGACTCGGATGCCTAGATTTTGCATTGATACTGTAAGGGGAACTCCTGGTGCGCCATATACCCTTGCTTTACTTTTTCCTTTTTTGGTCTCTTCCCCTGTTCCGTTTCCCTCCTCCCTCTGTACATATATTGGGTGCATGTCAACCGCACCTCTCACCAAATTCCATCTCTCTACCTACTGTACTTATAGTGCTACGATACAAGGTTCTATCTCGCTGTTTCCTGCATTTTGCAGTTACATTGCCGATTTGCTCCTTTTCCTCTAATTCGTTTCCCCTCCAACTTTGTACACATATGGGGTGCACACATACGCATTCACACCCCAAGTCCCGTCTCTCTATCTATCGTACTTATGGTGTGGTTTACGTTTCTTTCTTTGGCTCACCTGACCTGGTCTGTGCACAGTCATGTGATCAGGCCCTTAGACGAGGCATCACTGGCAGCAGAGGCTCCTTAGACTTGTTATCTTTGGATCCCTCTGCCAGGTATGCCCTCAGTAGCCTTCTGTACATGTATTAGTGCTAATATACTTTGGATCCCTCTGCCAGTCTTGTCTGTGTAGCTCTGAGCATACAGCAGCTGGGGAGTTGCCCTTACACTCCTCGATCGGCAAATATTTTCGAATTTCCCAAGGATGAGCTTCATGACATACGGGATGCTATCTCTGAGGTTTTTCTCCCAACCTGGGTTGATTGCCCTCCAAAAAACCTAGGTGAAGCCTCCCATGGCAAACTGAAGGCTCAAGATGTCTTAATACTGTTCACCGTTATCTTCCCGCTCATTATCCCCGAGCTCTGGTGGAATTTGGGACACGACCGTGAGCAGCTTTTCAGAAATTTCCATGATCTTGTTGTCTGCACAAACATCCTTGCATCTTATGCAACCTCGGCAGAGGAGGCTGAGAAATTTCGGGAACACTATATCCGCTATCGAACAACACTTGCCTTGCTCTTTCCATTTTTCAACTCTGTCCCAAACCACCAGAGATATTCGCAAATTACTGTGGCATGTGGCAGCCATGAGGCACACAGTAATTTGCAAACATCTCTGGAACGGCTACGCTTACAAACACGCGGTAACTTGCGTCTTGTTCCCCTCGCTTTGCGCTACAAAATCGACCCCTCAAAGAGCCCAGGGCACCCAGTAACGACCGCGCTTCACCATGAGGACGAATCCCAAGCAGAATCCTGCCATTCATTAAAATATGCTTTGCCTCATGCCCTGAGCATATGTTGAAGCATATGCGAAGCATATGTTGAGCATATATATAATATCCTTCACATATGCTTTGCATATACCCATAGGTTATATGCTGATCATATGTTTGAGCATATGTTAATCATATACAAAATATGCTTCACATATACCCATGGGTTATATTATGATTTCTCCGCAGTGACAAGTACAAATCGACATATTGGTAAGAGTGATGTGTAAGCCAGTGGCTCTGCGGGCTCAAAATCAAGTAGATCAAATGACACTCACTATGCTCACTCATGTATGTCGCCTAGGGCAGCTCCACGCTTTTCTTGCTGAAGAAAGGGATGCAACCGATCCCATTACCCAACTTGCCAATATTCTCCAGCCGCCAGATGATGAGCCGCTTAGGCAGCTCTCCAATGTAGATCTTATAGACTTCTATACGAAGCATGCCAAAATACCGCTCAACAACAATCTGGATATTCTGAACTATCTGCAGACCATTGATGGCAACTGGCGTGGCTACATGCTCTTCCCGCATCCACCAGGATCAAAAATTCTGGATGGAGAGGCAGAAGTCCTTACCCATGTCAAGCTTGATGGAAAACAATTTTCTGTTAACCAAAGCATGAGGGGAATAGTGCAATCCAGTTTTGAAACCCAGACAATGAAGACTACCTCCTGACTGGATATATTCATGACATCTGGAGACTCCCACTGCAGAATCACCTGCAAGTATTTCTACGGGTTCAGGTCCACAAGGAGCTTCCTCCCAATTGTGATTCAAAAACTCCATTCAAGCAATTCCCCTTGTTGAACACCGCAATATTTGATGCTGCCGACTCCGGATTTTTCAAGCTCATTGAACTGCGCCACATTGTGACCCATCTCACAGTTCTGAAGCGTCCACGCCGCACATACGGAATTAACCAGAATACTCTAGTTGTGTCCTGGAGCTTAAACCGAGGTAGACCAACGAGAGCATTATTTACGGAGATTGTTTTCTTGCATTAGACATATGCTTCAATAGTTTAAGGGATATCAGTAGCTCCGGTGCAACAACCGGCACAATTAATGGGAGAAAAAATGTTCATGCGCAGGGTGAAATTTTTGCATACTGTAGTATTTTGGTCGTTTCTTACGTCACGGGTCACAGCAGACCCGTACAGAACATTTTTAGGTGCGCAGGACTTTTCTTTCTCAACTTTTCAGATTTAAAATTTTTGGCTTGGCGAAAATGGTGTAGAAAACAATCAAAATAGTACAGTATACACCAGCGCAGACTGAATATTTACATATTTATCATGTTATAAATAATGTTTTACCTCGAGATCAATGACTGCATCTTGAGCGACACAGAACTAATTGCCTGGAGCCTGGAGATCATGTTCATAGAGCATAGAGCATACACAAGAGACAATGTATCTGTAAGGGCAACTCCCCAGCTGCTGTATGCTCAGAGCTACACAGACAAGACTGGCAGAGGGATCCAAAGTATATTAGCACTAATACATGTACAGAAGGCTACTGAGGGCATACCTGGCAGAGGGATCCAAAGATAACAAGTCTAAGGAGCCTCTGCTGCCAGTGATGCCTCGTCTAAGGGCCTGATCACATGACTGTGCACAGACCAGGTCAGGTGAGCCAAAGAAAGAAACGTAAACCACACCATAAGTACGATAGATAGAGAGACGGGACTTGGGGTGCGAATGCGTATGTGTGCACCCCATATGTGTACAAAGTTGGAGGGGAAACGAATTAGAGGAAAAGGAGCAAATCGGCGATGTAACTGCAAAATGCAGGAAACAGCGAGATAGAACCTTGTATCGTAGCACTATAAGTACAGTAGGTAGAGAGATGGAATTTGGTGAGAGAGGTGGATGCAATGCACCCAGTATATGTACAGAGAAAGGAAGAAAACGAGGAAGGGAAAGAGACCGAAAAAGGAAAAAGTAGAGTGAGGGTATATGGCGCACCAGGAGTTCCCCTTACATCACCCCCCTTCTAGGAAGCGGCGTCCCGACGCTTAGACCGCCAGTTGGTGCTTGCATCTGCAAGGCCCCGGTTGTACCACAGTGTGGCAAAGTCAACCCCAGAGAGACATCCGACAGAGCGTTGGTTTGGGCGAGTAGAGTTGGCTCGATACCACTGTTCTTTTCCAGGTGCATTAGGATGCTCCTCATAGAACTTGACAATAAGTGGTTTCGAGTTGCCCAAGTTTTCAACCGGTTGCCACTCAGCTTCAGTTCTCAGTGTGTTTTTGTACCACACTTTGAACTGCAGCTTGTTGCGATACCACCGGCTGTCAACAATGTCCTCCGTCTCCCACTCTTCCTCGCCGTCCACAATCTCAGGATGAGGAGTGGGAGGGCGTTCCCGACCATGGATCGGGTCCGGCGGGGAGAGCTCGAGTTTGACCACAGGGAACACAGGGTGGGTGCGACCCATCCAAGGAGGAAGCTTGAGGCGATAGGCATGAGTGCCCACAGCACGTTCCACCTCAAATGGTCCAATCCAAGGATGAGAGAACTTGGATTGGAGTCGCGTCTGGACATCAGAGCTGTCCAGCCACACCTTGTCCCCCGGCTTGTACACCGGTGTGGGGCCATGCCGCTGGTTGTAGAACCGCGCCTGGTCGTCCTTGGCCTTGGTGAGCGCTGCACGAGCCTCCTCATCTGCCTTGCGCATGCGGTCCACAAACTCGTCAACTCCTTCAACCTTGGCTGGCACAGTACGAGGCTCAAAGCCCATACAAGGATGCTTGCCAGTGTCAAGGAGGAAGGGAGCCAGTTGGGCAGTTGCTGCCTACTGAGACGCCGAAGGAGCGCTGGTCTCGAGTCTCGGTGGACTTTATCCCTGAGCTTCCTGACGCCAACGGTTTTGACAACATTATGGTGGTTGTGTGCAGGCTCTGTAAACGAGCCCACTTCATCCCTTGCCACACCACTATCAATGCCGTTGGCGCTGCGCGTCTGTTTTACACGCACGTCTGGAAGCTCCATGGTCTGCCTGACGACGTTCTCTCCGACCGTGGTCCGCAGTTTGTGGCTGAGTTCACCAGGGAGCTGTACCGGCTCCTTGGAATCACCATAAGTGCTTCTACAGCACACCACCCACAATCTGACGGTCAGACGGAACGTGTCAACCAGGAACTCGAGATCTACCTTCGTGCCTTTGTCAATGAGCGCCAGGACGACTGGAACGAGCTTATCCCCACTGCCGAGTTTGCGTACAACAATGCGGCCCATGTTTCCACCCACACTGCGGGGAATGTAGAATATGCCCAATGGGCATATGCGGAGCATATTCAGAATATGCTCGGCATATGCCCAAAAATATGCTCAGGATATGCTCAATGGGCATATTCTGAGCAAATGCTGGGCATATTTCGAATATGCTCAGGATTTGCTCAGGATATGCCCAATGGGCATATTCTGAATATGCTCAGGATATGCTTGGAATATGCTCAGCATATGCCCCTTGAGGATATTCTGAATATGCCCATTGAGGATATCCTGAATATGCTCATTGGGCATATTCTAATGAATCCTGATTGGGATTCCAGCCGCTGCAGCGAGGCAAATACCGCGTCCCCCGGGCTCGTCCAGGGGTCTATCGTGTAGCGCAAAAGACGTAGAATCCAACGAAAGTTACCGCGTAGCGATCCGATTAGCCCTTCCCGAGCTATTCAAGAAATACTCTGTGCCTCATGGGTGCCACATGTTGTAGAGCAGGGAATACTGCGTCCCCCGGGCCCATCCAGGGGTCGTTCTTGTAGCCCCAGCCAAGGGGAATCCAACGAAAGTTATCGCATTGGCGTCCGAGCAGCTGTTCCAAAGATATTCACAAGTTACTGAATATTATTGGGTAAATTCCCTCCCCTTGCAAGCCCAGTATTGCTCAGCTCTATTTAAAAGCCGCAAATGTGGGCTAAATGAGGTGCAGCAACCACAAGATATGCTGTAGTGCCATGCTGCAGAGCAGAGAGGCCCTGGTATGGGGAGTAGACCTGCCAATCTCCCAGTGGATGGTATGGTCATTTGGTGTAATTGGTATGCGGGTTTAGATTTCTTCCTTTCAATTTGGGGTTGCTGGTTCAAACCCTGCTGTTGCAACCTTTTTTTCTCTTTCTTTTCCTCACTCTGCCAGGCCCTCGGAAGCTGCTCTGGCTCTAGACAGCAGAGCATCAATTTTAAATCACTCTCCTGATTCCCCATCTTAGAACTAATATATATCTTGTCATCAAAAGACATTGGAGAGACGACTCTAGACACCCGACTAGAAAAAAAAATGGTCCAGTTGGATAGAATGTTATGGATACAACACAATATTAGTTCCAGCCAAGATCCTACTAGTACAACGACATTTCAAACAACATCTGAAAGGTATAGGGCTTCTGTTTATGCCCTACTTCTAATGGCTCATAAACCATGGCTGGAAAGAAATTGTTCACTGTCCAAATAATGGTGTCAAAGCCAAAAACACAAGGATTTACGATGAATTTTCTTATTGCAAAACTCAATGTTTTGTGAAGGAGAGGTCTAAAACCTAGTTCCAACCAATCACCTTGCTTTGAAAGCATTCCTCCAAGGTTCTGCTTGACCGCCAGCAATTCAACCTACGGAAATGATATTTTTAGCCTGATTCCGCTTCACACCATTCCCATCTGCTCTCTCCCTGCCCAGCGCAGCTCTCTGGTTTCCTCCTCCTTGCATTCTGCCTCAAATTTGACTTCTCCACACCCTAATCCACTCTCTTGTACTCCTGTGGTAGATGTCTTTCCAACACACAAGCCCATTTCTCAGAAGGTGCAACCAATTCTTGGGGCTACCTAGAGTTACTTCTAAGATTCACGGTGATCTGCTCTGAGATATGCCACCCTCAACCATAATCCACCTCCGTTCAAGCCTACGGGTCAATACACCCTTGAGCGACGCAACATGCTGCATGCTGTGAGAGGTAGAAGTATTGTTTTGTGTACAACGTCATAGTCTACGTTGTGTACTTACCGCGCGTGGCTGCCATCAGTCATGCGACGAATAACTTGACCTTGACCACTACCTTGGTGATCGATGTCTGCGTCCGTATGCGCGAACCACGCCCCCGGTTAGACCCCCTGCTTGCCTGGGTACGCGTACAACTATATGGAGCCCCGGAGCACCACGCTCAATTGATGGATGGGAACTGTCAGCCGGGTGATGGACCCCTGCCACCAAGTGGGCCCGAGTTCAAGTCCGGACACGCGCAACTCTTTACAGGTGTTTTGTTCATCCACAATCTATCTTGATAAGAAAAGGATCTCAGCGAGCACGTAAGGAAACAACGCTAGTATTGAATATCTAAAAGACGGAATCCTTTCAGTACAGTAGATAAGTAAAGTGAATGTAAAAGAAGGTGCGGACTCACTCAGAGACTACTCTCAGCAAGCGCGGAAGCTAACGACGCTAGGAGTGTGACTCTAGATAACTAAGTAGACATTGTACCATATTGACCTTCTTTTCTAACACTTAACTACAAGTGAGTGTCCTGGCTTTTTTTCCTTCTTTCTACCATTCTTATAAGTAGTGCGTCCTAGCGTGTTGTCAACCTCCTACGGGTCGCGCAAATGGTTAAGAACTACGGGAGGTGGCGCCAGACTCGGAGAGTGACGAGGCTATGCCCGGTAGCAGAAATAACCTTCCCAAGTTGGACATCGTTAAGTAACTTAAGTTGATGGGGCTGCGGGAAAAATTAGACGGGCGAGATTGGGTAGGTTGAAGGCGGGATGTAGGGTGCTCATCCGGGTGGTTCTGCAATTTCAAGTGAGGATCCAAAGGTGCAACTGAGTGCGCAAGCTATCGTCTGGGAGACGAAACTCAACGCAAAACAGAACACAAAGGAAATCTGTAGTGCGCGAGCCCCAATCCATGCCCGGGACTCAACCCGAAGGAAACCGAAAAAGCAACGGAAATGGGGACGAGAAACGAGGCGAGGAGAACGGAGCATGCAAGAGACGAACCGAGAGCGACGGCGAGGGCTCTGGGGGACCGCATTGGCGAATGCAGAAGACAAAATAAGCTCATACGAGGATATGAATCATGCGGCGGGACTCCAGCCGTAGTTTTGGTGTGCTCGCCTCCAGGAAAAACTTACGACCGCAGACCATTAGATTGTGTACAATGGCGCGATCATTCAAACAAGGAAGCTGGGCAGTAGTTTTGTCTTTTCTTTTTTGATTTCATAGTGAAACCCCAGCAGTATATTATGAATACTTGAGGGCAGGATGCTGGGTATGTGCTCCCACAGTGGGCAAAAGATTTCAGCCCCGAATCCATCTCATCCTGTGTTATAGCGCAATCTTGGAACAAAGAGTCTTGAGCAGCCAATGAATATATACTCCCTGAATTGGACAGATGATCATATTCTCCTTTGTTTGAATGAGGGATTCGGGCTTAGAACTACTGGTCTGAATGTTTCTGGTGAGGGCCCCTACATTGTCGCAAAGAATGAAATAAATCTGCTGTGGTTGAATGCATGAAATAAGTAGTGACCACAAAACATTTATGGTTAGTGATGTTTATACACATAGAGGTCTTAAATATGCCCGAGCTCTCTGCTTAAACAGATCTCTAGGGGACCCAAGTCCGGGGCACCAGCAGGTGATCTGCAACGGTGGTGTCCCGGGTCCATCACCCGGTTGACATCCCCGAACTGTCAATTGAGCGTGGTGCTCCGGGGCTCCATACAACTACCCCAGTCAGCTGTACTGCGCCTCAGGGCGACATCGCAAAGGTCCCGACGCAAGGCGGCTCCCTCGCAACTCGAGTTTGCACCTCTCCCACCTGCATCTCGTTTTATCTTCGGTTGTACTCTATGTACATCGAATACACTACTGGGCTGCCTATCGAGCGCCTTTGACTCGTCTCTTGGCGGACCGCTGTCGGACTTGAGCTCTTTCATGCTCTTTCATGTGCCAGGCAGATTCTCGGAGTTGCATATCAATTGAATACATTCCCGACAGGGCTGTTAGCCGCGACGACAGACAAAGCATCTACCTGAGGTCATGAACCGGGCTTTTTATTTGTTGAAAAAATGGGGGGGAAAGCACAATAAAAGACTAGATATTGACCTCCAGACTATATGTGCATCAGTGCACCAATACAGTGAGTATTTAATTCAGCTTGCAGTTACGACAAGAAAAAAAAATGACCATAAAGAGCCTGTCTATGGTAGAATTCGCTCTTTAAGGTCATAAAGCTGGTCAATCGAGTTATCTTATTCTGTAAACACCCAGAGGTGCATCACTTTCACGTGCAAGCTGGCTTGAAATGTGCACAAAGCCATAACATTGCTATGCTGTAATACAACCAGTGAACATTCCCTCCCAAGCACATATTTAAAGTCTTTCAAGCATAGAATCTGTACATGAGAGGATGATAGAGTACTTTCGTGCTATTGCATATTCACTCTCAAAGTCAAACACAATGAATTTCATGTCAAAGGGGAGTGCCAATGCAGTATATATGCCCTGGCTTATTGGAAGAGGTTCAGTCCAGAGCCACCGGGATGCACCTTACTGATTCTGTCGTCTTATAGCCCTGGGGTAGCACACTCATTGACTGGCATACCACCAAACTCACAGGAAGAAATGTAAAGTAAATCCGTAAGTGACGGCACCAAATCCAGAAAAAAATAATGTGCATATATATTATGTTTAAATGAGTGTGGCCCCACCAAGCAGGATACTGGCCGGAAATGAGCATCAGCCTTGCCGTTATATAGTGCAATCCTGGCAGTGCCTGCAGAACTTGCCGCAACGAAGCAATACAAAAAGATCTACCCCAATGAACATGTGAGTGGCTCTACATGTAGTGCTCCCAATGGCTTGGAGAGATTGGAGCCCCTAGTTGCAGGCAAAAAGTTAAGTCATCCAGTGCCTCTTTGTAATGAACACTGCATGTTTTTTTTTTCTTCTTTCTTTTTTCTAGTGCAAGGGGAGTGCATAGTGATACCCTCCCGGTTTCAAATTAATAGTGAACCTCAGAATCATGGGCGGAGGATTTTTTCCATTCAACCAGGGAACTCAACAAAGGAACTACAAGGTCTTTCATACTGAGGAGGCCATCAGCCTTGAAAGATGATAAAGATCTACATGTGGCAGATGCATGTGTCAGACACGTGTCCGTGGGCCGTCCGCCGTTTGCCCGTTGCATCCGGTCCGCCGCAATTATTGCCCGCAGTGTCTTTTTGGCTGAAGATTTACTGTTGGTGGACCAGGCGGCTTGGCAAAAGGCACACAACTGTTTTGACAATTTTCCCCTTTGTTATATGCATGGATATACCAAGTATATATAGGCCCAAACAGCCATGACCACTACCTGGTCATAGCAGCCTTTTGGCTCAGTTGGCTAACATGTTGGTTCTTGGGGCATGGTTGTCACACCCTTTTAAAAAGTTAGTTAGGAAATTTTGAGCTTCCCCAACACTGAAAATTCCTTTGAAACCTCGTCCGGAAACAGCAACTTTTGAAACAAGGAAAGTGTGTCAGAAAATGGGAAGTTTCCAAAGGAAGTTTTCATTGTTTGGCCTCATGGTTTAGCAGGGTGGTCACTGCGTCCCCTGGGTTCATCTAGGGTATTTGTAAGCACAGCCGTTGTGGAGATATGCATAAATTACCTGTAGCTGCCATCCAGACAGAGGTAACCTATTCTGAGTTGCACTTATTTCTGCAGTCAGTTGGTGTAATTGGTAAGTTCCTTGCCCTAGGGTCTCTTACATGAGGTTGCACAAATGTTCAATATCCTTCTATTCAAAACTCTCTTTTTCTCAACAAACAAGCAGGCTCACCCTGCCGCCAGGCAAACCGAGCTTTTTAAATAATCCTTTTGGCCACACCAAACATGTGTTGTCCACATGTTTCCGTGCCGAAGGGCACTGTGAAACACCAGAATAATTTTTAGCAGCTGAGGATGTCTCCGTACTGGTTCCAGGACATACTAAGTCCCTTCTGATAGCTATAATGATGGCTTATAAGGCTCTACCAACACTTATATATCCTTAGCAAGCCTTAAATTGCCATTCCAACATCTTCCAAATCTGGGTTGCCCATTTATTCGCATAACCTCCCCAAGCGTTGTTGGATTTATGCGTCGTCCAAGTTAAGCAGGGAACCCGTTGCAAACACGCAACGGGCCAGAGTACAATTCCGAGTATAAATACAAGACATTACAGCTATTCTACAGCCTCTAAACAGCAGCACAATAGCAATTACTGTTGGCTGTTAGCTGTGAGCTGTGCGCCAAGCTTGATATCTCAACAAGCGTGAGCCCTGCTTTTTTGCAAAACCACCAGTGCACCAGGTGCTGCGCCCAACGCGCACGACCCAGACCACCGCCCTGCGCCATTTGCTTAGTCGCACAAACGGCCCTGCTTAACGCACCGACCACACCCGGGCACGAGAGCCCGTATCACGCTCCCCGCCTCGCGCCTGGGTTTGCCCGGGAAGAACCATGTCACCCCAACCCTCTTCAGCGAAGGAGCATTGTGCACCAGACCGGGGTGATATGTCCGGTGAACTCGAACATGTTCGGGGACGGCCCGGAGACCCTGAACGGAAACCGCCGCCACGAAAGAGACGAGCGAGGAGGGTCCGGGGAGAATACACCACTGGCGTCGGGCATCTCCTCGTCGCTGGGGGAGCGGGACCGAACGGCGGGCAAACGACGGGCGCCAACCTCTTCCCCCTCTCGAGAGTCCGAAGAATGGAAAGCCGGCACATGCAACGTTGACGACTCAGCGCGGGGAGGTAGCCGCGGCAACAAAGCCAGGCGAGGTGATGAGGAGGGCATGTCGAGAGGGAATCGACCCTGTATGGGGGAGAGAACGGGTAGGGGAAGAATTTGAGGTGAGGCGGAATCCACGACCCCGACCCTAACACCAATCCCGGCGACACCGGGCTTTCGTGCCGGTTCGGGAGTCTGGCAGCGTGTTGGCGTTGACTAGACGCCATTGGCAATTGAATGAATCCTGCTTAATTGTCTTCTTCTTCCATTTGTTGTAGTTGGTTGGGGGAGTCTATCTTGTGGTAAATAGACAGGTTGCGGTCGAGCCATTGGAGCCATCCAATGGCTGTTTTACGTTGCGGACACCAATGGCTCCTGGTTTAAACAGGAGTTTCAATGGCTAAATTAAATTGATTGTAACACTGATGTAATCATAGCCATCATATATATGACAAATTTGCGTAATCATATGCTATGAATGGGCATATTTCGACAGGGTTTGTTAACCAATGGCTTAAAGTTCACACCATTTCCACTCTGTGATGGGCAAAACCATGACTCGTAGGGAATATTTAGTCATTTTTAGTGCTCGGCTGCCCTTTCTGTTGATCCTGCGTCAGAAAATCCATCACAGACCCAGTTCGTCAGCCGGACATACCTGTCCTGCTTGATCTGTTTCGCTCCATACCATCATATACCAAATACTTGTGGTACATACCACACATACCAAGTGGGCAGGGTATGTACCAGGACATACAATACATACCAAAGACAGCTGGTACAGTCCCTGCTGTTGACATGAGGTGTGGTATATTCCAACTTGTACTGGATGTATCAGTACATAGGCAACTTATCGTGTTGGGCATGAAGACAGAAAAATAACCCAAGTGAAATTTTGAATGTGGTTTGAACAATGCAGCAAGTCACTTGCAGATGAAACACTGCTTCACAAGTGCAGAGTGGGACCTCAATCACTCCAAGTGTGCTAATGTTGCAATACACCAGATGGATTTCCCGAGGGAACAGGACTCCAGCAGTGATCCTCCATCCAGCACTCAGTAGTAGCAAAGGGACTCATCAAAGAATGCAGAAGTCCGGACATGGGGACATGGAATACCTCAAGGTCAACCTATCACATCCAGATCCTGTATACATCCTTTGGTGCAGCTGGTAAGTGCATAACTTCGAGGCGAAGCCAAGAGGTTCCGAGTTCAATTCCGTGAAGGGGCATTTATTTCCTGGTCCCCAAAGAACGGATGGTTAGTTCAGCTACAGCTGAAAACAAAGATGGTCAGTAGCAACTTCCTTTTGCATTATTCAGAGTACAATTATTTGGTACCACCTCACTTGGGTATGGCTGGTACAGTACCACGGCCCCTTTGCTACAGCTTGGTACAGAGTGGTACATACCACCCCACCTTGGTACACAGTGGTACAGATAGGGTACCTTTACAACGGTGGTACACCTGGTATATTTCCTCTGTACCACAACATACCAGTTCTGCTTTTCCCTGATGTCAATGTCCACCGGACGGAATCGGCTCAAAATTTGAGAGCCTGCGCACATTCAATGAATGCATGGATTGTACAAAGGGATTTTTTTTTTTCAATCGCCAAGAACAATCAGCATTAATGGACAATTCTCATCCCACTTAGCGATAATACGGTTCTGCTTTGTGCAATTTGTAGAAGATATGTCTAAGATGATATATGCAAACTCTGAAAGAAATTGTAGCAGTGCAAGGCTCCCCATTCCAACAGAGGTGCAAATCACGGGTGTGGCCATTACTCGTGGTCCTTGGTGGGGAAACTATCCGGATTGTGCAAAACATATGCTGTGAGCAACCCTCCAGAATTCAGAACCTTGGAACCAGAAGATATTGCAAAAATGCAGATAGAAGTTGCGGCCAGGGTTGTTTTCCTCCCGTTCTGCAAGCGTTTCAGTGGAGGAAGCAGCGAAAACACCTTGATATTGCCCGTAAAATGGCCTCCTGCTCATTAATGAGGATATAAAGTGTTCCGGGCACTGCTGGGAGCTCCCTGCAGACAGGAAGCTATTGCGCTGGGTGTGACCTACTGTGCAAAGCTGTTACGGGCCGTGCATGTGGCGGGAGGATGGTCGGTTTTTTGCAATGTAACCCGTCTTGGCCCGTGACCATCAGGAGCGGAGCTAGGGGTGGACAAGCGGAAGCGGAGGAATGGGATGTTTGTTTTCCTTTGAGGTTCGAACCATATGTACAATTCAGAACACACCAAGTGTGCAACGCCAGAAGGCATGGGAAAATCACAGGTCACCTCCGCCCGTCAGAACGGAGCGGAAGTGGCCTGGATTCGACCAACATATACAAGGATCAGACGAGCGACTCGTACCAACAAATCCCGGACTTCCAATGATATCGGAGGAAGTTGGCGACCAAAGTATCGTCAGCTTGATGGTGACCCGTGGGAACATGGAAGCGGAGATCAAAGCGGAGATCAGGCGGTGGTTGGAGGAGAGCAGAGCGGAAGCCAGAGCGGAGGTACCAAAGGAAACTTGTGGACGAGCACAAGGCCAGGCCTGTAACAACAAAGCAGAACGTCGGAGTTGTTGGCTGATATTGGAGTCCAGACAAGTTCAGAGGAGGCCAGTGCAGAGAGAGAGGAGTGTCAAGAAGCAACTAAAATAATCAAACTGGAGTCCTGAAGGGTCTCCAGTCCTACTTATACAAACTGGACTAGATACAGATAAGGCAACAATAAGGGTGTAGGCAAACAATAAGGAAACTGCCTAATCAGGAATGATGGTAAATGATAAGTGTGACAGGTGGAATCACCACATGTAGATGGTGAGAAGACATGAGGTGGAGACAAGACAAGAAGGAGAAGTGGAGAGGAGCATATGTGGAGGGATATTTGGAGGCATAGGTTCATAGATGCGTACAAGAGACTCAGGACTCAATTATAGGGATTTGTTGTAGACGTTTAGAAGTCATTTCCGAGTGTTGGTTGTTTGGATTCCGACCTCCAATGATCTCCGACGTTTGATCTGGAACGTCTACTGTGTGCCTCATGGCTGCCACATGCCACAGTAATTTGCGAATGTCTCTGGAACGGCTACGCCTACAAATACGCGGTAACTTGCGTCTTATTCTCCTCGCTTTGCGCTACAGGATCGACTCCTCAAGAAGCCCAGGGGACTCAGTAACGACCGCGCTTCACCATGAGGACGAATCCCAATCTGAATCCTGCCATTCATTAAAATATGCTTTGCCTCATGCCCTGAGCATATGTTGAAGCATATGCGAAGCATATGTTGAGCATATATATAATATCCTTCACATATGCTTCGCATATACCCATAGGTTATATGCTGATCATATGTTTGAGCATATGTTAATCATATACAAACTATGCTTCACATATACCCATAGGTTATATTATGTTTTCTCCGCAGTGTAAGTAGGCTGGAGGCCCTTCAGGACTCTAGTTTGATTATTGTAGTTGCTTCTTGTCATCCCTCTCTGCCTGCACTGGCCTCCTCTGAACTTGTCTGGACTTCAATCTCAGTCAACAACTCCGACATTTTGCTTTGTTGTTACAGGCTCTGGCCTCGTGCTCGTCCACAAGTTCCCTTCGGTACCTCCACTCCGACTTCCGCTCCGCTCAGCTCCAACCTCCGCCTTGATCTCCGCCTTGATCTCCGCTTTGATCTCTGCTCTGCAATCCCACAGTCCCTGCTGAGCTGACGATACTTTGGTTGCTTCAACTTCCTCCGATATTGCCGGAAGTCTGGAGTTTGTTGGTACGATTCATTCGTCTGTTCCTTGACTATGTTAATCCAATCCAGGACACTTCCGCTCCGTTCCAATGGGCGGAGGTGACCTGTGATTTTTGCACATCCTCCGACATTGCGCATCCTCCGACATTGCGCATATATGCGTTGGGACCTCACATCCTTGGGCGAACAATACTCTACTCCGTTTCTGCCATGTCAATCTGCTCCAAGTGATCTCCAATCCCTTCATGGGGCGGAGATCATCTCCGAATTTGCCACGCCTTCTGGCATTGCACACTTGTTGTGTTTTGGATTGTACATGTGGTTCGAACTTCAAAGGAGAACGAACTCCTGATTTCTCCGCTTCCGCTTCTCCGCCCCTAGCTCTGTTCCTGATGGTCACCAGCCAAAAAGATGGGTCGCATTACAAAAATCCAACCATCCTCCCGCCACGTGCACGACACGTAACAGCTTGAGCGCGGTATTGAGCAGGCCGTACGCCTGCGTGCTTGCCAATCGGGCTTGGGTCAACTTGTTCCGTAGTTGGTCCATGTTGTGTTTGTCAAACATCGCATTTAGCTGGGCAACCAGGGTATCTTTTTGTTCCCTTAAAGGGTGTTGAGACGGGTATTTGTTGCATGGTGCATGTTAAAGAGGTACCCGAAGCATTGTTCCTCGAGGTTAGTAAACACGTTGCTTCTGTGGTATCCATGGCATGCTCGCTGCTTCCTTCAAGAAACATTGGTATGGGGAGGTTTAGATTCTGTCAGCAACAAGGTCGTTGACGTGTTGATGGTGTCAATCAGCGGGTGATGGACGGGCTTGGATGCAAGGCAAATGCCAAGTCCCAGGCTTGACCAGATGACCGGGCTTTGGGTCCCGGTTGGAGGTGGACTCGGACACCTACATGCCTGGCAAGAGATGGGACAGGCTGTCCAAGAGATGGCCAAGAATCACAGGATGGATGCCCATGACCTTAAAATCCAGAGGCTCAACTTTCAGGCTTTGCACACTGCAAACAACAGGTTGTGATCAGGCAATTGCCCGCAGAAGGGCGGTGGTCTGGGTCGTGCGCGTTGGGCGCAGCACCTGGTGCACTGGTGGTTTTGCAAAAAAGCAGGGCTCACGCTTGTTGAGATATCAAGCTTGGCGCACAGCTCACAGCTAACAGCCAACAGTAATTGCTATTGTGCTGCTGTTTAGAGGCTGTAGAATAGCTGTAATGTCTTGTATTTATACTCGGAATTGTACTCTGGCCCGTTGCGTGTTTGCAACGGGTTCCCTGCTTAACTTGGACGACACATAAATCCAACAACGCTTGGGGAGGTTATGCGAATAAATGGGCAACCCAGATTTGGAAGATGTTGGAATGGCAATTTAAGGCTTGCTAAGGATATATAAGTGTTGGTAGAGCCTTATAAGCCATCATTATAGCTATCAGAAGGGACTTAGTATGTCCTGGAACCAGTACGGAGACATCCTCAGCTGCTAAAAATTATTCTGGTGTTTCACAGTGCCCTTCGGCACGGAAACATGTGGACAACACATGTTTGGTGTGGCCAAAAGGATTATTTAAAAAGCTCGGTTTGCCTGGCGGCAGGGTGAGCCTGCTTGTTTGTTGAGAAAAAGAGAGTTTTGAATAGAAGGATATTGAACATTTGTGCAACCTCATGTAAGAGACCCTAGGGCAAGGAACTTACCAATTACACCAACTGACTGCAGAAATAAGTGCAACTCAGAATAGGTTACCTCTGTCTGGATGGCAGCTACAGGTAATTTGTGCATATCTCCACAACGGCTGTGCTTACAAATACCCTAGATGAACCCAGGGGACGCAGTGACCACCCTGCTAAACCATGAGGCCAAACAATGAAAACTTCCTTTGGAAACTTCCCATTTTCTGACACACTTTCCTTGTTTCAAAAGTTGCTGTTTCCGGACGAGGTTTCAAAGGAATTTTCAGTGTTGGGGAAGCTCAAAATTTCCTAACTAACTTTTTAAAAGGGTGTGACAACCATGCCCCAAGAACCAACATGTTAGCCAACTGAGCCAAAAGGCTGCTATGACCAGGTAGTGGTCATGGCTGTTTGGGCCTATATATACTTGGTATATCCATGCATATAACAAAGGGGAAAATTGTCAAAACAGTTGTGTGCCTTTTGCCAAGCCGCCTGGTCCACCAACAGTAAATCTTCAGCCAAAAAGACACTGCGGGCAATAATTGCGGCGGACCGGATGCAACGGGCAAACGGCGGACGGCCCACGGACACGTGTCTGACACATGCATCTGCCACATGTAGATCTTTATCATCTTTCAAGGCTGATGGCCTCCTCGGTATGAAAGACCTTGTAGTTCCTTTGTTGAGTTCCCTGGTTGAATGGAAAAAATCCTCCGCCCATGATTCTGAGGTTCACTATTAATTTGAAACCGGGAGGGTATCACTATGCACTCCCCTTGCACTAGAAAAAAGAAAGAACAAAAAAAACCATGCAGTGTTCATTACAAAGAGGCACTGGATGACTTAACTTTTTGCCTGCAACTAGGGGCTCCAATCTCTCCAAGCCATTGGGAGCACTACATGTAGAGCCACTCACATGTTCATTGGGGTAGATCTTTTTGTATTGCTTCGTTGCGGCAAGTTCTGCAGGCACTGCCAGGATTGCACTATATAACGGCAAGGCTGATGCTCATTTCCGGCCAGTATCCTGCTTGGTGGGGCCACACTCATTTAAAAATAATATATATGCACATTATTTTTTTTCTGGATTTGGTGCCGTCATTTACTGATTTACTTTACATTTCTTCCTGTGAGTTTGGTGGTATGCCAGTCAATGAGTGTGCTACCCCAGGGCTATAAGACGACAGAATCAGTAAGGTGCATCCCGGTGGCTCTGGACTGAACCTCTTCCAATAAGCCAGGGCATATATACTGCATTGGCACTCCCCTTTGACATGAAATTCATTGTGTTTGACTTTGAGAGTGAATATGCAATAGCACGAAAGTACTCTATCATCCTCTCATGTACAGATTCTATGCTTGAAAGACTTTAAATATGTGCTTGGGAGGGAATGTTCACTGGTTGTATTACAGCATAGCAATGTTATGGCTTTGTGCACATTTCAAGCCAGCTTGCACGTGAAAGTGATGCACCTCTGGGTGTTTACAGAATAAGATAACTCGATTGACCAGCTTTATGACCTTCAAGAGCATATTCTACCATAGACAGGCTCTTTATGGTCATTTTTTTTTCTTGTCGTAACTGCAAGCTGAATTAAATACTCACTGTATTGGTGCACTGATGCACATATAGTCTGGAGGTCAATATCTAGTCTTTTATTGTGCTTTCCCCCCATTTTTTCAACAAATAAAAAGCCCGGTTCATGACCTCAGGTAGATGCTTTGTCTGTCGTCGCGGCTAACAGCCCTGTCGGGAAGGTATTCAATTGATATGCAACTCCGAGAATCTGCCTGGCACATGAAAGAGCATGAAAGAGCTCAAGTCCGACAGCGGTCCGCCAAGAGACGAGTCAAAGGCGCTCGATAGGCAGCCCAGTAGTGTATTCGATGTACATAGAGTACAACCAAAGATAAAACGAGATGCAGGTGGGAGAGGTGCAAACTCGAGTTGCGAGGGAGCCGCCTTGCGTCGGGACCTTTGCGATGTCGCCCTGAGGCGCAGTACAGCTGACTGGGGTAGTTGTACGCGTACCCAGGCAAGCAGGGGGTCTAACCGGGGGCGTGGTTCGCGCATACGGACGCAGACATCGATCACCAAGGTAGTGGTCAAGGTCAAGTTATTCGTCGCATGACTGATGGCAGCCACGCGCGGTAAGTACACAACATAGACTATGACGTTGTACACAAAACAATACTTCTACCTCTCACAGCATGCAGCATGTTGCGTCGCTCAAGGGTGTATTGACCCGTAGGCTTGAACGGAGGTGGATTATGGTTGAGGGTGGCATATCTCAGAGCAGATCACCGTGAATCTTAGAAGTAACTCTAGGTAGCCCCAAGAATTGGTTGCACCTTCTGAGAAATGGGCTTGTGTGTTGGAAAGACATCTACCACAGGAGTACAAGAGGGTGGATTAGGGTATGGAGAAGTCAAATTTAAGGCAGAATGCGAGGAGGAGGAAACCAGAGAGCCGCGCTGGGCGGGGAGAGAGCAGATGGGAATGGTGTGAAGCGGAATCAGGCTAGAAATATCATTTCCGTAGGTTGAATTGCTGGCAGTCAAGCAGAACCTTGGAGGAATGCTTTCAAAGCAAGGTGATTGGTTGGAACTAGGTTTTAGACCTCTCCTTCACAAAACATTGAGTTTTGCAATAAGAAAATTCATCGTAAATCCTTGTGTTTTTGGCTTTGACACCATTATTTGGACAGTGAACAATTTCTTTCCAGCCATGGTTTATGAGCCATTAGAAGTAGGGCATAAACAGCAGCCCTATACCTTTCAGATGTTGTTTGAAATGTCGTTGTACTAGTAGGATCTTGGCTGGAACTAATATTGTGTTGTATCCATAACATTCTATCCAACTGGACCATTTTTTTTTCTAGTCGGGTGCCTAGAGTCGTCTCTCCAATGTCTTTTGATGACAAGATATATATTAGTTCTAAGATGGGGAATCAGGAGAGTGATTTAAAATTGATGCTCTGCTGTCTAGAGCCAGAGCAGCTTCCGAGGGCCTGGCAGAGTGAGGAAAAGAAAGAGAAAAAAAGGTTGCAACAGCAGGGTTTGAACCAGCAACCCCAAATTGAAAGGAAGAAATCTAAACCCGCATACCAATTACACCAAATGACCATACCATCCACTGGGAGATTGGCAGGTCTACTCCCCATACCAGGGCCTCTCTGCTCTGCAGCATGGCACTACAGCATATCTTGTGGTTGCTGCACCTCATTTAGCCCACATTTGCGGCTTTTAAATAGAGCTGAGCAATACTGGGCTTGCAAGGGGAGGGAATTTACCCAATAATATTCAGTAACTTGTGAATATCTTTGGAACAGCTGCTCGGACGCCAATGCGATAACTTTCGTTGGATTCCCCTTGGCTGGGGCTACAAGAACGACCCCTGGATGGGCCCGGGGGACGCAGTATTCCCTGCTCTACAACATGTGGCACCCATGAGGCACAGAGTATTTCTTGAATAGCTCGGGAAGGGCTAATCGGATCGCTACGCGGTAACTTTCGTTGGATTCTACGTCTTTTGCGCTACACGACAGACCCCTGGACGAGCCCGGGGGACGCGGTATTTGCCTCGCTGCAGCGGCTGGAATCCCAATCAGGATTCATTAGAATATGCCCAATGAGCATATTCAGGATATCCTCAATGGGCATATTCAGAATATCCTCAAGGGGCATATGCTGAGCATATTCCAAGCATATCCTGAGCATATTCAGAATATGCCCATTGGGCATATCCTGAGCATATTTTTGGGCATATGCCGAGCATATTCTGAATATGCTCCGCATATGCCCATTGGGCATATTCTACATTCCCCGCAGTGTGGGTGGAAACATGGGCCGCATTGTTGTACGCAAACTCGGCAGTGGGGATAAGCTCGTTCCAGTCGTCCTGGCGCTCATTGACAAAGGCACGAAGGTAGATCTCGAGTTCCTGGTTGACACGTTCCGTCTGACCGTCAGATTGTGGGTGGTGTGCTGTAGAAGCACTTATGGTGATTCCAAGGAGCCGGTACAGCTCCCTGGTGAACTCAGCCACAAACTGCGGACCACGGTCGGAGAGAACGTCGTCAGGCAGACCATGGAGCTTCCAGACGTGCGTGTAAAACAGACGCGCAGCGCCAACGGCATTGATAGTGGTGTGGCAAGGGATGAAGTGGGCTCGTTTACAGAGCCTGCACACAACCACCATAATGTTGTCAAAACCGTTGGCGTCAGGAAGCTCAGGGATAAAGTCCACCGAGACTCGAGACCAGCGCTCCTTCGGCGTCTCAGTAGGCAGCAACTGCCCAACTGGAAGACGGCGACGAGGCTTGACCCGTTGGCAGATGTTGCAGGTGCTCGTGTACTGCCCAATGTACCGAGACATCTGCGGCCACCAATAGTTGCGGCTCACCAGCTCCAGAGTCTTGAACCTGCCCTTGTGGCCCGCGACTCTGGAGTCATGATGCTGCTCCACAATGCGCCGGCGCAAGTCCCCAGAAGGAGGGACGTACACCTTGCCCCGGAAGAAGAGCAAACCGTCGCGCTGGTCCCACTCAGCGCTGCGGACAGAACGGTTGCGAGTCTTCTTCAGCTTCTTCACTGCACGTGTAGCTGGCTCGTCGAGCTCGCTGTCGCGGATTGCATCCTTGATGTCGTCCACAATCTCGACTTCTCCACCAGAGACAGAGAGGCTGCTCAGAGCTGCGATGACAAAAGTCTCGGGCTTGAGAAGAATGACGTCCTCGTTGTCTCCAGCCCCGTCATCGTGGTCTGCACGACGGGACAGCGCATCCGGCTTGCCCATAGAGCGCCCCGGACGGTGGTGGAGAGTGTAGTCGAAACGCAAAAGATAGAGGGACCAGCGAGCTTGCCAACGATTGAGCTTGCGTGCAGTGCGGAAGTACTCCAAGTTCTTGTGGTCGGTCCAGACCTCGACAGAGTGCTGGGCTCCTTCAAGGACGTGTCGCCACTCCTCAAAGGAACGAATGACGGCCAGCAGCTCCTTGTCGTGGATCTCGTAGTTCCGTTCCACAGGAGACAGGGACTTGGAGTAGAATGCCACCGGGTGCCACTTTTCATCCTCTGCTTGCTGAGACAACACTGCACCTGTTGCAAAGTCAGAGCTGTCACACTCAACTCGGAACGGACGCAGGTCGTCAGGCAAGCGGAGAATGGGAGAGGAGGTAATCCGCTGCTTCAGCTCCTTAAAGGCAGCATCCGCGTCAGAAGACCACTCAAAAGTGACATCCTTGCGCGTGAGGTCAAACAAGGGACGAGCAACATGGGAGAACGCGTCGATGAACCGCCTGTAGAAGTTGGTGAAGCCCAGAAAGGCAGACACCTCCTTCTTGTTTGTAGGCGTAGGCCAGTCAGCAACACCTGCGACTTTGACTGGGTCCATCTCAACGTGGTCATGAGAGATAATCACTCCCAGGTACTCGATCCGAGTTTGCTCAAACTCGCACTTGTCCGCCCGCAAGAACAACCGGTATTCGCGCAAACGCTCCAAGACCTTCCTCGTGACCTCGCGGTGTTGCTCCCGCGTTTTGGTGTAGATGAGGATGTCATCGAGGTAGACTGCAACAACACCCTCCATGATCAAGTCATGGAAGATATCGTTCATCATGGTCTGGAACGTAGCGGGACTGTTTGTCAAGCCAAAGAACATGACCAATGGCTCAAACAAACCCCGGTTGGTGCGGAAGGCAGCCTTCCATTCATCGCCCTCACGAATGCGCACGTTGTTGAATCCCCAACGTACGTCGAGTTTCGTGAAGTACCGCGCGCCCTTCAGCCGGTTGATCAGGTCGTTAATCAACGGCAAAGGATAACGGTTTTTGACCATCATGTTGTTTAGCACGCGGTAGTCCTGGACAAACCGCAGGCTTCCATCCTTCTTCTTGACAAAGAAGACTGGAGAGGCCATTGGTGACTTGGACGGGCGAATGCGACCGGTGCGCAAGTTCTCAGCAAGGAACTCGTCCAGAGGCTTCTGCTCTGCAGGGGACACGGGGTACACCTTGCAGTTGACAGGTTTCGCATCTGGCACAAGCTCAATTGCGTGATCCCAAGGCTTCCGGTCTGGAAGAAGGTCGAACGACTCCTTTGCAAACACATCTTGGAAGTCATAGAAGTGTGCAGGGAGGTCGTCCTTGACGCTGCGAGGCGCATTCTTGGCATATGCTTCGGCGAGGCGTTGAGAGACAGTAGACGTGGCGCGGATGAACTCCTTCTCAGGCCAAAGAGAGGTCATGAAAACACGATCCCCATCTTCGACTTGAGAGTTGTCAGGGAATTCATCATTGGAGTCGCAGCCAAAGAAACCAGCGTCAGAAACACCAGCATCGTCGTCTTCCTGCTCCAGCTCAACCACACGTGGCTCCGGGCCTCGGCAGCAGTCCTTGCGCTTGCGCGCTTCGGCCTGACGTGCCTTTGCGTCAGCTTCGTGCTTGAGACGGAGGTTGCGGAGATCAGTCCTAGCCTCGTTCTTGCACTTGCCACACTTGGAAGGACACCGGGTGAGCTTCAGGTCGCCAGCCTCCCAGTCAATCTCAGGATTGTGCTCCCTCAGCCAACCGTAGCCAAGGATGATGTTCTGCTTTCCAAGGCCGGTTACTGCAAGGATGACACGCTCCGAGTGACCCTTATGACCGAGCCACGACCTCCACAACTTCCTTGATCGAACCAGCTTCGTTGGGAGAACCGTCAACGTTGAAGACTGGGATCGGTCGTTGGAGGGTAGAAGTTGGGATGCCGCGGAGAGGAGTAAACCGGTTGGTTGAAGCAAGGCGTGTTGTGCGTGGTAGAACACGCTCAGGAACCGGGAGAGGGGCAGCAGGGGGCGGGGCCGCTGCAGGCGCAGCAGGCGCAGAGAGGGGGTGGCGTGTCCGGCACCGAGGGCAGAACCGTCGAATCCGTCCGAGTCAGTTCGTAGTTACAGCTGTACTGCTCGCAACAGAACCAAAACTCCGTCAGCTCCTCCATGAAGAGTGCGCTGTCCCAGGGACCAAAGTCCTCCCCACAATCCTGCGTGAAGTGCTTGCCCCCCGCAAGTGCAACACACAAGATGCTGGGCGCGCACCCTTGAACCCAGACAGCGAAATCGGGAGCATAGTTGCGCCGATACGCAGAGTCATGGGCAAGGAAGAAGGAGAGCATGGGTCGGAGACGGTAGGTTTTGTTGTTGTAGGTGACGGCATAGAAGGAAGACGGCAGCCATGGGGCCGGACAGGGCGAGTTTCCGATTGGAGGGTCGGAGGGGTCCATCGAGTCAAGTAACAAGGGGGAGGGGCAGAAATCAGGCAACTGGAGGTCCAAACACGCAAGTCCACGTCACTTCACTCGAACCGCCAAACTACTGTTCACAGACAATAGCGATCACAGAGAGGTCCTAGTCAACCGGCGAACTAAGGCCAGGGGTTGGACTTCAGGAAGACTTGGGCGGTGAAGGAGGGGTGGGGCAAGCGGGAGTGTATCCAGTGCAAGATTCTGAAGCTCCACACCAAGCACAGAAACCCGAGGAGCGAGAATGGAGTGGGGGGAGGAGGAGCAGAGAGCTCAACTCGAGAGATAAGGCCAGATAAGGCCCAGGAACGAGAGGTGGGGGTAGTGTGGGGTCGGGAGAGACAGGGGCCCAGGGAGGCCAGAGAGGTTGGGGGAAGAGAGGAATAGGCGGGGGAAGGGGTGGCACACTGGTGTTGTGGCAGACTGGGTGTGGGAAGCGTACTGGGGGTCTGGGACAGTCTCCAGCTGTCCAGGAAGCTTCTCCTACTATCCAGCCAGGCTCAGGCACGCAGTATGGGACCCAGAGAGAGACTTGTTATGCTGTAAGGGCAACTCCCCAGCTGCTGTATGCTCAGAGCTACACAGACAAGACTGGCAGAGGGATCCAAAGTATATTAGCACTAATACATGTACAGAAGGCTACTGAGGGCATACCTGGCAGAGGGATCCAAAGATAACAAGTCTAAGGAGCCTCTGCTGCCAGTGATGCCTCCGAGGGTCTAAGGGCCTGATCACATGACTGTGCACAGACCAGGTCAGGTGAGCCAAAGAAAGAAACGTAAACCACACCATAAGTACGATAGGTAGAGAGACGAGACTTGGGGTGCGAATGCGTATATGTGCACCCCAGATGTGTACAAAGTTAGAGGGGAAACAGATCGGAGGAAAAGGAGCAAATTGACGATGTAACTGCAAAATGCAGGAAACAGCGAGATAGAACCTTGTATCGTAGCACTACTAGTCGTGACCCGTGCTTCGCTACGGTTGAAGGTGAAGATATGTACGACACCGAGAACAATGACTTGGTGTCGAGACGACCCGTGAATATTTCCAGACACTTTATAGAGGGAGGTCGGACGACCCGGAGAGTAACATTCCAGAAACTTACGACCCGGAGAGTAACATTCCAGAAACTTGAACAACACAAAGAATACAGCTCGAAGGGAAATAGATTTTATTTCAGGTGGGCCGCACTGCTGCCTCGCTCCGCTCGTCAGCGCGCGTCCCAAATTTCCGTGGCTCCGATGCAAATTTCAGAGCCCATTTCACGATAGGTTTGTTTATGTTCTTGGTACCACATACTATAGTCCTCGTTTGCCCATGTATCACTGTCCTCTCCGTTGTCTAAATTCCCGTCCAAAGCGTCATCCAAGTTTAGGTTCCCAGTCGAAGTCCCGACTACTGCCGAAGTGACGGTAGTCGCATCGTCGGAGCCTGAGGTCGTGTCGTATGAACCGGAAATAGGCAAATGACCGCTCAACCGGTCTTCAGAACCCGGGTTCCCAATCGACGTCCCGACCATTTCATCGACTTCAGAAGTCGAATCGTCGATTGGGTTGTACGGACCGTATTGGGCCAGAGTTCCGCCCTCGTAAATCAACTTTGCGAGCGTGTTTTCGAGTGTTGCGTCTGGGTCTGCAAAAGTCTTTGTGAACAACTTCAAGCAACCGCCGCCAGAGTACGCACCACAATTACGATCGGCGTCCAACATCTTGTGAGCCCGTTCTACGCGTCGCCGGAAGATCTGCGAGTCGGCGGCGGTCCGAGTCGCTGGTGGGACACGCTGGAGAGCTCGAATCTCGGCGGCGAGCTCGCGTTGTCGTCGCACGCGTTGGCCGGCACCACGCTTCGAGTCGACAACACTATTCTGAGAATCTGGTTACATATCTGCGCGCCGAGAGTCCACTGTAACGCACCCGTGGCCTCTTTCGCTTTGCCCTCCCGCATTCCGCGTTTCCGTTCCCAGCGTCGTTTGTGGCCGTGCGATCGACGACTGGGACACAGAGGTGCCGACGGTGGCTTCACCCCTGTAAGCGCCTCAACATAGACGGAGGGAGGCTCAGCATTGACGCCGTGTGTCCCGGGGACAGGTGAAGAGGGCGTAGAGAGTGGAGAAAAGATTGGATGGGTGTTGACATGGCATCGGTGGGCGGGTCTCCGGAGGCGTTGCCTCGTCCGACATCGTGTGGGCACGTAGGCATGTCCGGGTACGGTGCCCGAGTCGACGGAGAAGGACCAGCGACAAAGGACGGAGGAGGACGGGAGGTCGTCGAGTTGTCTTGTCGTGACAGCCAATGAGAATGTCGAGTTGTCGGTTGACTTGTGTCAGGGAATCAACACCACTGTCTTTTGTATAATAGATAAGTACAGTAGGTAGAGAGATGGAATTTGGTGAGAGGTGCGGTTGACATGCACCCAATATATGTACAGAGGGAGGAGGGAAACGGAACAGGGGAAGAGACCAAAAAAGGAAAAGGTAAAGCAAGGGTATATGGCGCACCAGGAGTTCCCTTTACAAGGAGGGTCTTGCCACACATCATTGTAATCATCGTCCTTGTCGTCCTCATCAAAGACTTGAGTTTCCTGAAACAGGGACGGAGCTGGAGAAGCATCTGAGATCTCTGGTGAATCCATTGCCATGTCATCTGGGACAGGAATGTTGGCATCAGTATCAGACTGTTCATCTTCCTCCATAGGGACCGAATTATCCCTGTCAGAGTCCCCAGGAGCAGATTGTGATCCATCAGTTGCAGTATGAGCGTCATCATTCATGGTGCGGGCATCTGCCTCATTTTGTTGACACTGAGCAGCTAGCTCTTGTTTGTATGCAGCACGGCCAATGCCCCAGTGAATACGGAGGTGATGTGTTAGAACCCCTTCAAGCCAATTGTGCATAAAACCAAGCACAATCCCATCAACAACATCCCAGTCAATCAAGTCATGCATGGGTGTCCATCGAGTGCCATCCTTCTTTGCCTGGGCTTCTTTTTTTCCCCAACGAGATTCATGAAAGTACTTGAGTTCATTTTCTCGGACCTCTTGTGCAGTGCGTAAAGTCCATTTTGTCCAATCAAGCTCATCCTTTTGGGAAAGCAGAAGGTCACAGAAAGAGCAGAACTGATCTGCTGAGTGGGCCAGATATCCTGCAACTTTTCGGATGGCCCCCAGATCAGCAATCAAGGGCAAAATCTGTGAGCGACTAAGAACACCCTCTTGGTGTTTTTGAGTCTTGAAAATCTGTCCAGGATTGCGCATAGAGTTCATGACCTCAACAAGCCGTGATAGCACATGTGAGATTGTCATAAAAGTTGGGCCTTTGGGACCTGGGACCTGGAATTACTCCGTACAAGAAGACATTCTGAGAGAGAAACCGCATCGAGATTGGGAGGTTGACACAGTAGAGAATTATTGCACCGAAGGAGACAATTTTCCCTTCATAATTGAGGTTAGAACAATCAGAACCACCTAATGCATCCACACTTACCCGCGATCTTGTTCCCAAAGGGATTGAACCAATCAATGTACATTGCCTAAACAAGATTGTATGGCTCCAGCACAAAATTTCCCAGACGACGTCAGGCAGGAATGTCCCTGACATCCCGCATGACCCGCGGATTTTGTCCCCCGGTTGCAAGGTGATTGCGCTCTTGTTGGGCGGACTGCTCCAGGGCGTGCTCAATATCATCCCTCATGAGGAATTCCGAGAGCCATGCCGTAAATGATTGTGTCGGATATACTGAGACTGGAACTTCCTTGATGCTCGTTTTTGATTTGACTACCTTGAGGAATGGAGTATTACAAGGATCCGATCCAGGGGACTTTTTCCACATGCAAAAGTCAGGCAATTCATCCTCTGGGTAAGTTTTGAAGCAGGTGGGACAGCATGCAGTCCTGTCAATCTTTGGCTGGAACCCCTTGTCAAGCACGGTGCGGACACTGCGGAGAAAACATAATATAACCTATGGGTATATGTGAAGCATATTTTGTATATGATTAACATATGCTCAAACATATGATCAGCATATAACCTATGGGTATATGCGACGCATATGTGAAGGATATTATATATATGCTCAACATATGCTTTGCATATGCTTCAACATATGCTCAGGGCATGAGGCAGAGCATATTTTAATGAATGGTGGGATTCAGATTGGGATTCGTCCTCATGGTGAAGCGCGGTCGTTACTGGGTCCCCTGGGCCCTTTGAGGAGTCGATCCTGTAGCGCAGAACGAGGGGAACAAGACGCAAGTTACCGCATATTTGTAAGCGTAGCCGTTCCAGAGATATTCGAAAATTACTGTGTGCCTCATGGCTGCCACATGCCACAGTAATTTGCGAATATCTCTGGAACGGCTACGCTTACAAATATGCGGTAACTTGCGTCTTATTCCTCTCGTTCTGCGCTACAGGATCGACCCCTCAAAGAGCCCAGGGGACTCAGTAACAACCGCGCTTCACCATGAGGACGAATCCCAGTCAGAATCCTACCATTCATTAAAATATGCTCTGCCTCATGGCCTGCGCATATGTTGAAGCATATGCGAAGCATATGTTGAGCATATATTAAATATGCTTCACATATGCTTTTGCATATAACCATAGGTTATATGTTGATCATATGTTGGAGCATATGTTGAGCATATACAGAATATGCTTTGCATATACCCATAGGTTATATTATGTTTTCTCCGCAGTGAAAAGACAGCGCATTTCGCCCAACGCGTCGCCGCATTGCGCCTCGCGCAGCTGACCCTCAATCGCAGCCAGCCCGCGCCTCATGGCCCGACGCTCTGTTGGCCGGAGGTCGGAGGGCAGCCATAGCTTGGTGTCCCACTGCAGGGAAAGTACAATATTTCACTGGTGAAATATGTTGATAATATCCTGAGAATATTTCGAATATGTTGCCCATATAATCAACATATTCCACCAGTGGAATATTCGGAATATTATCACCATATGTTCAACATATCTTACCCATATAATCAACATATTCCACCAGTGGAATATTCGGAATATACTCACCATATGTTCAACATATGTTACCCATATGTTCAACATATTCCACCAGTGGGATATTCGGAATATACTCACCATATGTTCAACATATGTTACCCATATGTTCAACATATTCCACCAGTGGAATATTCGGAATATACTCACCATATGTTCAACATATCTTCACAATATCCCACCAGTGGAATATTCGTCACAGTCAATCCCAGGATTTTTGTTGGATTCCTAGCACAATGGCGCCTGCGTCCCCCAGGGTCATCCAGGGGTCGATTCTGTAGCGCCAAGCGAGGGGAACACAACGCAAGTTACCGCGTAGCTGTCAGCGCAGCCGTTCCCAAGATATTCGCAGTTTACTGTCTTTGTGCCTCATGGCTGCCACATGTTCTGGAGCAGGTGGTATTGGCTGCCCCGGCTTTGTGCAGGGGTGTTTTCTGCAGCCTGAAGCAAGGGCATTTTAATGAACGCTTCACCATAATTCTTGCTGCAGCCCTTGAGGCGATATTCCCAAAAGTATTCCTGCCCCATGGTAACCACATGCGCAGGCCTCGCAATCACTGTCACTTGGTGTAGTGGTCTCGGCTGCTGCTTTTGCATTCCGAGGTAATCTTTGGTTCAATCCTCATGCAAACCACCATTTTTCTGTGTTTGACTTTTCAGTCCTGTTGCTCGCTCAAGGGCTCGGGATGAGGCTGCCTTGAACAAAAGGCCCCTCGGTTTATGATACACAGCAATTTCTCTTCCTGCCGCCCTGTTTTGTTTCTCAAGGTTCCTTTTTTTTTCTTCTATTGCTCAACATCCCTGAAAATTGCAATACTGCTGCACTTGCCACCCAAAATTGGTAGTGCATGTCAAGATTTGGGGTAAAGTAAGCCTAACTATTATAATATATGCAAGGAGAATAAATCGACAGGGGGCTGGTTCATCAAGCCAAGGAAAATGGCTGTTGTACATTTGGAGGAAACAAGAATACAACACATCAAACCTGAGCAAAGGCAGTGTAAATTCAGTTACTTGCTTGCTCCTTGTAATTAAATTATAAAAATTCAGCAGAGATGCAGAGCTACGGGGGCCCCTACTACATACTGGAAAATTTTGATGTACAACTCAATGTTGCTGTTGCAAGAGACAAAACAGTCCTTGATAAGGTAGACACAATCAATTTTCATCAACTTGCTGAGTGCAAAGCTTCCAATATGAACTATGATGCAAGGTCTGCAATTTAGAAGAAAATGAACCACAGATTCAGAATTTGGTTGGGATGAACAATGTAAGGGACAGAACAAAACAGGCCAGCCGTGAGAGTCTGTGTTAGTAACCAATCGCAAGCGGGTGAAGAGTACTGTAGTATTTTGTTCAATTTGTGAAACACATGGCATTTTGATGGCAACAAAATGCGTCAATAAATCAGATAAATTGAGAAAAAAAAATTCTGCTGTCTTTGGAAATGGTGTGTGAATGTGACATACAAGTTGAACGAAATACTACAAGAGTGATTTGTATGAGGAGAAATGTGATGAACAAATGTCTTATTGTCGTTTGCAAAATAGTTGGCGCGCAGTCACATTGAGCCATTTTGCTCAAATTAACCAGTGATCTTGCGCGCCTCATATCTCCACAACCGCTGCACCGTTCGCCTCGAGACCGGGCGCATTCAAATCGTATTAGTTGCCCGCAGTTATTTCAGCAAAATTCAATTTATTTTCCGTTCTGGGAAATCCATGCCTCCCGAGAGTGCACGGCCGACTGCGGGCCAACCAGTGCATATTTCGCTTAGCTCCAAAGAGAAAAAGAGGTCGTCTGGACCTTGCAAGTCCACTCGTCCGGCCACTGTAAAAGTACAGGTTCTTACCTCATCAAAAAATCCGGACTTTTCCCTGCCTTTTTTCCCCACAAAAAAATCCAACTTTTTGGGCTATTTGTATTCCCATAAGATTAGGCGTAAAATTCTCCTTTATATCAATGTCCACTGGACGGAATCAGCTCAAAATTTGAGAGCCTGCGCACATTCAATCAATGCATGGATCGTACAAAGGAATTTTTTTCAATCACCAAGAACAATCAGCATTAATGGACAATTTTCATCCCACTTAGCGCATGGCCAAGATAATATGGTTCTGCTTTGTGCAATTTGTAGAAGATATGTCTAAGATATGTCTAAGATGATACATGCAAATTCTGAAAGAAATTGTAGCAGTGCAAGGCTCCCCATTCCAACAACGGTGCAAATCACGGGTGTGGCCATTACTCGTGGTCCTTGGTGGATTCACAGCATGGGAAACTATCCGCATTGTGCAAAACATATGCTGTGAGCAACCCTCCAGAATTCAGAACCTTGGAACCAGAAGATGTTGCAAAAATGCAGATAGAAGTCACGGCCAGGGTTGTTTTCCTCCCGTTCTGCAAGCGTTTCAGTGGAGGAAGCAGCGAAAACACCTTGATATTGCCCGTAAAATGGTTTCCTGCTCATTGATGAGGATATAAAGTGTTCCGGGCACTGCTGGGAGCTCCCTGCAGACAGGAAGCTATTGCGCTGGGTGTGACCTACTGTGCCAAGCTGTTACGCGTCGTGCATGTGGCGGGAGGATGGTCGGTTTTTTGCAATGCAACCCGTCTTGGCTCGTGACCATCAGGAGCGGAGCTAAGGGCGGACAAGCGGAAGCAGAGGAATGGGATGTTTGTTTTCCTTTGAGGTTCAAACCACATGTACAATTCAAAACACACCAAGTGTGCAACGCCAGAAGGCATGGAAAAATCACAGGTCACCTCCGCCCGAATATTCCACTGGTGGAATATGTTGAACATATGGGTAACATATGTTGAACATATGGTGAGTATATTCCGAATATCCCACTGGTGGGATATGTTGAACATATGGGTAACATATGTTGAACATATGGTGATCATATTCCAAATATTCCACTGGTGGAATATGTTGATTATATGGGCAACATATTTGAAATATTATCAGGATATTATCAACATATTTCACTGGTGAAATATTGTAATTTCCCTGCAGTGTCACGTTTGGTTCTTCTTCTTTTTTGAGGTTGTATTTTGTAGATTGTTGTTTGCCATTTCCTGGCCACAACTTTGAATCATCAATTGTACTTCCGCTTTCCGCATTGTACTCTGACGATATCCGATCATTTGATCAAGTCTGCATTTTACTTCATCGAAGTTGTATCTTTGTATTGCATAAATTATTGCTTATACCTGATTGGCTGGAAATTATTGGTCCTCCGCTTCATGCTCCGTCCCATCTCTGCCATCACTCCGCCATCACTCCGCTCTCCGATCGCATCATTTTGATCCGGATTGCACTATTGAGACCTCCCACATATACCCAGTCTCAAAAACATCGCTGTCAGAGGTACCCCGCTATCTCTGCTTTCCTCTTATGGAGCTTCGGCAACCCCATTCTCCTAGAATCTCCGAAATCTCCTTCCGGACTCTCTCAGATGTGCTCTGCTTCCTCTGTCCGGGCCCATGCTCTCTGAATCTTGCATAACCAACTATGTCCCTCACTTTGGCTCCGTTGAGCTTAGATGGTGACAAGTTCACCTGCCTTCCGTTTCAGTTGGTTGCCTCTGTTCCCGCTGTGCCCCGCTCCTTGGCCTCCCGCCTTGCAGTTTGAATCGATATTGCTCGCCCGCGAGGGGACTTGCTCTCCCTTTATCAATTGACCCACATCACATCTAGCTCCCCCGCTCTTTTCGAGCAACTCCGCTCCGATTCGCGCGAACTCTGCTCCGGTCCGAGTACTCCAACTTTCTAGTAGAGTCCTCCCGGCTCTTTCTGAGCAACTCCGCTCTGTTCTGCGCGTACTCCGCCTCGGTTCTGTGCATTACAACTCTTTTGGGTCGTCTCCGGCCTCTCTTTTGAGTATTGCATTGACTTTTGCGGTTATGATCATTTCATGTTCCGACATCTCTGCTTTGTCTCCGCCTCCGCTCCGATGCTCCGATGTCTGGCTATGCAGTTACCTGAACCGTTAACCAATCTTTGCCTCTGACCCAACTGCGCTCTGGCTGCTTTGTGTTCTCTGTTCAAGCTTCAACTCTGGTTTTCATCGGAATATACCTCCGCATATTTTCAAAATCTCTTTGTCGGAAATTCTTCCGCTGTCCTCCACCTCCTCCAACGCTCCGACGTTACCTGCCCAGACTACGTAGCCCATCTACCTTAAAAGGGGGATACATGCAGTGTTTGCATCCGTTCATTCCAATATTCCGCCGGGATTCCGCCAAGTCCTCCGCTAGAATTTCCTCTGAGCTTGCGTTTTTGGTTCTGCTTCTTGCAGTTTGGACCTTGTTCCCAGAATTTTGAATCAACTCCACTTCTCCAATCATTGATCCAACTGTTTCTGCTCCTTTCGGCACTATGGCTCAGTCTCCGCGCTGTCCGCCATGTGTTGTGGTTGTGTTTGCAATTCTCTATTTTCTTTCGAGCATTCCCTTCCCTGGTCCGCCAGGCTTCGCCTTCGCACTCTGGAACTTTTCCGGATCATTCTGTGCTGGTCACATCTTCCGCCATCAGCAGGGCTCATCTCCGCCACCAACAGGTTTTCTTCCACTGGACTCTGCCAGGAAATTCTGGGAGCTACTCCGCACCACTACATATTAATGGTAAATTGGTCTTCAATCAACTCCGATCAATTCTGATCAACTCTGATCCGATCCAATTCCGATCCAATATTTCCATTCCTCCGTGGCTTTGTCTCTGTGCCTACCTAGGTCAACATTTGGCCTGTACGTGACAACAGTTGAATGGCTCTCCAAGCGGAAGTCAGAGCTGCGTGCTGTTGTTCCTGTAGGATGCCTCACCATTTTCAACTGCAAGCAGTTGACTTCCTATGGATCTTGCATGGTGTTTTGCATTTCCGCTGTTCCGCAGCGTTTTTTGCTCTTCCGCCGCCCTTGGATCTCCTCCGTCGTGTTGGAAGCCAAAATGCAACTCCAAGTCCCACATTCTTTCATGTCCGTTACCTCCGCTCCCTCCGGTCGCCGAGATCAATCCATACATCCGGCCCCATCTCGGATCTCCACTCCACCTAGGTCGGACATCGCTCCTTCCAACTCCGCTCTGCTCTGACATTCTCCGCACATAATTCTGGTGCACTCCGCACACTCTGGCCTTCACCGCTCGTGGCTCGCGGCCTGAAAGGGGGATACTGTCATATCCGTGCACAGCCACTTTGGCAGAGATGTCACATATAGGTCAAAAGCATTCCGCGTCTGATCCTGGAGCTTATTGCAGATGTTCCGCCCAGTCCGCTCTGAGTTCTATTCCACCCAAAATCCTTCCAACCTCACTTCCGATCCTCTCGACGGTGCAAATGCCAACCTCCACTCTGACTTCCACTCCGACATCGAAATACAATGGCGGAGGACGGATCAAAAGTCAGATCAAACATCGGAGATCGTCGGAAGTCGGATTTCAAACAACCAACTCGGAAACGACTTCTAATATCCCTCCACATATGCTCCTCTCCACTTCTCCTTCTTGTCTTGTCTCCGCCTCATGTCTTCTCACCATCTACATGTGGTGATTCCACCTGTCACACTTATTATCTACCATCATTCCTGATTAGGCAGTTTCCTTATTGCTTGCCTACACCCTTATTGTCTTATTGTCTTGCCTTGCCTTATCTGTATCTAGTCCATTTTGTATAAGTAGGACTGGAGACCCTTCAGGACTCCAGTTTGATTATTTTAGTTGCTTCTTGTCACTCATCTCTCTCTGCACTGGCCTCATCTGAACTTGTCTGAACTCCAATCTCAGCCAACAACTCCGACGTTCTGCTTTGTTGCTACAGGCCTGGCCTTGTGCTCGTCCACAAGTTTCCGTCGGTACCTCCTCTCTGGCTTCCGCTCCGCTCTCCTCCAACCTCCGCCTGATCTCCGCTTTGATCTCCGCTTCCATGTTCCCACGGGTCACCATCGAGCTGACAATACTTTGGTCGCCAACTTCCTCCGATATCATTGGAAGTCCGGGATTTGTTGGTACGAGTCGTTCGTCTGATCCTTGTATATGTTGGTCCAATCCAGGACACTTCTGCTCCGTTCTGACGGGCGGAGGTGACCTGTGATTTTTCCATGCCTTCTGGCGTTGCACACTTGGTGTGTTTTGAATTGTACATGTGGTTTGAACCTCAAAGGAAAACAAACATCCCATTCCTCTGCTTCCGCTTGTCCGCCCTTAGCTCCGCTCCTGATGGTCACGAGCCAAGACGGGTTGCATTGCAAAAAACCGACCATCCTCCCGCCACATGCACGACGCGTAACAGCTTGGCACAGTAGGTCACACCCAGCGCAATAGCTTCCTGTCTGCAGGGAGCTCCCAGCAGTGCCCGGAACACTTTATATCCTCATCAATGAGCAGGAAACCATTTTACGGGCAATATCAAGGTGTTTTCGCTGCTTCCTCCACTGAAACGCTTGCAGAACGGGAGGAAAACAACCCTGGCCGTGACTTCTATCTGCATTTTTGCAACATCTTCTGGTTCCAAGGTTCTGAATTCTGGAGGGTTGCTCACAGCATATGTTTTGCACAATGCGGATAGTTTCCCATGCTGTGAATCCACCAAGGACCACGAGTAATGGCCACACCCGTGATTTGCACCGTTGTTGGAATGGGGAGCCTTGCACTGCTACAATTTCTTTCAGAATTTGCATGTATCATCTTAGACATATCTTAGACATATCTTCTACAAATTGCACAAAGCAGAACCATATTATCTTGGCCATGCGCTAAGTGGGATGAAAATTGTCCATTAATGCTGATTGTTCTTGGTGATGGAAAAAAAAAAATTCCTTTGTACGATCCATGCATTGATTGAATGTGTGCAAGCTCTCAAATTTTGAGCTGATTCCGTCCAGTGGACATTGATATAAAGGAGAATTTTACGCCTGATCTTATGGGAATACAAATAGCCCAAAAAGTTGGATTTTTTTGTGGGGAAAAAAGGCAGGGAAAAGTCCGGATTTTTTGATGAGGTAAGAACCTGTACTTTTACAGTGGCCGGACGAGTGGACTTGCAAGGTCCAGACGACCTCTTTTTCTCTTTGGAGCTAAGCGAAATATGCACTGGTTGGCCCGCAGTCGGCCGTGCACTCTTGGGAGGCATGGATTTCCCAGAACGGAAAATAAATTGAATTTTGCTGAAATAACTGCGGGCAACTAATACGATTTGAATGCGCCCGGTCTCGAGGCGAACGGTGCAGCGGTTGTGGAGATATGAGGCGCGCAAGATCACTGGTTAATTTGAGCAAAATGGCTCAATGTGACTGCGCGCCAACTATTTTGCAAACAACAATAAGACATTTGTTCATCACATTTCTCCTCATACAAATCACTCTTGTAGTATTTCGTTCAACTTGTATGTCACATTCACACACCATTTCCAAAGACAGCAGATTTTTTTTTCTCAATTTATCTGATTTATTGACGCATTTTGTTGCCATCAAAATGCCATGTGTTTCACAAATTGAACAAAATACTACAGTACTCTTCACCCGCTTGCGATTGGTTACTAACACAGACTCTCACGGCTGGCCTGTTTTGTTCTGTCCCTTACATTGTTCATCCCAACCAAATTCTGAATCTGTGGTTCATTTTCTTCTAAATTGCAGACCTTGCATCATAGTTCATATTGGAAGCTTTGCACTCAGCAAGTTGATGAAAATTGATTGTGTCTACCTTATCAAGGACTGTTTTGTCTCTTGCATATATTATAATAGTTAGGCTTACTTTACCCCAAATCTTGACATGCACTACCAATTTTGGGTGGCAAGTGCAGCAGTATTGCAATTTTCAGGGATGTTGAGCAATAGAAGAAAAAAAAAGGAACCTTGAGAAACAAAACAGGGCGGCAGGAAGAGAAATTGCTGTGTATCATAAACCGAGGGGCCTTTTGTTCAAGGCAGCCTCATCCCGAGCCCTTGAGCGAGCAACAGGACTGAAAAGTCAAACACAGAAAAATGGTGGTTTGCATGAGGATTGAACCAAAGATTACCTCGGAATGCAAAAGCAGCAGCCGAGACCACTACACCAAGTGACAGTGATTGCGAGGCCTGCGCATGTGGTTACCATGGGGCAGGAATACTTTTGGGAATATCGCCTCAAGGGCTGCAGCAAGAATTATGGTGAAGCGTTCATTAAAATGCCCTCGCTTCAGGCTGCAGAAAACACCCCTGCACAAAGCCGGGGCAGCCAATACCACCTGCTCCAGAACATGTGGCAGCCATGAGGCACAAAGACAGTAAACTGCGAATATCTTGGGAACGGCTGCGCTGACAGCTACGCGGTAACTTGCGTTGTGTTCCCCTCGCTTGGCGCTACAGAATCGACCCCTGGATGACCCTGGGGGACGCAGGCGCCATTGTGCTAGGAATCCAACAAAAATCCTGGGATTGACTGTGACGAATATTCCACTGGTGGGATATTGTGAAGATATGTTGAACATATGGTGAGTATATTCCGAATATTCCACTGGTGGAATATGTTGAACATATGGGTAACATATGTTGAACATATGGTGAGTATATTCCGAATATCCCACTGGTGGAATATGTTGAACATATGGGTAACATATGTTGAACATATGGTGAGTATATTCCGAATATTCCACTGGTGGAATATGTTGATTATATGGGTAAGATATGTTGAACATATGGTGATAATATTCCGAATATTCCACTGGTGGAATATGTTGATTATATGGGCAACATATTCGAAATATTCTCAGGATATTATCAACATATTTCACCAGTGAAATATTGTAATTTCCCTGCAGTGTCCTCTGCTTTCGGAGCTGGGCGATCCGGGTCCCGTAGCTCCTCCGCCGCCGCACGCAAAGCCGCCACGCCCGGCATGAACACATCTTGTTGCGCTCGGATCGCCTTGAGCTTCTTGAAGAACGATGCTCGTAGCTCGTCGATCTGGCTCGCGCGGTCGGCGGTCAGCGTCGTTGAACCCTTCAGCTCGTTCTTGATCCTACGCCTGCTAACCGTCAGATAGAGCTGTACAGGGTGTTGCCCAACTTACTTCAAGTTTTCGAGCTGCAATAAGCCCTTTATGAACGCCGTCGCCGTCATCTTCCCGTCCACAAACTCTCCCTGTCCTTCCCGCGCCTCTTTGACCTCCGCCGCCTTTAGCGCCGCAGCCACTTGCGCCTCGCTCGGCCCCGCTATCCGCTTCTATCAGTCAACGCCGCGAGACCAGATTTCAATCTGCGTACCACTTTTCCCGCCTGCCACCACGTATGGGTTGGGTTTGGTCTTGTCAGCCTCCCAATCCCTGACTTGCTGCAGCCATTCGCGCCGGACGGCGGGATCAAGACTACTGTCCACCTCCACGAATTCGGCGATCTGCTTGTCGCGTTCTGCGACCGCGATGACGAGTTTGCGCGGAAGCGCGTCGCCTGAAATTAGATTAGTGACTTAGTTGACCTAACGGCAGAATAGGCATACCTTCTCCCACATTCTTTTCGAAGTTGATACGGTCGACTTTATCTTCGAGCGAGTCGAGTCGATTGGGTAGTGACATCTCCTTTGTGGCGTAGCTCATGGTGTTTAGCACTGCCCACGTCCGTTCGATACCCTCTCCGTCCGTTCTTCCCACTCCCCGCGTGTAACTGAGCGAATTGGCCATCTGGCACTCCTCCTCGTGCGCGGTGGCGTGCCAAACCGGCAGCGCGAACTGGATATCAAACTTGTCGAGATCCGTCGGTATTGTCGAATCTTCCAAAATCTTGAGGACACGAGTGCGCAGGTACACCTTCCACTGGCAGACGACGTCGTACGAAACGACCAATTGCTTGACACGGGCATCGCGGATTGCATGTATGAAGATGTAATCCATATTAGCGTAGCTGTCGGAGAAAAATCGTGAGCAGGAAGCCCCCCAAAAAAACAGACGCGAGACGCTTACCGCTCGCCCTTCTGCAAGTCGCCGAGGCCCTGGGGACGCACTACGCCATGGCGCGCACATACGCAACCACCAACACCGGATACACGCAACCCAGTCGTCACTTTGGTTTCCTTCTGCATTAGAGCGGCGAACGCGATGCAGGTACTAATCTGCCATCTCGTTCAGGCCAAAGCCAAGGGATCGGGTTCAAAAGAAACTCACGTCTTCTTCAGCCACATAATCCTGCAGGTGCTCCTTGTACGGCCCATCGTCGACGAAACAACCCCATCCGGGACACGTAGCCCTGTCGTGCCGCTCGTTGGCGCGGATGCGATTCTTCAACCTAAAGTTGGCGTCGAGCGCTAGAAGTAACGCATAGAGAAATCTATGCCGCGGTCAGTTGACTGCAACAATTAGTGTAAGGGGAACTCCTGGTGCGCCATATACCCTTGCTTTACTTTTTCCTTTTTTGGTCTCTTCCCCTTCTCCGTTTCCTTCCCCTCTCTGTACATATATCGGGTGCATGTCAAGCGCCTCTCATACCAAATTCCATCCCTCTACCTACTGTACTTATAGCGCTATGATACAAGGTTCTATCTCGCTGTTTCCTGCATTTTGCAGTTACACCGTTGATTTGCTCCTTTTCCTCTGATCCGTTTCCTCTCTATCTTTGTACACATATGGGGTGCACATATACGCATTCGCACCCCAGGTCTCGTCTCTCTAGCTATCGTACTTATGGTGTGGTTTACGTTTCTTTCTTTGGGTCACTTGACCTGGTCTGTGCACAGTCACCTGATCAGGCCCTTAGACGAGGCATCACTGGCAGCAGAGGCTCCTTAGACTTGTTATCTTCGGATCCCTCTGCCAGGTATGCCCTCAGTAGCCCTCTGTACATGTATTAGTGCTAATATACTTCCGGATCCCTCTGCCAGTCTTGTCTGTGTAGCTCTGAGCATACAGCAGCTGGGGAGTTGCCCTTACAGCATAACAAGTCTCTCTCTGGGTCCCATACTGCGTGCCTGAGCCTGGCTGGATAGTAGGAGAAGCTTCCTGGACAGCTGGAGACTGTCCCAGACCCCCAGTACGCTTCCCACACCCAGTCTGCCACAACACCAGTGTGCCACCCCTTCCCCCGCCTATTCCTCTCTTCCCCCAACCTCTCTGGCCTCCCTGGGCCCCTGTCTCTCCCGACCCCACACTACCCCCACCTCTCGTTCCTGGGCCTTATCTGGCCTTATCTCTCGAGTTGAGCTCTCTGCTCCTCCTCCCCCCACTCCATTCTCGCTCCTCGGGTTTCTGTGCTTGGTGTGGAGCTTCAGAATCTTGCACTGGATACACTCCCGCTTGCCCCACCCCTCCTTCACCGCCCAAGTCTTCCTGAAGTCCAACCCCTGGCCTTAGTTCGCCGGTTGACTAGGACCTCTCTGTGATCGCTATTGTCTGTGAACAGTAGTTTGGCGGTTCGAGTGAAGTGACGTGGACTTGCGTGTTTGGACCTCCAGTTGCCTGATTTCTGCCCCTCCCCCTTGTTACTTGACTCGATGGACCCCTCCGACCCTCCAATCGGAAACTCGCCCTGTCCGGCCCCATGGCTGCCGTCTTCCTTCTATGCCGTCACCTACAACAACAAAACCTACCGTCTCCGACCCATGCTCTCCTTCTTCCTTGCCCATGACTCTGCGTATCGGCGCAACTATGCTCCCGATTTCGCTGTCTGGGTTCAAGGGTGCGCGTCCCAGCATCTTGTGTGTTGCACTTGCGGGGGCAAGCACTTCACGCAGGATTGTGGGGAGGACTTTGGTCCCTGGGACAGCGCACTCTTCATGGAGGAGCTGACGGAGTTTTGGTTCTGTTGCGAGCAGTACAGCTGTAACTACGAACTGACTCGGACGGATTCGACGGTTCTGCCCTCGGTGCCGGACACGCCACCCCTCTCTGCGCCTGCTGCGCCTGCAGCGGCCCCGCCCCCTGCTGCCCCTCTCCCGGTTCCTGAGCGTGTTCTACCACGCACAACACGCCTTGCTTCAACCAACCGGTTTACTCCTCTCCGCGGCATCCCAACTTCTACCCTCCAACGACCGATCCCAGTCTTCAACGTTGACGGTTCTCCCAACGAAGCTGGTTCGATCAAGGAAGTTGTGGAGGTCGTGCTCGGTCATAAGGGTCACTCGGAGCGTGTCATCCTTGCAGTAACCGGCCTTGGAAAGCAGAACATCATCCTTGGCTACGGTTGGCTGAGGGAGCACAATCCTGAGATTGACTGGGAGGCTGGCGACCTGAAGCTCACCCGGTGTCCTTCCAAGTGTGGCAAGTGCAAGAACGAGGCTAGGACTGATCTCCGCAACCTCCGTCTCAAGCACGAAGCCGACGCAAAGGCACGTCAGGCCGAAGCGCGCAAGCGCAAGGACTGCTGCCGAGGCCCGGAGCCACGTGTGGTTGAGCTGGAGCAGGAAGACGACGATGCTGGTGTTTCTGACGCTGGTTTCTTTGGCTGCGACTCCAATGATGAATTCCCTGACAACTCTCAAGTCGAAGATGGGGATCGTGTTTTCATGACCTCTCTTTGGCCTGAGAAGGAGTTCATCCGCGCCACGTCTACTGTCTCCCAACGCCTCGCTGAAGCATATGCCAAGAATGCGCCTCGCAGCGTCAAGGACGACCTCCCTGCACACTTCTATGACTTCCAAGATGTGTTTGCGAAGGAGTCGTTCGACGTTCTTCCTGACCGGAAGCCTTGGGATCACGCAATTGAGCTTGTGCCAGATGCGAAACCTGTCAACTGCAAGGTGTACCCCGTGTCCCCTGCAGAGCAGAAGCCTCTGGACGAGTTCCTTGCTGAGAACTTGCGCACCGGTCGCATTCGCCCGTCCAAGTCACCAATGGCCTCTCCAGTCTTCTTTGTCAAGAAGAAGGATGGAAGCCTGCGGTTTGTCCAGGACTACCGTGCGCTAAACAATATGACGGTCAAAAACCGTTATCCTTTGCCGTTGATTAACGACTTGATCAACCGGCTGAAGGGCGCGCGGTACTTCACGAAACTCGACGTACGTTGGGGATTCAACAACGTGCGCATTCGTGAGGGCGACGAATGGAAGGCTGCCTTCCGCACCAACCGGGGTTTGTTCGAGCCATTGGTCATGTTCTTTGGCTTGACAAACAGTCCCGCTACGTTCCAGACCATGATGAACGATATCTTCCATGACTTGATCATGGAGGGTGTTGTTGCAGTCTACCTCGATGATATCCTCATCTACACCAAAACGCGGGAGCAACACCGCGAGGTCACGAGGAAGGTCTTGGAGCGTTTGCGCGAGTACCGGTTGTTCTTGCGGGCGGACAAGTGCGAGTTTGAGCAAACTCGGATCGAGTACCTGGGAGTGATTATCACTCATGACCACGTTGAGATGGACCCGGTCAAAGTCGCAGGTGTTGCTGACTGGCCTACGCCTACAAACAAGAAGGAGGTGTCTGCCTTTTTGGGCTTCACCAACTTCTACAGGCGGTTCATTGAAGCGTTCTCCCATGTTGCTCGTCCCTTGTTTGACCTCACGGCGCAAGGATGTCACTTTTGAGTGGTCTTCTGACGCAGATGCTGCCTTTAAGGAGCTGAAGCAACGGATTACCTCCTCTCCCATCCTCCGCTTGCCTGATGACCTGCGTCCGTTCCGAGTCGAGTGTGACAGCTCCGACTTTGCAACGGGTGCAGTGTTGTCTCAGCAAGCAGAGGATGAGAAGTGGCACCCGGTGGCATTCTACTCCAAGTCCCTGTCTCCTGTGGAACGGAACTACGAGATCCACGACAAGGAGTTGCTGGCTGTCATTCGTTCCTTTGAGGAGTGGCGACACTTCCTTGAAGGAGCCCAGCACTCTGTCGAGGTCTGGACCGACCACAAGAACTTGGAGTACTTCCGCACTGCACGCAAGCTCAATCGTTGGCAAGCTCGCTGGTCCCTCTATCTTTCGCGTTTCGACTACACTCTCCACCACCGTCCGGGACGCTCTATGGGCAAGCCGGATGCGTTGTCCCGTCGTGCAGACCACGATGACGGGGCTGGAGACAACGAGGACGTCATTCTGCTCAAGCCGGAGACTTTTGTCATCGCAGCTCTGAGCAGCCTCTCTGTCTCTGGTAGAGAAGTCGAGATTGTAGACGACATCAAGGATGCAATCCGCGACAGCGAGCTTGACGAGCCAGCTACACGTGCAGTGAAGGAGCTGAAGAAGACTCGCAACCGTTCTGTCCGCAGCGCTGAGTGGGACCAGCGCGACGGGTTGCTCTTCTTCCGGGGCAAGGTGTACGTCCCTCCTGCTGGGGACTTGCGCCGGCACATTGTGGAGCAGCATCATGACTCCAGAGTCGCGGGCCACAAGGGCAGGTTCAAGACTCTGGAGCTGGTGAGCCGCAACTATTGGTGGCCGCAGATGTCTCGGTACATTGGGCAGTACACGAGCACCTGCGACATCTGCCAACGGGTCAAGCCTCGTCGCCGTCTTCCAGTTGGGCAGTTGCTGCCTACTGAGACGCCGAAGGAGCGCTGGTCTCGAGTCTCGGTGGACTTTATCCCTGAGCTTCCTGACGCCAACGGTTTTGACAACATTATGGTGGTTGTGTGCAGGCTCTGTAAACGAGCCCACTTCATCCCTTGCCACACCACTATCAATGCCGTTGGCGCTGCGCGTCTGTTTTACACGCACGTCTGGAAGCTCCATGGTCTGCCTGACGACGTTCTCTCCGACCGTGGTCCGCAGTTTGTGGCTGAGTTCACCAGGGAGCTGTACCGGCTCCTTGGAATCACCATAAGTGCTTCTACAGCACACCACCCACAATCTGACGGTCAGACGGAACGCGTCAACCAGGAACTCGAGATCTACCTTCGTGCCTTTGTCAATGAGCGCCAGGACGACTGGAACGAGCTTATCCCCACTGCCGAGTTTGCGTACAACAATGCGGCCCATGTTTCCACCCAACACTCTCCCTTCCTCCTTGACACTGGCAAGCATCCTCGTATGGGCTTTGAGCCTCGTACTGTGCCAGCCAAGGTTGAAGGTGTTGACGAGTTTGTGGACCGCATGCGCAAGGCAGATGAGGAGGCTCGTGCAGCGCTCACCAAGGCCAAGGATGACCAGGTGCGGTTCTACAACCAGCGGCATGGCCCCACACCGGTGTACAAGCCGGGGGACAAGGTGTGGCTGGACAGCTCTAATGTCCAGACGCGACTCCAATCCAAGTTCTCTCATCCTTGGATCGGACCATTTGAGGTGGAACGTGCTGTGGGCACTCATGCCTATCGCCTCAAGCTTCCTCCTTGGATGGGTCGCACCCACCCTGTGTTCCCTGTGGTCAAACTCGAGCTCTCCCCGCCGGACCCGATCCATGGTCCGGGAACAACCTCCCACTCCTCATCCTGAGATTGTGGACGGCGAAGAAGAGTGGGAGACAGAGGACATCGTTGACAGCCGGTGGTATCGCAACAAGCTGCAGTTCAAAGTGTGGTACAAAAACACATTGCGAACTGAAGCTGAGTGGCAACCGGTTGAAAACTTGGGCAACTCGAAGCCACTTATCATCAAGTTCTATGAGGCACATCCTAATGCACCTGGAAAAGAACAGTGGTATCGAGCCAACTCTACTCGCCCAAACCAACGCTCTGTCCGACGTCTCTCTGGGGTTGACTTTGCCACACTGTGGTACAACCGGGGCCTTGCAGATGCAAGCACCAACTGGCGGTCTAAGCGTCGGGACGCCGCTTCCTAGAAGGGGGGTGATGTAAGGGGAACTCCTGGTGCGCCATATACCCTCAGTCTACTTTTTCCTTTTTCGGTCTCTTCCCCTGTTCCGTTTCCCTCCTCTCTCTGTACATATATTGGGTGCATGTCAACCGCACCTATCACCAAATTCCATCTCTCTCCCTACTGTACTTATAGTGCTACGATACAAGGTTCTATCTCGCTGTTTCCTGCATTTTGCAGTTACACCGTTGATTTGCTCCTTTTCCTCTGATCCGTTTCTTCTCTATCTTTGTACACATATGGGGTGCACATATACGCATTCGCACCCCAGGTCTCGTCTCTCTAGCTATCGTACTTATGGTGTGGTTTACGTTTCTTTCTTTGGCTCACCTGACCTGGTCTGTGCACAGTCATGTGATCAGGCCCTTAGACGAGGCATCACTGGCAGCAGAGGCTCCTTAGACTTGTTATCTTCGGATCCCTCTGCCAGGTATGCCCTCAGTAGCCCTCTGTACATGTATTAGTGCTAATATACTTTGGATCCCTCTGCCAGTCCTGTCTGTGTAGCTCTGAGCATACAGCAGCTGGGGAGTTGCCCTTACAAAAGTCCTCTGCGAGGACGTCCTCGATCTGGGCATCGAGGACGCCGAGAGGTAGATCATCGACAATCGAATGCTTGATGATGACAACGTTCCCCCTCCACCTCGTTGAAGCCCAGGTCCGCCGTTACCGCCTCAGTGGCGAGGTTTGTTGCACCATCGTCTTGATTTTCGGGCTGATCATCGGAGCCGTAGACGTGGCTGTCGTCGCTGGCGACACTGCGACGGTCCGCCGATGGCTCGCGATGCCCGCAGGAGGTGAAGATCGTGAACGCGTGGCCATCCGCCGAGGAGACGAAGGATTTTTGGTCGACGGCGCACGCATCGCAGCCGAAGGGAGATACCTCCCAGAAGCCGCCTAGAATGGGGAACTGGTGGCGCAGGGTCGTGCTGAGGGCGCCCCGATCGAGAGGTAGAATCCAATGTTGCGTGGCGCCGCTGGTATCATATGCTGCGACTGAGCGGCAGTGAGGATGGCCAGCCTACGAGGATCGATGTGAGCAGGAAGTCAAAGGAATACGAGCAGTGACGGACTCGGGTACGGGTCGGGAAGGCGGGGAATGGGTGAATGTCGGCTGGGAGGAGGCCGAGGGCAGGGGACGGGGCAGGAACGGAGTTGGGCGATGTGGCGGACATGCGGGGAGTGGATGACGCGGCTTGTAGTGGAGGAGTGAATGGATACGGCTATCTGTACGAGCACATGAGCCTCCTCCCTTAAATATCAAAATAATTACCCTGGAGCGCGTGTGCCGCCGTGATTTGGCCATCTCTGGGCGGTCGCATCAAGTTTCAAAACTTTTGGTCCTGGCCACATAGCTGCGTGCGTAAGTCCCTAAAAAATACGAAGAGCACCCAAGGCTGACGGCGTACCAGCCTAACCTGCTTATAATATGTCGAACCCAACCCTAACCGAATCCGCGGGCACCGGCTCTGGCGGCACGACGACGACGAGGTTAGTGTCTTTTCAAAGAAAAAAAACCCCTCTGTGCGGACAGCTATAGCTGACCACGTTCCACAGTGTCGTGTCCGGGGCAGCGTCTGGCGGACTTGAAAATCCTGGCAGCGGTGCCGAAGATACCCCCATGGATGTGGACGTCGTCGCCATGTAAGTTTTTTTTTCTTTTTTTCCAACACCGGCAGTACGCGTCGTCTCATGCGGAGTCTGCAACAGCCCCAAGGGAAAAAAAAGAAAGTCGAAAGCGAAACTTACCAAGAAGGAGCGACTCGAACTGAATCCAAAAGCCAAGAACTGGGCTGAAGGCCGTCGACAAGACGAGATATTTATGAAGCGCGTGGAGGAGTTCAAGGAGGCTCGGGCGGCAGGCGGCGCGGTCTTGCAGGCGTTCTACGCAGCGGTGGTGAACGAGTTCCTACAGCGGATTGGTTGGAGGGTGCCGGATTGGTACGAGCCGCCAAGTCTTCCCCCCATACGACCCACACGCGCCGTTGGTGGAGGAGAATCTGTCGCCAGAGGAGGAAGCGACGAAGGAGGCACGTATTGCCGTTCTTCGAAAGGTTCGTATTCAAGCTGCTTTGTTTGTGACGGAAGATCTGACACATTCGTTCTTCCCAGCGCATTCCAAACTGGTTCCTGAACCGCGAAGACAAGGTCGACAAAAAGAAGACCGGAAAAGCCGCCCAGAAGGCCGTAGCGGCGCCAACGACCCAGCCCTCCAAACCAACCCAGCTGCCGAAGTTTGAAGACATTCCCGAAGCTGTGGTCTATGTCGCGAATTGGCTAGGTCTTCCTCCGCCGAAGCGCAAGCCCGCCGCGCACCAGCTATACCTGTCGGAATGCTACCAGACGGAGATCGCCCCCGAGATCAGCCGGCGCTGGAGACTGCGTCCGGGCGCAGACGCAACAGCGGAGTCCAAGGCAGCGACCGCTCCGCCAGACTGGAACAACACAGTCGCCCATAGCATGTTCGGCAACCTATCGCGGGAGAGACGAGCTGAATACGAAACGTGGGCGAAAGTTATTGGGGAGAGGTCGAAGGCAGAATACCAGGACGCGCTGCGAAACTGGCCGCCGCAAACAGCCAAATTTCGTCTCACGTACGTCCCTACAACCAGCGAGACACTCCTGCTGACAGGTCCTAGTGCTAGGAGTCGAATCCGTAGTCTTTTCGAGGAGCTGTTGCCCGCGGTCGAGCAGGCGACGGGGCTGCACATATTTGTGGGCGTTGGGGGACCAAATGCGAAAGCGGAGGACGGATTCTCCACCATGGTGTACGTCCGAGTCCCGAGGAGCTCTCGGACAATCTTAGCTGACGCGTCCTCCAGGTTCTCGGCTGGCACAAACCATTCACCAGTGCCGGTGTCCTTCCCCGATTGGGATACTCGCTTCTGGGAGAGTGTAATCCCTACCCAGATTTTCGACCTATCTTGAGACGGCGTATAGTGCGTTGCATTTTGTGTCTGTACGGGCACGACTAACAGATGATATTTAGCCGCGACGGAGCGCAAGGGAGTTTATTATTGGAGGAACGACGAGTGACGGATACGATGCGGGAGCGGTCAAATCGCTGCTGGACAACGCCTCGCTCATCACCCTCCCGAACTACAACCCATCCACCCTCCCGAACAGCCCACCCGTTGCTGCAACGTCACAAGCCCAAGGGGGAAGTGGCCAGAGCGGGAGCGACCCGGACGACGACAGCAGCAGCGGGGAGGGGAGCGACACGGATTCTGGGGATTCTGTGGATTCGAATGATGCGCGGCGCGCGTACGAGCGCCGCCGTCAGGAAAATATTTCCCGCAACAATGCTGCAATCGCCCTGGCGATGGAGAAGTACAAGGACAACCCTATCTTCCAGAGGGACCCGCCAAAGCCGCCGAGGGAGCGCCGCAAGAAGGCAGCAGCAGATCCCTCGGCGCCACGTCGTCGTTCAACGCGTCTTGGGAAGAGGGCGGACAATGACGATGATGAGCGGATGATTGAGAGCGAAGCGAGTACGTCCGGGCGCATGAGTGGGTCGGAACCAGCCGATTCCAGCTCGGAGGACCAGCCAACGCAGCCATCA